>JAWMRA010000078.1:70429578-70452385 GCA_035584735.1 Pseudotriccus pelzelni
ATAATCGTGCTTATTGTATCATTTCAATAAATTGTTATTCTGACTTATAATCTCTCTTTTGAGTTGAGTTCAATTCCTCTGCTGGTTAACTTTTAAACCAGCACATACACTTAGTATATTAAAATTTTCATAATAGGAGCATTCAGTAAATTAGGTGTGGAAATGGAGAAGGAACCAGAAAAGAAATCTGAATACACAAAATTATTTTATTTTGCAGGCCTTTAAAAAAGTAATCAAAAGAGCTAATATTATATCATAACTCTTTACCAGTTGTTTCTGTGTCACAGAAGACAGTTATAATTGATAACATCACTTTCTTATCCTCTTAACCCTTTTATATCTGACAGATATATCAAAAATGTTGAGCAATGATTGTTTCCATTCCCAGTTACTTTGATATTCGTTGTATTCTAATACTGTTAGGGCTTTAAATTATCTGCACCATATGGATTTGACAAACTGCTCACCTTTTGATTACATGAAAACAGAATGCTACACTTCTCAGGACTGCATATAATGTCCTGTAGGGGAAAAAATTTTCAAAATTACCTTCTGAATAAGCAAAAGGCAAGATTTTGTGCAACTGAAATAAATAATACATTCAGAATTGAGGTAAGATGGAACAAAGTTCTTTACCTAGCACATGAATTTTTGAACATAAAAGATATAAAATTCTAGATACAGATAAATAGATGTGGTGAACTAAATATACCAGAAATATTAAATGGACCTTGATTTTTGTTTTTCATTGGAGAATATGTCAAAGCTGTTCACGTAGAGAAAACTATTAAGAGCATTGTATTAATATACAGTAATTGATGGATAAATAGGTCTAACAATTTCTGCTCTTTCAGTGGGCAATAAAGTAATAATTCAGCTTCTTGAGCAAAATTAAGTAAAATGTTATTTTCAGTGGAAAAATATTATTTTAATTAAATATTTATCTAGTTATGTTTATGGTGCATATTTTGTCCCAAAACACAGATTTTCAAATTATTAGAATAGTTTAATCAATATATAACATCCTCCTAACACATCTTTCAGCTGTCTATAAAGGGGCAGTTAGGCTGAAGTTTTCCATCTATATTGTACATGTGGGAAGTTAGATGAGAAAAATTTCATTTTTTGCATCTTAATTCTTACAACTATAAACAAAACTGTGTTATGCAGCAAAGAAGGCAGGCATTATGTATAGACTAAATGATGGCCACAATGTCTAACAGTTTTTTAGTAGGGTTTAGTAAGCAGGCAAGTAACCAGAACATGATTGCTCAAGAAAATACTACTGGAATATATTTTGCTCAGTCTCTGCAGCCACAATAGCTGGGAAATTCAAAAGGAATATAGGCAGTGTCAGGAACTGAGTTTGCATTTTGTCTTCTGTGACTACTGGAGGAGCCTTTGTTAGGCAGAATAACAGCAGGACTAGTTGTTTTGGTGTTTCTGTGAGGGCTTATGGACACAGCCACTTTTGCTCTGTATTAGAACTAAGCTGCAAGATATTGTTAACTATATTTTGCTGTCATCATAGTAAGATCAAAAACCTTTTCACTGTATTACTGTAGTTTGTCTCCAAATCCTGTGTCTTGGCCCTGAGGGTACCACTAGCCCTGACTGTCCCTGTCCAGTGCCCACAGCTCCCCCAACTCTGCTTGTGACCTGGGACCCCACGAGGTCAGCCCCATGGGGCCAGCAGCCCCTGCTCCATTGATACCACGGCAGGGACAATCGCCACTGGCCGCCAAAATCGCCACTGCCCCCCAAAGCTAGGCTATCCTGCAAGCCCATGTCCTGGCCTCAGTGTGCCCCCAGGGAGGTGCTTGATGCCTGCGGCTGTGGTTACCCCCCTGCCCCCCAGCTGCCTGTCCCTGACTGGAGCGGTGGGATAGGACCTGACTGCCAGGCCCTGCCATCACCCACATGGGGAGACCCTGATGCTCATTGCACACAGAGCCACTCGCCTCCACATTGCCCTGACAGGATTTCAGTGTCTAACCACATGTGCATCAGTTCACCATCATTTTTATCCCCACAGAGTCTCAGTATTTGGTCCTCTCGTTTCAGTAATTCCTTGCATTAGATATACACTTGAGTTTCACCCCTCAACCCCACCTAAATCTTGCTCAAACCAACTATACTGTACACCTGAAGCTTTTAAAAGCAAATGACAAAGAAATGAAAATAAATGTCTTCTTGTCAAATGGGATTCTCAACATCACATGTTAAGTCTATCTTTCTTAAGGCAATGCACCTAATTGCTGAGCAGTCAGTAAAATATTATTTAAGAATTGTCCTAAGTAATTAAATTAGGCTACTCCAGTTTGCTTAAACACACATTAATCTTTCATAGTGACATCAAATTTGCAAGCACCTTAGGGAAAAATTCTGCAGTAAATCATTTGTAAATGTAATAAACGTTTAACCTGTAAAATAATAGAGGAGGTAGAATACTTCAAAGCAGTTCTGTTTTACTTTTGTTTTTTTAGCTTGATTAAAAAAAGTGAATTAGAGCTGTTTAATAATTTAATTGTATCATTCATACACAAAGCCTACAGTGTTCTATTTATTTGATTGATTAGAAAAGGGACCATTTATATATGCTTTAAACTTAAAAAGATTTTCTAAAGTTTGCCTTTTAAAAGTTCTAATTCTCCTCATGTTATATTTAGCAAACTGCACAGAAGCTGCCTTGTTTTCCCAATCCAATTTAAAATTGTAAGAGTGAGAAACTTAATTATTATGAGAAGTATTATTATTAGCAGAACTACCTTGATTACAACCTATAAAGCAAGAAATAATACCTTTTAGTGACACGGCCTGAGAATAAACTTAGAGAAATGACCAGAATTGGAAGTTAATCTGGCAATGTTGTTTCTAATATTTGTGTTGAGACGGAGTTAACTTTGCATGCAGTTTCCTCTCAATGTGAGGCAAATGGTGGCATTAAAAAGTAGCACAGCAAGTCTCTGCCACTCTTGTGAAACTTGGCACACTGGGCTGTAATGTGTGAGCTTTTTCCTCCAAGTAGCTGAGCCACAGCCTTTCTTAGACAAATCAATAGTAGTTGTGACTGTTCCCTCACCTGGTATTCATCATCTCACCAAATTAACCATTCCGTGAGCAAGAGCATCAGCATGTACCAAACGCCGAGAATACTAGAATGAATTAAATGGGAAATATATGCTGTAGAATGTTTTGGCTTGGAAAGGACATTAAAGACCATCTAGTTCCCACCCCTCTGTCATGGGCAGGGACACTGTGGGCATAAGCATAGACTGAAACCATGTCTACAGTTTTCTTGCATTTGGTTTTCTGCAAACAACCCTATGGAAATCCCTTATCGTATGCAAGTGAGTTTTTTCATATTAATCCATCTATTCTTTTTTCATAAATCAAACACACTGTTTGTGATGCATGTATTGTATCTCCCATTTGCGGAAGTGATGGTGTGAAAAAGTGAGCCTGAAAATGAACTGTCTGTATCCAACTGAAGAGCAGATGTGTGCTACAAGTTCACTTGAGTTTTTTGTTTATCTTAGGATACTCCACACTTTATGTGACCAGCCCAGATCCTTTTTAATATATGGAAAGATTTTTGTTTTGTTTTGTTTTGTTTTTTTCCTTTAGTAAATACCAGGGTGCAAACAGGGCACAGACGTGATCTGGAAGTGAGAACAGCTTTTGAAATTCGGGCTGTGACTACAGGAGCAGTATTAGTTTGGACAAGCAGAAGCAGTTCTGTAGCACAAGTGCTACTGCTGAGAAATTGATGTCCACGTTGTAGCTGTCTACTCTAGAGTGCAAAATCTGGCATGCATGCTATATGCATTTCAAACACTTTCTTTGTTTGATTTTATTTTTTCAAGCTTCAAACTCTTTGAGATTGGTTCCATTAAATGGCAATAAATGCGCTCCTCATACACTTTCTGTCTTAAATCTATCCCTAGAGTAAACCAAAGCCCTGTAAATGGGAATTATCAGAAACTTTGATACAGAGGCAGTCATGATTTGAAATTCTTTGTTCAAGTAGATACATTTGCAGTGACTGAATTAGTAACATACAATTTGAAATTAGATCAATATCTCAAGAAAAAAATTTCCTTAAAATTTAGATAATATAATCAGAATGAAACAATAGAACTCTTTATTGATTTTCAGTCATATAGTAGTTTGGTATCTAGTCTGCATTAAGTGTTTTGGTTTCCATTACAGGTAACGGGAATATAAATAAATATGGTGAACAGAAAGTTTGGATTTGTTATCCTTGTTTTAGTATGGGTGAATTATCTACTGGATACACCAAACTTCTTTCATAGACACTAGAGAAGACAATGACAAGGTGCCTCAATTTCACGCAACACAAAGAAGATAGTGTGAGCCCCAATTCTAAGAGCAACTTGTAAGAAACAGCATAAGCTTTAAATTCTCAGTGTTTTTCAGTGATTTTATGCCCACGGTTAAACGTATTAAGAAACCCCACAAATCTCTGATTTGCAAACAGTGTTAACAATTTCTGATTTTTTGAAGAAACATGCCCTTTTGAACTTTGAGGAAAATGGATGAAGTCAGTCAGAGGTTCAGTAGTCAGCTGGTGTGCTAAAAATTCTTGAACGTCTTACCATGGTTTCACAAGTAGCAGAACTAAACTCAGATTATGGATGAAGAGTTATTATTAAAAATTCACACAACGAAATACTTTAGGGCGTCAGATGAGATGGAGGGCCAGTTTTGTCAGGTTACATTCAAAGTTAGTAAAAACTAATAACTTTTAAAAAATGGTATGAAGAAAGCCTTTGTGAAAGGAGACTTCCTGAGGCACAGTTTTCAACTTCCAATAATATATAGAGGATTTTGATGCAGTAGGTCACTTCTTATTGAGCAGTTTCTCATTTCAGATGACTGTTAATGTCACAGAGGGATCACAATGCTAGATCTCTGTAGGACTCCTCAAACCAGATTATTGTGCCTATGCTTAAGATTTCAATGATTAATCTTTTCCAATTCCATCTAACAAAAACTTTATCAAAACTGTGGTATCAGGATGTTTTAGCTTCAGTGAAACAGCATTTTTTCATCTGACCAGTTCTATTTATCATGTTCATGTTAATGTTAAATTTGGTGATGAAAAATCCAATTTGAACTAATCTGAAGTTTTCTGAAGAGGCCTGCCCTGAATTTGTAACTTGAGAAAAGCTTCGATATCTGTAATCCTTCCCATTAGAAAACAAAAACTATTTTAGAGACTGGGGGACTCCAACACTTCTCATGGGATTATCCACTCATATGTTCACTGCAAATCTATAATGAGACATTCCCAAAAGTTCTGCAAGATCTACAGCATGCAAAGAACCTGCAAAAAACATAAGTTATTTTAAGAGAGTTAGATTGCACCACAGGGGAAAACTAAGAAATATCCTGTATTAGGAAACATCTTTTGGATGCATATAGGATTTTCAGGAGGATGCTTATGAGGTTCTTAATGGTAATAGTTATACATTACTATATTTTAGGTATTTTAACCCTTTCATCTGGCATAAAATTCAGAACAAGAATAAGAATCTCTTTTGATATTAATTTCTAAACTCTGTTGATTGTATTAAAGTCTGTAATAGAGTTCCTAGTGTTTCAGAATGAACAAGATCTGAGTATTTTATTTTCCTATGAATTCTCCTTGACTATAGAATCCAATAAAGGTCTCTGCAGTTTTTTACATTAGAAGCCATAAGAAAACTTGTTTGTCCAATTAGAAATAACAGAGGGAAAATGTTCATTTTCATAAATATAACACAATTTTCATTACTTGATGAAACAACCTCTTCACTACCATAGTAATGGATTTGATACAATTTTACTATCATAAGCCTGATAATTTAAGGGAGAGGAAAACCATTTTCTTCAGCATTGGTCCCACATGGTCTTGCAACAACTCACAATGTAATTAAATGTCTCAGATGATGATTGGATAATAATTGTGACAGATGGACAATGGGCTAGTAATAAATTACTATTTCATAGTCAAAGTGCATAAGGGAATTTCTTTCAACTTTAGGAAAAAAAGTCATCCCAGCCAGACAGTTTAACTTCAAGAGCAATGAATGGACAGGATCATAAGGAATAAATGCTTCATGAGTTAGTTTCCCAGAGAACAAGTCAGCTGTTCAACTATATTCCCTAATATGCTGAGATTTAATAATCTGGCTGAGTAGTTGTAGAGCATGTTTGAGTATGTTCTCTTGCCTTTGTCTGTCTTCCTCTTGTTCAAAAAGAGTAGTAAAAGAAGTTATGTTTATAACCCTGTTACAATGTCAGTACAGCCTTATAGCAGATTTAGAAGCATTGGTTTATGGGGAGTGTAGATCTAGTTACTTTAATCAAACTTTGTGTGGTGTGTGAAATTTTTTCTTCCTCCCTCATCTTGCAGAATGTATTTTTGAATGGCTGTATTAAAAAGTTCATCCCTAAGGAAAAAAGGTAGACTGCAGAAAAGGCCAGAAGTTTTTAATTAGTCTGTTAGCCTTGGGATATGGTTACTTCGTGTGAGAGCTCAGATCCTTTGAGTCTTTTGAGTTACTGCTAACAAAAAGTAAATTATTACAATATCACCTGTACTGCACTGCTATTAAACCTTTTTGACAAAGCATCTGAGGGATTTCATAGTACTACTGTGGAGGTCAAGACTCTCTTTGTCTCCTTATGAATAACCATCTTGCAATGGTTAAAGCGACAGAGCCTCTACTTTCCTGGAAGAGACTGTAACAAAACTAACACTGAGCATGCATGAACTTCATTGTGATTTTGAGTGCTGCTACCTTCAGACAATTTTCTCTCTGTTAATCTTCTGAGATATACAGGAGCTCTGTTCTGGCATTGTCCTGCAAGGCAAGAGCACCACAGGCTGTTTGGGGTAAAATACAGTCTTCTAAATATTCCCCCTCCCAAGCAGAGAGGCAAAGCCAGTATCAGTATTATCACTGATATAATCTGGACACAGGTTACAAATAGCAGGGCATGAAAAGATAAATTGGAGGTGCGAATACTAAGTTTAAATGCACTAAACTTTGCAGAGTAAGGCATAGCAGTAGCATGGATACAGAGGATGCAACAATGCAGTAATATCACCACCTAATAATTGGTGTCGTAGGCATCTAAGCTATTTAAGCTATTACCAGTGCTATGAAGAGATATATATTTGAAACTGTAATTTAATCTCTTGGGTTTCTGTTTTATTTGCTCTAGTTCAATTAATTTCCCTTTTAATAGTGAGAACTCCAACTACACTACTTGCATTTAGTTCATAAAATCCTGCCTTTCTGACAATTAAATTGTATGATTTTGGTTGCTTATAATAGGGGACAATAAATATACAGGAAGTACAGGCCTCTTCATGAGCATATCACTAGCATATTTTTTGTCAGAGATATGTATATTTTTCTTCTTATCCTTGTATTCAGCAAGATATTTGAACAAGTAATTAGATACTCTTTTCTGAGACAAAGCATGTCTCTGAAATCTAGAAATTTTCCCTAGTTCTCTCTGACAATCCATTCAGTCTACATATGAGTTATGCAAGAAACTTACCCACTAGCATGCGAAAAAGCTGTACAAAATTGTGGCCATCATCATATATGGATAGACATTGCAGGGCTGACCCTGCAGTCTTATTTCTGGGGAACTTAACTTCAGAGGACCTTTTTCTTTTGTTGTACAGCTGGTAAATCAACAAGAGTAAAACAACAAAACAATTTTTTCACTGCAAAAAGCCTTCCTCCAACAGCTGAACAAATGCCAGTATTTTGACATTTAAAGTTTTTACGTGGTTTGTGTGCTTCTTTTTCTCTTTCTAATCTATTGCAGGATTTTCATTTTGAAGCTGAAATTGGACACATAGATAATTATAGCTCTCAGTAGCTCATTAACAGCTCTGCCTTTAAATCAAAACAGTTAAATAATGAGTTGGTCTAATTTGATTTCCCTGTTGACTGTCAACAATTGCTTTTCTTCCCTCTCTTAATGAATGATTCTGTTCTTTAATTGGGAAAATAGTTCCTGGGCTAGTCCAAGAGGTAGGTCTTTCATGATTACATATGCTTATGCACTTCTCTTTAGATTTGTCATAAATTGTTATTTTATCGTATCTTAATTCTTTATTCCACAGTAAGCTTTAGGGAATTGAAATTTCTATCTATACTTATATAATTCCATGGATGTGCGCTCTATACGATTACTGTGAAACTTCTTTCAATTAGAGATAGGGAGCAAACTTACAGAACTATATCTGAGGTGAAACATAATGATTGGCTTGCAATATATAGGCGTCACAACACCAATAAATAATATTTATTTAATCTGGTACATAAAATATATTTTCACAAATATTGAATGTTTAAAGCTCATTACTGAAATCTCTCAAGATCTCTTCCTCTTTGTGAAATATGAAGATATCCTTTCATACTTATTAGTGAGGTGAGCAAAAGGTGGAGTGACAAATCAGTAGCTCTGCACGTTCAGATGTTTCAGAATGTCATGGTACAGGCATGTTGAGTTCACCGATTCTGACAGGCTGTTGGAAATATAGACCATACTCTAATAAATTTTGCTGCAAGAGTTAGAAATGTCATGGTTCCCCATTTTCTGGCCTGCCTCACTTCTGGAAATTATTACCTGCATCAGAGAAGGAGCAAAAGGTTGTGCCTGAGCCATTTCAGATTGTCTTTTCAATGTCTAGACTTAAGCCCCGGGTGATTGTGAGTTTGAACTGAAACAGTAGGCTTAGCAGCAGGTAAGATACAATTACCCTTCTGCTTCGTTTACTAGAGGAGTTCCTACTAGTGGTGATGTGCGGTCAAGCAGGATGTGCTGTTCCTTGTCTACCACCACCAGAACTTGTCTCTGTTGTTAAGTTCTTCTAAGATGGCAAAGCTGTGGGGATAGAAAGTGTACGCTCTACTTAATGCAACTATGCCTTCAAAGCTCGTGATGTCAGTGTAGCTTCACTGAACACAGAGTACTTCTCTTAGTTTAACTCCCTGTGCAGTTCCAGGAATATGATGTAGCTGAGCTGGCAGGACAACTGGAAGCAAATCTTTCCTTTCGACTAGAAGAAGCTCTGCTGAGAGACCTATCTTATAGTTTCCAGTGCAGTTATGTATATTTTCAAGAGGCTGTGGTATGTTTTTCTGGCATTAGGTACCAAAAAAACTTGTATCAGAAGTGGGATTAATACCAAAGTAAAAGTAAAATGATCAAGTGTGAAATTCCTTATGGTATTAATTGATAGCAACATATTCATGTGAGACAAATCACAGCAGCAAGGAGTGAATTGAAAAAAATCTGTACTCTCATCCGTTTAGCAGAACTATGGTTTTGGGAATTTTGTAGGTAAAATAACTGATTGAAGGCAACCAATAATGGTCTCTATTACAACAGTACCTGTTTTTCTATCTATTTCTTGGAGTTTTCTTCTGCCAGTACAAGTTGACAGGTTGACACTTAAATTATCCTCTCTCTGCAAGAAAGAAGAATAGAGTGACGAACCATGTAAATGTGGGACAAAAGTGAGTGCACACAGTCCCGAGTTGGAATATGGAGAAATCCAAAGGAAAGGCATGATACTGACCCATGAGAATAGGGGCCAAAAAATCATGATCCATAGTTTTGTAATATCAATGTAAGAAGAATTCTGATGACTAAAAAAACCCAGCCAGTCAAAAAAACAACCAAAAAAAAACCAAACCAAACCAAAAAAAAAGCCTTAATAGAAGGGTGGGGAAGCGATTTCAGGAAAATGTTTACTTTGTGACTGAACAAAAGGAAAAGTAAGAGCACAAGTTTTGTTTATGAACTGTTTTTTGGATTTTCTTAGACCTGGAGAAAGTTGTAAAAAGCCAGCAAAAATCCCACACAGGTTGTTCTTACTGAAACACTAGAAACACTTTTTCCTTTTTTCTGCTATTGCCAAATACAACTCCAAGTGATAGATCTTCCATGCTTCTCTGGTTCATGTAAGAGAAATACAATGATAGCTCTATGCCCATTATATCCATTGCCTTTCAGGCATGTGCCCTGGCTGTGAAACTTGCAGTGGTCCTCAGTGGAACTACCAAGTATGTGATCATCAGGCCCACCTGTAGCATATATATTAGACAGGCAAAACCTGTGTGAGTTAAAGATACAATCACAGAATTATTTAGATGTTGTCCTCTCCCTTTCTCTCTGGTGCTTCATCAACTACAGATCTGTTTAATTTGGTATACAACTTTAACTACTGTGGCTATCATAACTGAAAACCGTCTAACTATCAAATTCCTTAAAGCAGTTTGCTGTATTAGTGCAGAATACAATATGTTTTTACACTCTTTCAGGAAACTTTGGAGGGAGGTTAAATATATGCTATCATAGTCCCCTTAGAGAAAGTAGAAGATTTTATTTACATTTCTCAATTCTTAGTTCTTTTGATGGGAGGGAAGGGTTATTTTTCAGTAACAGCTACTGTAAATCCTTTTGAGACATCAACGCTTTAATAAGGCATGGGTTCTAATAGGATCTTATGAATAAAGTATTTTGCACTTTTTCCCATGACATGCTGTACAAGCATGTCTCCTGAAGCTTTTGCAGAATTACCTTTTCATAGCTTAGATAAGCAAAATTATTCCAAGAGTTACAGACACATTCAATTTCACACCATTATGTCTTTGAAAAATTATGAAGTCTAAATTCTTTGTACATGTCATTAGCTTTATTAACACTGGAAGGTACAGTGATAGTCCTTTGACCAATAGGACTGGCAAGATACTAATTGGTGCAGAATTGTTTCCAAATGTTCAGTGCTCAAGCTAAAAAGGCAGTAGCAAGAACACAATACCTGGAGAACGCAAATGGCCAGAGTATTTGTATTGTTCATATACGTTAATGTCTGTCTTTTTTTGAAAATTCTATGTACAAATACTGAATCAGACTCAGTTAGTTTGCCCTGGTTTGTACTTTGAGTTCTAAATTCTTACGGAGGGCCTGGTGAAAATAATCATTCCTTACACTTCTTCATGCAAGATGTCAAAAGTCAAAAAGAAGGACTTACATTCAATAGCATGTTCTGCTCACAAAGGTACAGCTGTTTCACGTGAAAAGTAAGAACAGATAGTGGTGCACAGGTGATCTGACTTCAGTGCATGAAGCACAATGCCTATGACTGTCAAATGAACAAGTTTTTCCTGGAGTAAAAAAAAAAGAGGAGGTATATAGAATGACAAGGATACTGCCCTGAATGCAATATCCCATCTAAAGAAGAGAAAAACTTGGAGAGGGATTGTTTATACTGTCTCAGTTTAAATGAGACACAGGTGTTTTGCTGGGAATAAATTATGAGGAAGACCCATATTCCTCCCTCTAAACACTTATAAATCCAGAATTAAGAGACTCCGATTGAGGAACAGTGTGGGAAAGGGAAAATAAAATTATAGCAAAGTAGAAATAACAGCCTTTTATTAAAAGGTATATATGTATTGGCAGAAACAATGAAAGAACATAAGTAAAACATCCAAACAATAATCCCATACCAGAAACAATCCCCTTCAAGACAAACGAATAAAATCAACAGTGAAAACAGCTCAGTTTTCACCCTTTGGGGCAATTATAGCCACAGTCAGCAGGTGGCGCTGTTGAACTACTGGAGATGTGAAGCCTGCAGTTGTTTGAGTCAGTCCGCAGGGGGCACTGTTGGGTCACTGGTAGTTGCCGCGGGGGGCTTCCCAAGAGCTGGGGATGAGCTGGGCAATGGATGCCCTCCCCCCCTCACCGAAAGGGGGAAAGGGGAGGGGAAGGGAAAACACGGCTTCCAAACACTGGAGAACTCACTCTTTCCCGCTGTCTGAGATGCACGATGATGTGGTTTTTCGTCCCTCTCTGATGGAAAACCAAGCAAAAAACTCCAAACTGCAGCACAGCTACAAACAGCAGCAGTCCCATCAGCTCCGGCAGCTCTGGCCACTCCCCGTTACCTCCAACCCCTCTCCCGGCTTACAACTCCTCCCCTGTTTCCCTGGAGACAAGGTGAGGCAATTAACATGGGAATGCAGCCTTACTAGCTCTTTTCTGTGATACTTAGTTGCCTGGATACAGTCACCTTGGCCAATTCTCCCTCCCCCCCAACACAGGGGGCAGGGGAAGCGGGATATTCCAGCATAGCTCCAAGAACAAACAAAACCATGACATATACTTACTAGAGTTATAAGGAAAGTGAGACAAACAATCCGTTTTAGTAAGAAAGGATAATTTGTCTCTCTGTCAGGTTTAGCAAATAAGTATTTTTCTGATATTAGACTGAGCTTTATAACTGCTAACTTTTAATGTTGTTCTTCATTTAGGGATATTTATAAGGCTGAAAATTAAACATTTTTCTTTTTTAAAATATAACCCCCAAAAGAAATCATTATTACCTTTGAATGCTTTGACCTCTTTTGTAGACATGAAAATACAGGAGAGAAAATGGTTGTCCTTCCACAGCTGGTATAGGAAAGAGCTTATACTTAACACAGCACTTATAATTTTGCAGTCAATTCTACTAATTTTCCAGGTTAGAGAAAAAAGGGAATTGTTAAAAGAAAAGTGGGGTGAGAGCAGGATGAGACAGCAGAGAAAACTTGTTTGAGATGTGGATAATTTGGTTTAGTTCTAAGACGTGGCGAGTTTTAAAATGCTGAGCCCCTTAAAATTAAGTGGACCTGTAAGTATTTACGCAACTCAAAATCTTGTAAAGAGAATTTCTCAGATCTGATGAACTCCAAAATGAACAAAATGATAAGGACCTTCAGAGAATAGCCTGCTAAGAAATAAATTTAATCTGGTAAATTAATATACTGAGATTGCAGCTTAAATAAATGCAACTTTAACTTAATCTTTCTTTCTCTGTGCTCTTCATTATGTTATCTACTGTCACTTGCTGTCTAATGGACATAGTCCTGTAGGCATCCCTGCTTGAAAGGGAGTGTTGGACAGGATGAATTCCAGAGATCCCTTTCAATCTCAACCATTATGTAATTCTGGGATTTAGTCTGATGTCCAGTAACAGTTGCTTGTGATCTCTGTTTGTCACCAGGACTCTCCTAGCACTCACCAAGTTCAGGTGATGATTAGTATAGGCTTGTGATACTCAAAGACATTTTCTGCCTTATTTTCTCCTTCCAGAGGTGATTGTTTTTTTGTTTGGTTTTGATTTGGGGTGTTTTGGTTTTTTTCTGCTCTCTGTGGGTTTCTGGTGTTTTCTGCCTGTTATTTTTTTCATGCCTCAACCAGACCTATTGCCTCATGTACTAAGTATCAGTCAGACTGAATACATTTCATTGAAATAAGTCTTTAGCTTTTTGCTTGTCTTTTCTTTCCTACTTACTTAGCTGTTTTTTTCTTGGTTCATTTTTTTATATTTTTATTTTTAATTCCATTTCTTCATTTTGTAGTCTTATCTGTGACTCAGACGTTAAAACACATTGGCAAATTTGCACATCCCACTTTTTTTCTCCACATTATTCCAGAAAGTCACTACTATCTCTGTATTGTATCTGTAACTACTGCAACAGGAGCAGGAGTCTTGGCAGCTCTGAAAGCAAACTGAAATGGGAATGCGGAGATGAAAGAGGGAATAGCTGATATATGATAAGGAAGGTTTCAGTAGGCCTATACCATACAGAGCCCATGACCTTTCTCTGATTTAATGGAGAGTAAGATTGGTACTTTCCTATTAGGTACCTGCATTGTGACTGAGCTTTTCAAGCTTCACCTAAGGATTTAGTCACACAGCATTCGATAGGAGTTAAATCCCAGAAACTCAACACTTTGGGGTTAAATTTTGTCTTCAATTATATCCATAGTGTCACTGTCAAGTTCCTAAAATGTTGTCATGAGAGAATTGGGTACCCAAGGCCAAATTTTTTGTTTAAAGACTGACTCTAGCTGTCAAGGGTCCTTAACTGCAAGTGAACTGGTAGTGTACTGTGTAATATCTTTACTGACATAGGCAAATTTGCTTCACTGAAAACAGAGATCCTAGTTAAAGTATTTTGATGTAGTTGCTGCTTAATACACAAAAATATATATTAACATACTTTGTACTTTCTTTTCTGATACAGAGTACTGGGATAGTTTTGCAATGTGAAAAAAAATGTACAAACCCCTCTATACCATCTCTGTAATGATGTTGCTGATGTTTCATTCAGATACTTTCTGAAGACCTTGCAGAGATACATTTATCTTAAATGTTTTGTTTTGTCGTGTTTTTTTTTTCTGGATGCTTAAGGAAGAAAATGTAAAAGGATACCATCAAGAAAGAAGGTCTTGATTTGAATTCAATTAAATCTCAGCTTATTGTATATTATGTAGCACTGTGGGACAACTGCTTTGTTGTGTAATTAGAATAGCTTATTCTTAAAAAGGAACATTTACAGAGATATTGAAATATTACCTGGAATTAAAACACGTTTATAAAGTGGTCCCTTGATACCTTCTCTAAGTTATTTCCTAGAGCAATTGTATTTTTCTTCCTACAAATTTCATACAGATTGCTAAAATCACTATTTTTACAGAAACATGGATCATTCTGGTCTAAATAAAAATGTGCTGATTTATTCCAGTTTCAAAATTGAGTATTCATCTGACATTCTATCTGTAACATCACTTTCAAAACAACAAAGCTTTTCAAACCTTTGGAATGTTGGAAACCAGTAAGAGTCTCTGGAGTTGTCCAAAGTGTTGTCCTTAAATCTATCTGTATCTAAGATATATCTAACTAGAAAGATAAATGGAACAAACTCCTAAATCTCTGTCACATAAAAGAAAACTTATTTGCTCGATATCTGAGAGCAAGTGCAAACACTGATTTTAGTCTTGGCAAAAATAGATGTCAAAAAGCAAAATAGATTAGAATGTGTCAGGGCTATTTTTGGTTACATATAGGATTGTAGTGAGTCCTGGGTGGAGATTCCTCATACTACAGGAAATTCTTTAATATAAAAGTCATAATCAGTGTCACAAGCAAGGATATGTATATCTAATATATGGATAAGAAACATAGATCTTACAATCTCTAAGAAAAAATGTCTAAAAAACCCAAGAAATTTGTTCCACTAGACTTTTTGCTGGCAAGCCAACATTATTTCTGTTTTCTCAGGCTATATTCTGAGATCATATCCATACCTTAACATTTGACTCTGCCTGTTCTTGCAGAAGAAAATCCCTTCACTTAGGTGTGAACATGACCACATTAGCTTTGCAGAAAATAGCTCTTGCAATATTTTTTCTGGTATTGAATGCTGAATGGGATTCTTAGTGCAATGTGGAAGTGCTGTAATGCTTGAGACCATGTTACTCTTAGATATTACCAAAGGAATTAGGAAATAAGTGTAATCAATTTTCAGCTTCTTAAATAAATGCCCTAGTTCATCAGAAATTACATGTAAGCTTTGTACCTTGATTTCTGCAATGTTGCTTAGAGATACCGTAAAATGTGTCAGGAAAGAAAAGTCCTTGAATTTCTTCTGCTTCAGTTGCAAGTTTATTAATAGAATGGGCAGAGAATTGTAATGCTTCATTGCTTTTGGCTGATGGAGGGGAATACAAGGACCTTCCTACTTTCAAAGTGGCTTTGAAATACTATTACCAGCAACAAGGCATCAGAGGAGTTCAGCACTGTAAAGCAAAAATGATAGTTTAAAAAAAAAAAAAGATACAATTTTTTCCTTATTTTACTTTATCAGCAGGAAACTCAGATACTCAGAAAACTGTATCTGTCATTTCCCTCCTCATCTTCTGCAGCTTTAAATGAATGGGGTCATAAAGATATATTAATAAACATAAAATTTAATAGTAAATTTTTTTTGTAATCATTTGATCAAAGTGGGCACTGCATGACCCTCTAGAATAATCATGATTCATTACTAGCCTAGTGAATAGAAATAAACAGCTGAATATATGATTACAGAAAGCTGAAAAAATGTTATAGCAGCTGAATTCCCCCGATCTATCTGAAATATTTGCCCTGACCTTGAGTGAGATATTATACAGTGCCATTCCTGAGGGCTGGTAAGTTCCTGCAGTTTTCCATTAAGCTAAATGAGAAAGTTTTGACCATCACAATTTGCACCATTGGGTCCATTATCTTTTGCCCTACAGGTGATGTGCTACATGCTTTATTACAGAAGACAGAATAGTTGAGAGGGTATTGTCTTGCAGACAGCAATGTCAAAACTTATCCATATATGGATACAATTATACTTTCCAAGTTATACAGCACCTAATGGTGTATGATTACCATTAATTTAGGTAGGAAAGATGTTATTTAATATAAAAAAAATTACTGAGAAGGGATTAGGAAGATTTTATCAATGATGCAAAGCCCAAAAATGCATACAGCCATTTTTTAGTGACCTTTACAATATTTTTGACCCTAAAAGAAGAAAGCAACTATGTTATAACTAGCCACATAGCTAAAATACACTGGCATGTGCTGGCAGACTAAAATGCTCATTCAAGTAACCTGTATATTAAAATGGCTGCAATTGTACAGAGTTCCTCGGAGCCGATCTAAACATCATTTCAACTGGCATACCTGTTTCTTTTCTTTTGACAGGTACTAGGTAGCTCAGTATTCACTGATGAACCCTGTGAAAATGCTGACATGTGACTAGCCTTAAGTAGTTGCCTTCGGCTTAATTTTCAGCACTTGTGCTTTAGCGGCAAGTCGATACCAGGCAAGGCGAGGAATGTCTGCTCGTTCATTTCCTCAGCAGCCAGCAGGGGAAGCTGCTGCATTGGTTTTCAGTGTGACTCAGAATGCTGGTTATTTTTAAATCCGTGCATGAAAAGGTGGGGTTGTCTTAAAATGAGAGACAGAATATGTACGTTTACATGAAGTTTTTGTCAGACTATGCTTGGGATGACTATACTAGTCACGGGTGTGAAAGCAGGGAATGAGTGGTGCACGATGGAGCAAACAGGGGCTATGAACTGCGTAAATTTAATATATCCTATGTATTAAATTAGACTACTAAATACAAGACAATTTGAAAGCTGGCTTAATATAGATTCAGTTATTTATTCAATTTTAAAATTATTCTAATCTTTGCTCCATGTGTATAAGAAAAGTGTTTTTGTAGAAAAGATGCTGTACTGGAACAGGCCTGATTTCGGTTCTCAGGCTCATCATAACAAGTGTCAGAAAGTCATTTGGGCTCCTTTCAAAATACTTTTCTTATGCACATGTTTATGAGCTTCATACAATTTGGCTTTCAATACATCTGATCTTCAGTCTTCCATCTTTAAACACCAGTACAACACCTTGCCCTTCTCACCTTTTTTCCTCATACTAAAAAGAAGTATGTTTTAAGGCTAAAAAGTATAGTCTTCCATCTGGTCTGAAATAAAAAGTCTTAACACATACTTATACTTTATCCCTAAGACATTATTGGCACCTCACAAGACTTCCAAATTACAAGGACAAATACTGTTAATTTTAATCAGTCACATATATAAATTCTGCAATTAGAAAGGCCATTTTCAATTCTAGTATGAACAGAAAATTTTAATCAGTCATATATATAAAGTCTGCAATTAGAAAGGCCATTGTCAATTCTCGTATGAACCTTGCCTTGAGGTTATAGTAATGACCCACAAAGAAAGTTTTCTTGTGAAATCTAAAAATCTTGGTTTTGTTCAAACATTGACATATTCCTAATTCTTATTTCTAATTCAAACATTGCTGCTGCCATAAAAGTCCCTCAGTGGGAACCTGCAGGATTTCTAGAAATCTGAATAGAAAATATTATTTCTATTGTAGGAAATTTACTAGTTTATGACTGACTCTTCCCTGTCTTTAGTTTCAAAAAATGGATTTTCTTCTTCCAACTGAAGTTTGTTTAGAAGGTGCTTATATATGTATAGTGGGGATTTACTTGTGGTTCTGTACAAACTAATGTGTTTGTGTAGCAAATAACAAAATACTGTGTACCCAGAGGTTGTGATGCTCCTGAGCATAAATGACACATGTTCATACATATTTATAAATTCAGTTCTACTCTGGCAGCAGCTGAGGGAATGGCCATAACTTATCCCTTAATGTGACAGAATCAGATGGTAACTCACGAGTAGTAAAGGGAAATTCTACTCCATATGAAATTATTTTCATTAACATTTTCAAGAATAAAGATTATTTATATTACACATTTATCTTCAAGGAGATGAAGCTTTACTTTAGAAATTGATTCAACATATATTTCAGATCTACTAAGGGCTGCATACTGAGGTTTCCAGAGGAATCAAGACTCTCAGAAAGTACTGCTGTAGAAAACTTAAACATTTAATTTGTCTGTTGGGGAAAGCTTTACCAAAAAGGCTGAAAAACAATACAGCCCATGTTCATCTGGTACAGCTTGGAAGAGTCCACTTGGCATAATTTATTGCATCTGTTATCTTCTAAGCTGTTTGCTCTTGTTCAGATAGCTAATTGAATGCTGGAAGCAGAGAAATGCTATATGCAGAATGGTGGCAAGGATTTCTCCCCAAGAAAATACTGATGCCGTTATTGGGACACTGAGTTATGGGGTGGACTCGATATCCAGGCTACAGAAATAAAAGCAACTGTAGAGGAACCATAGTTGTGGAGAAAATATCTTCATGCCAACTATTTAAGAGATTCAGACTCTTGAGTTCAACACATCTATATCTTGATTACAGCTGTGGTGGGTTGACCCTCGCTGCATGCCAGGCACCCACCAAAGCCACCCTATCACCCCTCCAAAGTTGAACAGGGGAGAGAAAATGTAACAAAAGTTAAGGATAGGGAGAGATCACCCAGCAAATATGGTCACGGGCAAAAGAGGCATGAATTGGGGATATCAGAGCAGGATAATGGGAAGTGAAACAAACATAAAAAACCACTTTCACCCCATCCCTCCCTCCTTCCCAAGCTCTACCTGCTGCACACAAGTGGAGCAGGGAGATGAGGGGGTTACAGTCAGTTCATCAAAGGTTGCTCCTACCAGTGCTCAGGGAGAAGAGTCCTTCCCCTGGTCCAGCATGGAGTTCCTTCCAAAGCAGACAGTCCTCCATGAACTTCTCCTATCTGAGTCCATCCTATGGGCAACATTTCTCCATGAACTGCTGCAATGTGGGCCTCACACAGGTTCACAAAGACTACCAGGAGACCAGCTCCAGAGTGGGTTCCTCTCTCTATGGATCCATAGATACCTGCCAGTACTTTGCCACAGCACGGATCTCCCATGGGTTCACAGCCCTCTTTCAGGGGGCTGCCTGCTCTGGCATGGGTCTCTTTCATGGTGCAGATGGATCTCTGCACCCCCATTAACCTTCATGGACTGCAGGGACACATCCTGCCTCACCATGGTCTGCGTGGTCTGCAGGGGAATCTCAGCTGTGGTGCCTGGAGCACCTCCTCCCCCTCCTTCTCCACTGACCTTGGTGTCTGTATAATTGTTCCTTTCGCATGTTCTCACTCTACTCATCTCTGGCCACAATTACATCTGCATAATAACTTTTTTCTCCTTCTTAAGTACTTTCACAGCGGCATTACTATAATTCCTGATTGGCTTGGCCTCAGCCAACAGCGAACCTGTCCTGGAGCCAGCTGGCATTGGCTCTGCTGGACATGGGGGACGAAGAAGTCACCCCTGGAGCCCACTCACCACTCCCAAAACATGGCCACTCCGATCCAATGCAACAGCCCATAAGCATCTCTAATGAAGGACAGGTTTTCGACAGCTTGTGTCTCTAAATTTAGCAAGTAGTAGCACTAAAGAACTAAACCTGAAGTACAAACCGTGATATGTTCAGGATAGGAATAAAAGGTACAATGACTTTACCTATGTTTGTGAGCACAAGATATCACAGTTCCAAACTCCAAGTTGTCATGTGAACTTCTCAGAATTTTTCCCCCAGTCATTTTTGGTTTTGACAGTAGTGTTATAGATTGGTGCCAGGGAAGTATAGTGATTCATTCTTTCTGTTCTCATTAGTCTCTCATCATAACAATATGACTACCAAAAATTTTAGCACTAGCCAAATTATTTTTAGAAACAATTCTGTCACTAATTCCTTACAAATGTTTCGTCATTCTACGATAAAAACTAGTATTCCTTTTCTATTTGCCAAATTAAAAATTTTCTAGCTTCCAGTCTTCCTTCCAGTATTCAACAGCTTTCTACCACCTTTCCAATGAACTTGTCTAACATATATGTGGATGTGCCAGCTCACTATCTTGAATAGTTTCAGCAAAAAATAACCTTAAGTATTGCTTTGAATTAGTTTCTTTTTTAAGTTCCGTGATAAATTATATTTTATTTATAAGTACTGTTTGCACTCCAAAGCCAACTACTTATATCCATCTCACATTGCTTACAGGGATATATTAGCCTTTCATATTTTATCCCAGAATTCGTATGTTTCCTCTACATGCTTCTTGCTAAATATTACATTAAGGAAATATCTTCAGCAAATGAAAATGTTGAAATATTCAAGTGTGCATTATACTTAGAGAGAAGTGGATTTCACATAGCCTTATACAGTTCTTATCCTTTTGATATTTTTCATTAGGTGGTGGTGTTTGTTTTTTGGTGGTGGTGGTGGTGGTGGTTGGGTTTGTTTTGGTTTGTTCTGTTTTATTTGTTTTGGTCTTTTTTGGGTTTTTTGCATTTTACTTTTTTTCTAAGTTGTTTAAGCCACTGCCTGTTTTAGAGGAATACTGAAGGTTGTTTCTAAAACACCGTATTTGTAGTCAGGTTAGATTAAATATGCAGTCTTTCTTCACATTCTTTAGCGGTTCACTTCCTAGCTTCTGACTCTTAACAGGAAGATTTCATTAGAAGGCATTTTCAAACAGATTTTAAATAAATGGTGAACGGTACCATTTACAGAGCAAATTTTGGAGGAAAATGCAGGAAAAATGTATTTTGGTTTCAGAAAGGTAGTCCTCAAAGGAATCTGAATCTTTCTGCTAAACTTGAGCAGTTCATATCTGCAGGGTCCTTTAAAGACTCTCAGATTCTCACCATTTGACGAACATAATTGATCCCAGCTATGCCTCTGGAATTAGTTCCTATAGACTTGATTTGTACAAATCACATGACTAGAAGCAGGACTGCACCCAGAGTCAGTAAATACCAGATGGTAAAATAGCCAAATAAATTCGCAAACAGCTCCCTAGGCTAAATCTCTGCCTCAACAGCTGGAAGAAGGTATTCAATATGGTTAGTGTGTGGATACCAACTGTTACTGGACATTTGCTGTGTTTACTGAATACTATGAAGAAGGTTCATGCATATGAGGCTTTATGTATATATTTTTAGCTTTTCATACACGGCAGATGTTTGCTGAAAACAATTCGATAAAAATCAAGTAGATTAAAAACTTCAATAAATTATAATATAATTTAAATGAGAAAATTTACATTTGACGTGTTCTCAGAATAATTATAAAACAATTGCCTAATAATGAAGCTTCCAAGCTTTTTGTAACAGATGGTCAGAAGCTGAATTATGTTGGATCATAGATAATCAGTAAACTTAATATGCAGAATAAACGCACCAATGTATCATCCTGCTATAACCCTCTGTACTAGAATGTATTTGTTATAACTTCAAGATCAGAGGAACAGTCTAGGGTCCATAATCTATAATTCCAGGGTCCATAATACAGAGGCAATACAGGGGTTCAGAGACAGCATTTCAGACAGTTGTCTAAATTTGCAGCATTATAGCAGCTACATATTTGATTTACTGTGTATTTAGTTATGTCACCTTAATAACAGTCTTAAGACAACTTCAGGATTCATTATGTCTCACATCCATTTTCTATAGGAGTATAAATTATTTGCTATATGTTATTATTCTAGGCAATGATAGCTACTTCTTGTTTTATGTGAATTTTATATTAACTCCTTTATAAAATACTAAATAAAAAGTAGCATGTATTATGCATTAGCTGAATAAAATACATAAAGTCATATAGATGTATGTGGTAGGTTGACTCTGGCTGGATGCCAGGTGCTCACCAAAGCTGGTTTGTCACTCCGCTCTTCCCCTGGACAGGGGAGAGAAAATATAATGAAAAGATTGAGATAAGGGCAGGGAGAGATCACTCACCGATTATCATCATGGGCAAAACAGACTTGACTTAGAGAAATTTCTTGAATTTATTAACAGAGTAGGATAATAAGAGATATATCCAAATTCTTAAATCACATTCACCCCTAATGCTTCCCTTCTTTCCAGGTTCAACTTTACTTCTGATTTTTTTTACCACCTCCTCCTGAGTGACACAGGGCAAGAGGGAATGGGGGTTGCATCAGTTCACTGTACATTCTCTCTGCAGCTTCTTCCTCTTCAGAGCTAGGACTCCTCACACTCTTCTGCTATAGCATAGAGTCCTTTCCAGGGGAGGCAGTTCTCCGTGGACTTCTCCAATGTGAGTCAATCTCAGAGGCTGCAGTTCTTCATGAACTGCTCCAGTGTGTGTCGCTTCTTCAGAGTCACAAATACTGCCAGCAAACCTGCACTAGTGTGGGCCCCTCTCTCCACAGGGAGAGATCCTGCCAGGACCCTGCTTCAGTGTGGACTTCCCACAGGGTCACAGCCTCTTTCAGGTATTCATCTGCTCTGGTGTAGGGTTCCTTCATGGGCTGCAAGTCAATGTCTTCTGCACCATGAACTTCCATGCTGCAGGCTGCAGGGGGACAGCCTGCTGTTGGAGACAAGGACATCTCTCTCTGGAGAGATGCTGGCAGCCCCTGCAGACTGGCTACCTGGGAAATTGC
>JAWMRA010000078.1:70452746-70468177 GCA_035584735.1 Pseudotriccus pelzelni
CTTCACCCTGCACGTGCCTGTTGTCCTGTTTCTCTGGGATCTTACACGTGGAGCTACAACTCAGGAAAAGGACCCTCTGCTGGTCGGGAACTGACCCCTGCCCCATAACCGGGGCAGCCTGCCACATCATGGTCTTTACCACATGTTGCAGGGGAATCTCTTCTCTGGTGCCTGAAGCATCTCCTCCCTCTCCTTCTTCACTGACCTTGGTGTCTGCATAGCTGTTCCTCTCACATATTCTCATTCCACTCCTCTCTGGCTGCAAATGCTCCTGCAGAGTAAGTCTCACACCTGCTTAAACCTGTTATCCCACAGATGCGCTGCTGAGCTTGGCCCTAGCCAGTGGTGGATCTGTCTCATAGAATACACTCCTGTAGACCCCCTCTCCCCAAAATCTTACCATGCAAACCCAATATAGCGTATAAAATAGTCATTTTCAGAGTCAACTATTGATCACCTTATATAAATGAAGAGTTCTTATGCCTTCAGTACTTCTCATAAATGAACAGGACAGCAAAGAAATGTTTATCTAGAATAGTTCCAAATATTAACTACCTATCAAGAAGAATACTTGAGCCAACTGTTATTTCATTTTTAAGTCCTAGTCTCTACCAAGCTGAAGTTAATGTGGTAATGTGATTCTTTTACTTTCTGTACACTAGTATCTTGATCTGATACAGTTTATACTTGTTATGACTAACAGGCAGTTTGATTTCCATATCTGATTCTGCACTTCAAAGCTGATAGGAGCAGTGTGTGAATGAAGACAGTAACACATTACAGCTTAATGTGCAACTGATCTTAATCTGAATCATGCAATGAACCACGGAAGGCAGAAACTTATATGAAGCAAGAAAAAAATTCAAACTTAAGGGCTTTTAATTCATTTTCAGGCAGAAGGTTAAAAGTATCTCTTTTGGTAATTTGATTTTTATATTCATATTTTAGCCATTTAAAAATTAGGTTTCATGAACTTAGCTATACAGTTTAAGAATAAGTACACTAGAGTATCTACACTCTGAAACCTTGAGTGGCTGAGCAAAGTGAGCTGAATTAATCTTGCTGAAGATTCCAATGACAGTTTCTGGCACAGAACAGAAGCAACAAAAAAAACCAAAAAACACCACAACAAAAACAAACAACAACCCAGCAACAAAAACAAACAAACAGAAACCAAAATCAACCAAAGAACAACAACAACAAAAAACCCAAAAAACTCTTAAAACCAAACTTGGAAATTCAGTTAAGGTTACAGTTTCAGCATGAATTATTAGAAAACATACAATAAAATCAAATTAATTACAGGGCAACATAACAGTTTATGTAAATCAAGCCTACATAAAGATGATCTACCATTTTCTAAAGTTGCTTTCATGTATTTCAAGCATAGTCTAAAAACTCAGCGTGATCCTTGATGCATCTCCTGATAAACTTCCAAGCTTACACTTGAGGATCCTCGCGAATCAGAAGGCAGAATAATCCATTACTTGGAAGGAACAGTAGAGTTAATTTAACAAAATTAACATATAGGAGCATTTATCTGTAGTCAGATAATACAGACTTTTGATCCCCTTTAGCAGGGCAGCAGGGGAGTAAATAAGCAAACTGACTGAACTGTAGCTGCATAGCCATGCTAGAAACTAGTATCTTTTGGTTAAGACCTGCAGATAGGAAATAGAAATAGATCAGGACTGAAATCCAATATTCAATCATGGTATGAGAAAAGATCAAAGTTATAAATACTTAATTATATTAACTATAAATAAAAGTTTGTTAAAATTTTAAAAATTGTGATTTATTAATATTGATTCTAATAATGTATTATTTATTATGTACAATAAAATTGCACACATCAGTATCTGTCATATACTGATGGGAGTGTAAATAGTTTTATTTATTCTGAGTTATGCAAGGTGCTATTCTACTCCAGTCATACAGTCAGTCACACAGTAAAGCTGAAAAGACAATCTAGATTTCTAATTTCCATATTTATTTAAGAAGTGACTCTTGGTAAATCCTTCATTTTACTTTCTTGTTAAATTACATTTATTTCCTATATGGTATTGTAATCACTTCTAGTAGTCATTATGCCAATGTATTTGTAGGCTTTCTTTGTAATATCTTAAGTCTATGAAAAACAGATTCAAAAGTAAATGTCTTCCTAAATGTATTTTTCCAAGTATATGTAATCTAAAATCAGTGAATAAGATGTTAAATGCACAGAATTATAGATGGCTTCAGAAAGGAGAAAACACAGTGAAAATAATTATCTGGCTTTCTTAAACAGAACGTAAGGTTGACT
Organism: Pseudotriccus pelzelni; assembly: GCA_035584735.1. Lineage (NCBI taxonomy): Eukaryota > Metazoa > Chordata > Aves > Passeriformes > Tyrannidae > Pseudotriccus > Pseudotriccus pelzelni. Next base: position 70,455,049 of record JAWMRA010000078.1, read on the forward strand.
TTAAGCATGTATACCTAAAAAAAAAAATCTAAAACTCCCTCTCTTTTACTATAGCCCTGCAAATACTCAAAATTTGTGAGCATCTTATTTCCACCTTCTGTATTTTCTCTGGAAAACTACAATTTTCTTTGCCTTCCCTGAACTGCCTTGAAGTGAGCAATGAGACATCTTATCTGATGATGAAATCCAGGAACCAGGTGGAATGAAGCCTAAGTCTACTAAGAGCATATAGTGAATGCATTTAACACATACCTGTAGGAAATTGTTTAGACAGAGCTCCTTGAAAATGTCATTGAAGTGACTGTATTTTTTCAAGTGAAGATGTTATATAACTTCTGTAATGGATAAATAATGTGGTTCAAAAGGTGAATGGTCTATCTTGTGGTTCAGCAACCAGGACAAGGAGTAGATGAGTCCTGGTTTCTAAGGAGCATTGTTGCTTTAGTCTGAGAATTCTTTAAGAGAAAATTATCATCTCTATATAGGTAAGTATCCCAGCCATAGTGTGCACAATTATTTTACTCTATAGTTTTCTGATAACATAAATGTTACCTTTCATTCCTAATAGAGCTTTAGTAAGGAAATAATCAGTAACATCCTTATGATGTGTTATCTTCATGAGCTTCCTTTTACGTCTTCAGAAAGCAAAGAGTTTAGAGAGAGTGTTGCTTTTCTATCTAAATTTTCAGGAATGAAAGTGTATGTTCTTAATTTTGAGATGGTGTGCCACTGCTTTTTCATAAAAGCACTTCCATCTACACAGCTGCAAGATTGTTTAACATTACTCTCACTTCACTGACACAGTCGAAAAATACAGTCCAGCTTTTCCATACACTTTCTGACAGTTTCAAACATGCTGAAAAAGACCTGCTGAAGGACCTTTATTGTATATTCTGAAGAATGTCACCACTTCAAGTTAATCTGAGCTTTGGAGCTCTTTTCTTGCTCAGTGCCTCGTGAGGCAGCTAGCTTTTGGCATTCCTTGCAGCCCACCACCCTACAGTACCTCTGACAGCTCCTTTCCTAAGCGCTCTGCACTGTAACACATTCAGCTGCCAGTCACTTCTCTCTGTAGTTCATCAACATGAAGCAAATCCAAAGCACAGTTTAGCAATGATCAGTCCTGGGCCTGATCACATTCTTCACAGTCAAAAATCTGTTTGCTTTGTGTAGGCATCTTGAGCAGAGATGTCCAAGAGATGCAGAGATGGCCATGATGTGACAAAGTCTCTCTACTGGTCGTGTGAAATTTTGAACATATGTCCACTTACAGCCATGTGTCAAGGACTAATTCTGATTGCAACTGATTGGGCAGAGTTGGGTAGGACCCAGGTTAACATTTCTGTGCATTTCTGTCCTTGAGGTGGGAGATCTCAGGAGCTTGAAAACAGCAGTCAGGAGGAGACACAGATGAGAGGATTTCAGAGGATGGAAAGCCAGGCCCTCATCTCCATAGCAAACTCGCAAGCAACCCCAGACGTGCTGCAGTGTGAGCAGAGCAGCTGCCCATGGAGCCAGAAGTGAAGCAGTAACCCTGCAGGAGGAGGGAGGGACAGAGGAAACAGCTGAGGAGCAGTCACACAAGTGCTTGAGGAGAGTGTGGGGCCACTGGCCCCTCACGTGGTTCAGGTGCCGACATCAAAGCTTATACTGCTGCAGGCCTCTCACAGCGGGGGTCTCCTGATCCCACTGCCAGAGACCAGCCTCTTGTCTGTGAGGACTTGTCTGCAGTGCCCATAAGGAGGGTGTCATGGGAGCTTCAGGGCTTGTGTCATGTAGGGCCTTTGTGAGCGTTTGCTGCCCAGGGATGCCTAAAAAAGCAGTAAATTCTGGGGAGAACCCAGCCCTTCACAGACCCCTGTCTCACTGGTGCCCTCCTTACTCTGTAGCCTCCAGCCCTGGTACCAGCACTGGCTCCCCATTGCCTCTGTATGAACTTTTGATTCACCCTCCATGGGGGGGCAGAGAAATACCCAAGTCCCCTGTACCACCTTTGGTCCCCTTTCCCAGTACCCAGAGCACAGAACCAGATGACCTCCTGGTAGGGGTTTAGTGCTGGGAGAGGTGTCTCTCCTCCCTGTGCAGCAGCAGCAGCAGCATCATTCTAAGAGTCCTCGTGTCCTGTAAGACCTGCCGTAAGGGGTGGGTGCATTCAGGAAGAGTTGAAATGGCTTCAGTGAGGATAACAATCAATAAGAATGGTAAACTGGCTAAGGAGCTTTTATATAAACAGGCATCCTCAGATGAGGTCATCTAGCCTAGCTCCTACATAGTCAATAGAAAGAGTTATCCTGTCTTCTGTGAAATGCAGGTGACTGGATTCTGCTTCAAAACACCATGGAAAGTACAATGGAAATAATCTCACCTTGTAGGGAAATGTTAGAAAGTAAGCTTACAGGGCCAGTGCAGGTTACAATGCAGGGAGCTGAGAAGATATAGTGTTTAGTTTATATCAGCTTATCTAAATGAAATCACTGCTTGATGGTCCTCTCCATCACTGAATTTCTGAGCGGTGGCAGTGCAGAAATTGTCTTGAGTACTGTGAGTCTGCAGTTGGCCTTGTCTTTGGAGTCCTAGGGGTGAGCATCACAATTGTTCAGATCATTGAGCAGTAAAGTTTCACTCCTGTATTGATTTATATGTATTCTGCTGAGGCATTGTCATGGAAGTAAAAAGATAAAGGAGTAAAACATGCTAATCTGGAGTTTCTAATTTTCAATTTTCATTGCACTGGTCTATTCAAATCTATCAAAGAACAGAATGAGACCTGTAGGATTAATTAGAAAATTATAGCAGTGGCAAAAAATTATGATGATGGGTTTCCCTCCTTACATAGGTTTGGGCAGTTGTTCAGAGGCTTTCCAAGACCTCAGTGTTTTCACTCCTCTTCACCCTACATCCAAACTCCCATAAGAATGATGAGTATAGTACAGGTGACTTCATGCTGTTACTTATTTTTTAACTGAAGGGGGAGAAAAGAGAAAAAATAACATAGACAATAAATTCAATTATTTAATTAAACCTAGCTATAGCAGCAGAGGCAAATGTATTGAGTGGTTGGAACTGGTGCTGTGTGAGAGGAAGTCTGGAGAAAAGAGTATGAGCATGATGGGTTGAGCAGTGAAGAAACAAGTTTGGTGTACCTACTGCAGGCAGGGTCTGAAAAGAGGAAGGGAGACAGATGTCTCTATGTAGCAAAGGTTGACAGTTTGTATGAACTGGTAGAATATTATCTGAGGAATGTCAATGAAAGAATAACATTTAAACTAGAGAATAAATTACATATTCAGGCATATGGAAATCAGGTGTTAAGTGTTCAGTTAACACTGGAGGAGGTACTTCTGCTACTTACTGCAAGGCATGTGAAAACAGGCATTTTGTTACAGAAGCAGTAGGTAGCTTCTCCAAGTCAAGCAGCGCTGTGGAACTATTGTAAGATGTATGTGTATGGAGAGAGAAAGTCTGTGTACAGCATGCAGCTGTGCTTTACCTGATAATCTGATAGTGTGAGACATCTATACTCATTATTCTAAGTGTTTACTTTGTTTTTAAAAAAATTCTGAGTTTTTGTACTGTGCAATTTTTTTGTATTGGAATTCAAAGATATTTTGGTTCAGGATAGTTTTAAAGCTTGAGGTTGCCTTTTGTTCTGTGTTACTGAAAATTCATTTATGTAACTCAAAGATCAGGTCAGGACTTTAATAAATGTATATTTCATGTTAATGAAATTATTATATTTAATACAGAAAACAACATTTAGATACCTTCAATTTAAAAAATTTTATTTTTGTCCCTTTCTTCCACAAAACCTTTCATATTGTGGAAATCACAGTATTTCCACAAAATAGCATTTTGCAGATATTTCTTTGTCTGCTCTTACAACTCCTGATTCTTTATTGTTCATCTATAGTTATAATCCTTTTTCATAATATGCAATGTGAAAGTCTTTAATTTCTTATATGAATGATTTCAATAATCAACACTCATTAATAAATACTCTTTCATGATGTACCATATATCAACACTGAATGCACAAAAATCAAAAGGTTCCTTTTTTCTCTCAGTCAAAATATCTTTATGAACTGCTGTGGATACTCATGTCTATCCTTTTCAACAGCAGCCATATGTCAAATCTTAGCTCTTAGAAAATCTTTTCCTGATATTTTTTAATAAAAATTAATGCATTCAGGTGTTCATTTTGTTTGATGTAAAACTTAATAGCAGCGATATTGAAATCTTAAGGTTTCTGTTAAATTATTTAAATTAATCCTATTTATTTGCAAGACACACCAAAACTACAGTTAAAAACCTAAAAATACCCCCTAAGCCACCAAATTAATTCCACTGCTCCATAACATTTTATCTCTTATTTTGTGTTTTGTTTTTTTTGATCTTTGCTTGAAGCAAGTGGGAAATGCAATTAGCTAATTAAGACTCTAAGACTCAAATATTATTGACCTTTTATTTTTTGCAGTATTGGTTGGCAAGCATAAAAAGTTGTCTTCTCCTCTTATACTCAGGGTTCTCCAGGGCATGACTTTTAATTACTTTCTCAGAAATCTTCACCCTTCGTAATTTAAATATAGGGCACATACTATTATTTCCTGCTTGCGTGCTGTTTGCTGAGCCAGCAAGCAGAAAAACACAGAAAGACTTGTGAATGAATACTGATTGCATACGGGCACGTCTTTGTGCTTGCTCTTTCCACTGGTGTATGCAGGGAAGGAAAATTTCATTTGGTATTCCTGAAATGTTTAGAGGCATGCAAACTTTTCTTAAACAAAGCAACCACTTCCCACCCTGTAAAAACCCCCTCAAACTCTAGGTTGAAAACAAAGTAGAGACACAGATGGATGTTTTTCACATTTGAAGAACCACTTTTATTCTGACTCCTTCATTTGCATTTTTATAAAAATAAATTAAAATCAAAGGTTATATTGCTGATGAAAGCTCAGTGGTATACAGCTCCGTTTGCTCTTTAGGCACTCATTACCTCAGAGGCAAGCAGGCTGTTCCTACTTAAGAGACTGTCTAACTTGTTGCAGAATCACCTGTAAATTTGTAGTAAACCCATGGAGTTTCAATCATTTTCTCATCTGTTCTGTTGCCCACAGGAGAGTCATTACTGTGGTATTTACAGCTGTCACAATAGTTAATATGATCCAGGCACAGCTACTTGTTTACTCATTGATGTGATATGACAGTTTAATAATAACCATCATAATCATGGGCATATGAAACAAGAAATATTTTTTACTCCTATGGAGATGCTGTTTTCAATTTCTACCAAAACCATTGTATCCAGTCCTTTAAATTATTGCACTTCAGTGGGATATTTTTAGCTTTATCAACAGCTTCAAACCACCCTGCTTTTTTATGTTTCCCCAAAGAGGAAGAAAATAATGATAAAGATTTTATTTTTTTTCAGATTAAATGTGGCATTCAATTGTAAAAAAATAAAAATTAAAGCTCTCCCAAAAAGTGAAAACCAAATAAAATCAGGTATAAGACTGCTAAATTCCAGAAGAAAGAAAAAAAATTATGACACAAGAATAAAAAAAAAAACCAAACAAAACCAAAAACAAACCCAGAGCAGTTTCCAGCACTCAAATTCACTCATTTACTGCCACATATACACAGCATTTTGTCAGTTTTCTATCTGGTTCAGATTAAATGGATGATTTTTAGCTGCAGTCTTTGGTGACCAAAGAACAAGGTTCCTATAGGTACAGATTTGGATATTTTGTGTGGCTGATCCCAAATCTCCCCACTCCACCTTCCCTTTAAGTGCATGCAGCCCTCTAGAGATGAGGAAATGCCAGCAGTCAGACAGTCCTTCATTTCTCTTTCATAACACAGTGAAGCAAGAAAGGCTCAAATGTTAACAGAGCAGACCATTGCTTTTGTTAAGCCCTTAATCTTAGTGTCAACCAAAGCCTCACCAGATGAAATGAAGTTTGTCTCTTGCAGTTGTGTGAACATTTGTAGTGTAGAAGCCCACTTGAGACACTGAAGTTGGATCTTATGTCTCTCCGTGACTGGCACATTAAAAACCCCTAAATAAAGCCCTTGTGTGGCTACTCGGAGTGAATGAATTGACAGATCCATCCAGGAAAGAATTAAACTTCAGGCTTTAAATGAAAAGGCAATGAATTTATAACAGGATTATACCACAGTATCAAGTCTGTACAGTGCTGAGCTGAGAATTCAAAGAAAAACAAGAGAAGGTACAAAATATTGGCATTTATAATTTGCTAATGAGGGAAGCAGCACAGGAATTTTTCAGCTGCAGCAGATTTCCACATAGTTAGAAGAGGATTTTAGTTCCTGAGCTTCACAGTTAGTTTTACTATAAGACAATTCTTGAAGTGGCAAATTACATACATTTTTTTCTGTTCCTCAAAATTTACATATATTTTTAGTCATATTTTTTCTGTTTGTTTGGCTGTTCTTGTGCATCAAGTTTGGCCCTAAGTTTGTAATGGTTTTAGACCAGTGGAATAAAGGCTATTATCAGCTGATCAACAGGCTGTAGTTGAAAGCTTTCAGAACTTTCCTAAATTAGGGGACTTCCATACCCAAAATATTTGCATCCTTCTGTTTAGTCTATTTCAAAAGTGAGCTTGGGGCTTCTTTCATAATGGAAGGGATAGATTAAATAAAATTTTCTCTATAGAATTTTTCATACAAATCAAATATCAGATGATGCAATTACCAAGTTAGGTGGGAAAATGTACCAAAGGGAGACAGCAATTGAGAAGTATAAGTTAGAAAGAAAAAAAGGATATGATATTGTAATAAGTTGGCTAAATTTTGTCCGTAAAAAAATTATAAGTAACTAGTAAAAATTATAAGTAACTAGTTATAGTTATACAATAACCATTTCTTTAACAGCTTAATCCTTCAAAGAAGTGATTCCTGGAAACACCTGGACCTCAATAAACATTCATTGACATACATATCTAAAGACTGATGGGAAGCCAAGAAGACAGAGAGCTGCTGATAAAAAGAAGAGATAAACTGAGGCTGAAAGGGTACAAAAGACCAGAGAAAAAGACAATCAGCGCTGTTAGCCATGGAGCCAACCAGCCCCACACGTGGATTTCGCTTATTTACTGTTTGTTAATAAATTTTACCTTTTTTAATTATAAATTGGCTCTTTTAATTTATTCAGCCATTTAGTAACTTATAACACTCTACACATTCTTTCTCAGCTGCAAGTACCATCACACACTTTCAAGGCTCGCAGAGACCAGTGTCCATCTCCCTCTTGCTCTTCTGTGCAAGTGGTAGAGCAGCCTCCTTAGTCACTGGGAGATGTGTGAGGCAGTTGCTGCAGGAGGTGTGGGAGGTGTGTGGTGGTAGTTGCTGCAGGGACGCTGCCATGTGAGGATACCACCATGCTTTGCACAACCACCAAAAGGAGCCAAAGCCATGGCTTGCAGGGCTCACACACAAGGCCTTGCCTGGGGCTGACACGCAGCGAGCTGGTACTGCTCTGGGGGATGTCACAGCCTATCCCCTCCACCCTGCAGTGGTGCATGGCAACCAAAGAACCAAAGCTCCACATCCCCACAGTGCAGCCCCACCTGTGTGCCATGGGCCTACAGGGCTTCTCTTTACCAAGCACTCCCTCAAAACCCTTGTCAGATACAAAACTAGGCAACAACACCCATGGATGCTTTTAGGAAATAGGTACAAGCTTTCTTGACTCTTGGCAGGAATAATTTTTTTATTCTTAATCTTTCGAGTTCTCCATTTGGGGGCAGGATGTCCAATAGCCTACTTTTGTGTTCTGTTTAGAGGGAGAAATCTTTTTGCAAGAAATCCAGGCTGCATGCACGATGCAGAAGTGGCTGTCAATTCACCCAATGGTAAGCCCTACCCTGATTTGCACCAGCTGCTGCACAGAGCCTGTGCCTCCCTGCACTCACAACCTCCAAGGATCTGCTGGAGAGTCCCTGGGGAGGCTTTCTCAGGAATGGCCCTTGGGCCATCCCCAAGCAATGTCCCATTGCTGTGCAATCATCACCTCTGGTTATCTGCTCTAATGAGTCTTTGTCAGGAATGGCCCCCAGTGGGGCTTGTTAACGCTTGAAAGGACTAAAGGTTTATTAAGGTACTTTGCCTTTCCTTTTGACTCTGAGTCTAAGAGAGGTTTGTTCAATCATATTCTCCAAGTATCTGCTTTAATTAGCCCCTTGAGAGGCTTTGTCTGTAGGTATTCCAGGTTTTTTAAGGAGTCTTGGTTTCTCCTTTTGAAACTGAGTCTTTGAGAGCTTTGTACAATGGTGGCTTCAATTCTCTCCTCCAAGAGTCCATGAAGAGCCTGTATTGGGAATGTCCCTCAGTGGGACCCATTAATCCTTTGGGTTCTCCTTCTGACTCTGACTAAGGGAAAGCTTTGTGCAATCTCCTCTCAGTCCCTGAGCTTCAAGGACTCAGCTCCAAAAGCACCACGGGGCTCACTCAGATAAAGCAAGTTCTGACAAACCATGGCCCTTCCTGTGATTTCGCTTAGTCTGGACAGTAAATTAGGAATGTTGTCTCATGGAACTAGGGGATCATTGTGACACTGCAGGGCCCCAGGGAACTGTTTTGCCCGGGCTCGAGGGTCAGCACAAGAGACACCGACACCAACTTTAGAAAACAAGTGTGGAAATTTTACTACAGTGTAAACCAGCCAAGAATGACAAAAGGATAAGCTCAGCAATGCACCTCATCTTTCCTACAAAGAGTGCCTGGTGTGATTAGAGAAGATCCATGCCCAGTGCCCTCCTCTGTTCTCCTCAGCCAGGTCCCAGGGCAGCGGGGGAGCCCCAGGCGCAGCCAAAGGTTGGAGAACCCTCCCAGGAACGGGGAATCCTCGGCAGAGCATCACTCAGAGGGGAGGCTCCATCTCTGCTGGGAGAGGTCCAGCTTGGCTGGCCTTGGACAAACAAGCTCACAGAGCTATGAGGGTGCAAAAACATCCGGCTCCCTTCTCCTCCTGGGTTCCACCCAAAGCCTGGCCAGGGCTTAAAGGGAAAACCGAGGGAGTCAACCTGCCCCTGTGCTGCTAAGCAAGGCCAGACATCGACTGCCATGGCCTTCACCACTCTCTAAACACTGACAGATACCGAGCATATTTTGCTCACAATCAGACATAATATTTAATTAATGAACACATACAAATAGCATTCACTAATGAGCTGAGACTAAGAGATCTTACTAATAAGCATACACATCTTGTTAAGGGGCAGATACACAACTGTAGTCTCATCACACTACATTTTTACCAACAAACATACACAGTTTTAGCTGATGAGAAGATACATGGGAAAAAAGGTTGGAAGGTTCATCTAGAGGTCAGCTTTGGCTCAGGGCCTGTTGTTCAGCCTCAGGACTTCAGTGACAGCCAGACCGGGCTTTATATTACACACACTGTTTCCATATTCATTAGATATTCTCCCTTACTTAATACACATGTGAGAAATAAGAAAAACAGTTTTATTACAAGCAGATGGATTAAATGGGCCAGTAACTTAGGAGTTTTTCTTTACTAACCTATAAGGCGTATCGCAGACCTGTAAGATACCTGATCCTGTCTGGAGCTGGTATTAGAGAACCATGTGGACAGGAATAGGGAAACTGTAAATGAATATTGGTAAGGAAACCCCTCATACCACATGGCTGGTCCTGGGGGCCGCCATGCTGCTGGACACCCCACCTCCCAGCACACCACAGCCAACCAGGGAGAGAGGAATGCCTCTTCTGTTACGTAAATGAGGCGGGACCTTGGGAACTTTAAAAAGCATGGTTTTTGAATTAAGGTGTGGGTTCTCGGGACCTTTGGGACCTGGGTACCCGGCACACACTGTATAGAACTTTCCTCACTCATTTTATTCCCTTGTTTCACAAATTATTTTGTTTGCTGTTTTTTTTCCCCTAAAATTAATAAATGAGATTTTTCTCACACGCAGACATTACTTTCATTTACACGGTCACACTCCCTCTTGCAAGTCCTTATCTTCTTCAGGGGTCTCTGGTGGGGTTTTTTGGCATCTGGTGCCTCCCAAAGTTAAGGTGTCCACTTCTTGACCTCGTTCTGAGCAGACAGTGTCTTATCTTTCACCGCAAAGACTGTAACGTTTGATTTTGATCTTCTCTGGGTCGACAGAGCTCAGCTGCCATCCTGTTTGCTCAGTTACATCCCTGATCTAATTCTCTAGGACCTCTCTAAGATTCTATTTTCCCTTACTTGGCCATAGAGGAATGTTGTGAGCAGTGTTCTATATCCCATATCAAATCCTCCCTTTTTTTCAGACTGAGCTCCTTAAGGGATAGAGTGTCTCAGGAGCTTTATTTCATTCTAGAGCTCAAGGCATTATAACAGCTCCAGCACTAATTCATGATTTAAGCTAAAACACAAATGCCCTTCCAGCTTCGGGGCAACACTTTCCAGGCTTTATTTCCACACAGCCAATCCCAGCCCATTCTATTTGCTACCGGCCAAGATAATTCATTTCCCTAAGAGGAAGGGTTTGAGGACATTGGGTGTAATTTCCCACAAACAGGCCACTTTCATTAACACAACCCAGTTTTCCTGTTGCTTTAGTGGGGGTTACAACTTTGTACATAGGCATGACTGTAAGAGATGCTGGTGGGTACCTGCACACTAACTGCTAGGTCTGCTTTTTGGTGAACAGAAGTGCTTTCCCAGTGACTAGGAATAACTTTTACCAGAATATGGAAGGCAGAAATGGTTAATGGCTTCATTGCCTTTGCAGGTAAATGAGTGCACACCCAAAAATCCCTTGTAGGCAACACTGGGGTCACATTTGATACTAAAATGAGATGTAAACTTTGCTCCAAATTCAAGATCCAATTAACTATTGTCAGGAGAGCCAAGTCAGACTTAAGCATTTTATTTCTTCTCAGACAACCTATCAGTTACCCAAGGGGCTTTGGCCTTTTTCATTCTGGAATAATGCATCCATGATTTGACTTGTTGTACCACTTCTACAATCGAGTGGGAACCTCAAATCAACAGATTATTTGATTCAACAGTATTCCTCTCACTTCCCTAGCCCAGTTGGTGTGACCAGGAAAAACCTCTGGCCACCCAGAGAAGGTATCCCCCAAGACTAGGAGATCTTTATCCCTGCTTTTCTGGGCAATTCAGTGAAATCCATCTGCCAACATTCACCTGGAATATTTCCACACTTTACACCACCTATTCTCACCCCACTGGTAGGGTTTGAATTATTTCTCTTACACTCAACACACTGCTGACTCACTGCTTGTACAATTGGTGTCACTTTTGGACCTAGAACCCCACTGTGCAAATGTTTCAATAATTTGCTTCACTACAAGGAATACCCTCATGTTTCCCATCCACCAGTTTACATAAGATTGGTTCAGGGACTATTATTTGCCCCCTTGGGGTAATGCTCAGCCTCCTGGATCAAATTTTGCTCCTAAGGTTACAGTGAGTTAACAATCCTCAGCACTACCCTGATTTTTTTCTACTGGGAGAGGTATCTCTGTCAGGGTTATTAAAGACAAACCTTTCTTCTCTAACATGCCTTTTTCTGCAGCCTCTTTGGCAGCCTGATGGGCCAAAGGATTCTTTAGTTCTGCTTTGGCCTTACCCTCTTGGTGCACTCCGCAGTGCAGGACAGCAGCCTCTGTTGGTGTCTGGATATCTTCAAGCAAGTCCAAGTGTTACCTTGTTTTCCTTTACTCAGTTCCAAAGCTTCAGTGAGCACAATTAGTTCTGCTTTCTGGGCTGAAGCCCTGGAGAGGAGTGCCCCCAGTTCCATGACCTGGGGCTGGGTAGTTCCTGTGCATCCAGAGAATTGTTTTCCATTCCAGACAAAGCTGGCCCCACTGGGAAACAATTCCCACTCAGGCCTTTCCCAGGGGATGTCTCCTAAGTCAGCTCTGCCAGAATACACTTCTCCTCTAGGCTGGAAGCAATCCCGCTCCAGGTTTCCCTTGTTGTGCCTGTTGGAGTTGATAGATTGTTTCTTTCCTTCCTGTCCCAGCCTCTGCTGTCCCCGGAGAATTTGGAAGCCCAGGGAGGCTACTGAGCTCTGGACTACTTGCACTTTGTGTTTTGGATACCCCATATCCACTGAGTCCAAGGGAATTAAACAGTGCCACAATCTGACCCCAGTATTGCTGTTTGGCATCAGGGGCTATCAAAACATCATCTACCTACTATAATGAGACTCCAAGAGGGTTTTGACTTCTCCATTGCTCCAGTTCCCTTGGCAATTGATTGCCAGATATTGGGGGGCTATTTTTAAACCCCTGCAAGAGGACCACCAAAGTCAGCTGGGTTTTCTTCCCTGGGTTTGGATTTTCCCTTTTGAAAGCAAAAAGTTCTTGGCTTTCACAACTCAAAGGGATACAGAAAAAGGCATCTTTCAAACCTAATACTGTGAAACATATTAAACTTTCATTTAGGGTAGTTAGCAAAGGGTAAGGATTTGCTATAACTGATTGTGTATCTTCTTCTATTTTATTTATAGCTCTGAGGTCTCGTACTAACTGGTATAGCCTTCCATTTGCCTGCTTGACTGGCAAATTGGGACATTAAATTTAGATTTACAGTCTTTTAACAAGTAAAATTTCGTAAGTTTTTCTACAAGGAGTGAGATCCCCTTACAACTTCCTATTTTCAAAGGGTATTGCTTTTGCCTTATGTATTGGTTTGTTAAGATACATGCCCGTGTCGTGGGTTTGCATAGGGACAATTTTTTTACTACACCCCCCAACACAATTGCTCTAAGGTGAGAGAAGGTTTATGCAGGCAAAAGAGATCAGATTGGGGAGAAATAATATTAGGATTTATTATTAGTAAAATAAAACCAAACAACTACATCTACAATAATTCTAATTAAGTAAAAGTACTTACAGAAGTATTTACAGAAATGCCCCTTCCCCCTTTGTATCAGTCCAGGAGGAGAAGTAGTGTTTTTTCCACTTTTAAAGCTCAAGGTCTTCCAAGCAATTCTGCAGCTTTTTGTAAGTTCCTCTCCGTTATCTCTGGGATGACAACTCCAACTCGTTGCAGCTGGAACTGTTTCTCTCTCTGTCTCTTTCTCTCTTCTATGTCGACCTCAGGGCTGGGCCTACCTCC
>JAWMRA010000078.1:70468277-70550896 GCA_035584735.1 Pseudotriccus pelzelni
CCTGTTTGTTTGGGGCACCCGTTTGTACAAGGGCCGCTGGGGAACCGGGCCGTGCCCTGCTCCCGAGGCACCACCTCCAGGCGTTAAAGAACTCCCTACGTATTCTACAGGAAAACTCCCGCTGAGCCCCTGAGCTTGTGGCACCAAGGCAGCCCGGCGGAAGGTGTCCCTGCCCATGGCAGGAGATGGGACAAGATGATCTTAAAGGTCCTTCTAACCCAAACCATTCCGTGATTCTAATAAATTCCAGCATACAGGTTATAGGGAGCTACTATCCAGTTGTAACATGATGGATCCATTTCCATGAATAGACAGGTAAGCAATAACTCTATGCCTTTTTTCTTTCCTCTTTATTTTAATATCTATTCAGTCTTGTTATTGGGCTATTATATTTTGCTGTTGCAATTTAAACCTTTTATCAGAAATAAATCCTTGAGTTCTATTATCTTGTAACAATCCTGTAGGGACAGGCATTTCAAAAAGCTGAGAGATAAAAATGAGAAAGAAAAGAGCCTTTTTGTGCAGGCCACTATTAAAGTTTTCACACTGTTCCGTTACAGCTATAAAATAGTATTTTTATAAGAATTCATTACCGTTCTGTAATACACAAGGAATATGCTGTGCTGTATTAATCAACAATTCTGTTTTGCTAACTTATTAAAATCATTCACTTGACGTTACATATTATTTTAGTGCCATCTTATAGCTGATTTATAATGACATAGTTTATTGTTAGTTTCTCATTTGTGTCATGAAGTTTTCAAATCCTGTCTATTCCTTCTTTAATCTGCTTTTACTCAATATTTATCATTAACCTACTAGTGAAAAAGACACCTTTTAAGTGGTCAGTGGTTTTGGGCTTTTTGAAGGTAACGCTGCAAAAGAGAGGAATTTAGGGACGAAATAAAAGGAATGAATGAAACCGGTTGTGAAATCTGGCGGAAACCTACAGAATTGCAGAAACACGAGGAATCTGTTTCTCCCTGAGCCAGCATCAATGATTCATTAGCCACTTGCTAAAACTCAATAATCAGTTCATGATTTGCTGAGTTCAACCATTACGAAAACAATACACAGAATCAGTAAATAATGGCCTCTGATGAATCTGCTGTACCATGTTCCTTTTGGAAGGAGAACAATAGAAAGATCCAGAATAAAAGTAGAAAAGGGAAGCAAATGAATCCAGTAAATCATATGAAAGCCTAACTTTGTACTGCATATCTGAATTTACTCTGCACATCCAACTTCTTTAGAAGCCCAGCATACCAGGTTGTCTGAAAATGAGTTCATTTTCAGACCCTAAATTTCAGATTTTGCTGTAACGCACTGAAAAGCAATAGTGTGGATTCTTTTTTTTTTTTTAGGGAGGATTGTTCCTTTTACTTTTTTTTTTAGCATGTTCTGAAGTCAGAAAATTCTCTCAGAATGTTGAGCACCAATGGCAGAAGTATTTTTCACATGCAGCAATATGTTCTCACTGTAATGTCTCAGAAGAAATCCCTTGGGGCTCAAGATCTGTGCATGTAATACCCACATAGAAAATTAAGCCTCAGTTGACTCCATAAGAAAACACCCAACAAATCCCACCTCTAAGAATATCTAAGCATTGTTTTTTAACGATGATTAACGAGATCCTCTTTAGAGTTCTAATATTAGTTACACACATTTATGGCAAAGCTAAATTTGATATAGTCAGGGATTTCTTTAAAACGCTGGACTGGAAGATAATGAGTTTCACAAATTTCTCCAGCACTCAGGAGAATGCAGGATCTTCACAAATCTCAGGACCAACACATCTTTCTTCCTCTGAATCGAAACCCTTGCTGCCTCTGTTTTTTAAGTTTAAACATGGAGGTTTGCTTCTGTGAATGGGGCTCCAAAGGAAAGGAAAAAAACCCCTTCAGTTCCGTCCAGCATGTATTTTGAAAAATTTTGCTTCCCTGAGGTCTTAACAAAAGGAAATTCTGCTTGTGGGAAGAGATGATTAATCTGAGACGCTCCAACGATGAAAAGGATGCTCAACAGGTCCGAGCCTTTCGAAGGGAGGGTCTCGCTCATCTTTGCCAAGGCGTGGTTCATGAAGCATCTTTAGCTCTTGACATAGCAGAGGGCACCTTGGAATAATACAGCCTCTCTCCAGGGAACAAAATGCGTTTCCAAGCCTTTTCTTTACCAGGTTAACATTTGACAAGCTTGCTTTAATGCCCTCATTCTCCCCAAGTGTCTCAGATGAGGAGGACAGAAAAAGTTTGCGGCAGAGAAGGACAGAAGGAAAAGGAATTCAAGATTTTCAAAACAGGTGCCAAAAAGCAGACTTTCTTTCCTTGCTGCAGACAGCAGGTAATGAGTATAAATGGATGTTCTGGGGATTATTCTAGAAGCTTGGGCCAAAGAAAATGGGGTTTGCTCAGCTTTTATACACAAAGGCAGACAAAATCTTCTGAATTCTTATCGCTTAAGTGTATGGGCTGAAAACCGAGTAAAGCTTAAATCCTCCACAGAGCCAACAGAAGGTGATTAGTCCAACATCAGCAATGCATTAATTTTCCTGCTACTGAATTATTATTTACATACCACAAACGTGCACAACCCCTGTCGAGGAAATAAAGGTACAGCCCCTGTCCAGAGGATCTGCTGTCCTAAGTTCATCCTAATATCGATACAAATAAACGGAGCACACTTTTGCTCTCTAAAATGGCAGTCAAAGCAAATTGGGCATTCTGAGCTGGGCTCTGGCAGCCTTTTGTATTGCTTTCATTAGAGTGTCAGACTCTAAAAAAATAATGTGACAAAGGCAGGGTGGCTGGTGAGCTGGCAATCATACAACGTCTGGAGATCTGAGCCCTTCTGTAATGATCATATGTGATTTACAGAATCAAAGGGTCAAATTCTGCCCTCAATTACGCACCTATTGCGAGGTGGGACACCACCACGTGGCATGGGAATTAGAGAGATTATTGTGTTTCTGAAGAGACAGGAAAATGCTCTCTGGCCTTCAAAGTAAGAAAGTCAGCGTTGATCCTGTATTAAATAACAACATATAAATGTACGAAAATATCGGGGCATCCTCAGGGCATTTTTTTTAATGGATGTATTTTGGGGAGCCAGAGAACTGCTGCAGGCTCTGGTCTAATATTCTGGGTTTCTTGTCTAATATTCTCCACAGATCAGACTCTGGAAAAGAAAAATCTGGCCTTCTTTTAGCCTGTTTGAATGCTGCAGCATTGGCTGAGTTTCGCAGTAGTTCCCCATCTCTGCTGTATCCCAACTATTCCTCCAGTGTTGTCATGGGAAAAGTGTTTCTGCAAATGCTTATTTCTGATCTGTCCCTTAACTAATTCCTACACATTCTGCGGAAGGAACGTGCAGTTTATTCCTCAGATGCACAAATTACTTAATTTCAACTGCTGCTCTCTGCTTTCGGTTAGGTGGTCACTACCCTGTAATCCCAAACTCGCTGAATTGTGGCATTTCTCCACTGACTTTAGCAGGATTTCATTCACCCGGCAGGTGCTCTAAGGAACTGAAAGGCAGCAAAACTGAAATGTCAGCTGGAGAGGGGCATTTCTGTTACCCTTTGCATGGAAACACACGACCAAGAGAAGATTCTCCTTGGCCACAGGCTTTAGTTTTCCCTCAACACCCACCTGCATTTGGTTCTGTGATGCAACATTAGGGGAAACACCACCTAAAGAGAAGGCAACTCTAAGGGACAGACACACAGATTTTCATCTTAATTGCGTGTTTTTAGGGCTTTAAAGAGTCTTTCAGAATCATCAGTGTATTATAACTTTTTCTGAAATGCAATTAATATTTATTGTATGGATTCTTCGGCTTTCCAAAATAATAATATTGGTGTCATTATTTGTAAATAGATGTAATGATTTTTTGACTCGAAGCTGGAAATCAGTTCTGACTTTCCATTCAGGCAAAACACACAGATGCAAAGTTAGGGACAGTTGTGAAAGGAAATCTAACCAACAAAAGGATCTCAAACAGGAGGAAACAATGGAGAAGGAAATTAAATAAGGAGAGGGACTATTAAAGAACAGTTGCAGTGATTTGGATGTGCCACAGAAACATCCTTGTCCCAGCCACTCTGTATGTCACTGAAAGAAACTACACTGTGACCTCTGTTGTAGGCACTGTGCTTCCATGTCATTTTAAAGGAACAGAATTTTCGGGATCTTCCCCTTCTTCGTCAACGCACAGGCACACCCTCACACAAAACATATGTTAATAACTTCAGACCACAAATTTAATTTATCTCAGCTTTCCACCTGCCATCACTCCTTGTCATGTGGCACAGACCCATCCGTAAACAAAATGGGGATTCATTTCCATAGCAACAGCGAGGGGGACTTTGATCAGCTCCAGTGATTATTTGTAGGCACACAGGTTTACAGATCTCAAAACCCTAAGTGAAGGCTGATTACCTTGTTTTTTTAAATGCAGGCAGTTCAGTTGGTTTGTATCTATGAGCAGGAACACGAGGCAGAGGCACTACAACTACCTATGAAAGGCAAACGAAGCCACTGGTCATTAGCCCGGTGTCACTTCCAGTTCCTTGGGAATCTCTACATCCCTAATACCTGTGATGTGCTGTGTGTGGCCTGGGACCAATCAAGCGTGTCCTTGGTGCTCCCTGGCAGGTGGGCAGGTCCAGGCAGCACATGCAGGTGTTTTTGGGGCTGGCTCATCTGGGATGAGGAGAGGTGCGAGCCTGTGGCTCGACAGGGAAAAAAAAAAAGAAAAAAAAAAGAGGAAAAAAAAAAGAATCTGAACAATGTGTTGAAAAAGACTCCAGTCAGAGCTGCTCAGGACCAGCTGTTTTTTTCTAATTAGAATAACAAAAATAGCACATGCTAAAATGTTTTTTGGGGTTTTTTTTCTCCAAAGCAATGAATGCTTTAGGAACTATAAGGAAAGAGCTCTAAAACCTATTTAAATGAAGGAATGTTTCAGGAGCCATATGGAGAAGAAAAAGAAAAGGAGAAAGTAGAGAAATGTTTTATTTTTAGCTAAATCTGAAGCATTTCGATTCTTCATCCAATGGTACACAGAAATTGCCTTACTTTTAAACTTCCAAAAATGTCAGTGCTGATGCTTATTGTATCATGGCTTAAAGGAGACATTTAAAATACTTAGTGCCTTTCAGTGGGGTGTTCTTCCAGGCATTGTAAATTTGAAAATTCCATTCCGTGCCCTGAACACGCATTGAGCTATATTCCTAAGATAAATCTGTGCTCTGGTAATGTATGAGAGCTGCACATAATGAAGGATGCGACAAACACTCAAAACACACCCTGTATTATCAGTCTTTGCTCCTCTTTTTTCTTCTGGCCCCCCCCCCCCTTTTCCTGAAGCACTGATGATTCAAAACTTTGACTACAGGAATAACATTTGTAACAGCTCTGGCATTCTGGACATCTGCACCGCTCGAGTACTTCAGAATAAAGTCACATGGCCATGGGGAAATTTCACAGAATTCAAATCACAGGGACTTGCCAAGGTGTATAACGAGTTTGTTTTCAGCTGTTCTCCTCATGAATAATTACCAGGCAGGCATATCCTAAAGCGAGCACAAGCTGTCATTTCACAAGAAATATTCAATATTTAAAACAGAATTTCGAATTTAGAATTTCATAAATGAAAATAATTAACAGCCCAGGCAAAACAGCCCAGTCCAAGTTCTGTCAGGTACCTCCTGCCTTTCCAGGAGGCTTCCCAGGACCGACACGTCGGAGCCACATGAAATTATTTTTACAACGTAAAGGAAATTATGCAAATGTGAAGGGAATTACAAGTATCTTTCTTTTTTTTTTTTCCCCCAGAACTAATACTTTGCTATCATTTCACTGACTGTTCCTTTACCAAGCACAGAAAGGGGAAACACAGTAGGATCCCAAGGCTTCCATCTGTTTCAGTCCCTTTGGATCAAACGTGCTCGTGGGTTCTTTTGCAGAGCTGGACAGGAGGGATGAGAGGTGGGGATAAGATGCAAGGGATGGGATGCATTTTACCTCAAAGCCTTTCTTAAACCCTTTGCTCCCATGCAGGTCCCTGACGGGAAGCTCAGTCTGCCTTGTTCCTTCGGGAGCAGTTGGGAAGGACTCCCGGCACAGGGAGAAGGGACCACGAGCAGCTTCAAGGGATCAGAGTCTCACTGCCCCTCCAACAGCCCTGTCAGCTTCCAGATCAGCTGTAACCTCTCTGTTATCCCAGCAAGTATCTGGTCACATCCCTGGGTTTTCTGCTTTTGCATCCCAGAGCGGATACAAAAAAGGGAGATTGGGAACCAAGAGAAAAGCACACTCGCCTTTCACACAGGGCTTAATATTGGCATGGTATTATAACGCTATGAAAATCTTTACTGGAGCTTGAATAATGCCCTGAAATAGATATTGTGCTGGTTAATAAATTACATTTTCAAATGAGAGAGATTTTATCACCAAAACATCTCATGATTAATTTCTAATGTGAAGCTTATGGCCCGAACTTAAAACATTTGATTTTGCATTTGTGTTCAAAGGTTGAGCACTTAGGAAAGTTTTTATAAGAAACTCACTGATTTTTTTTCCCCATATTGAAAAAAAAAAATCACTAACCTGTTAATCCACTGTAACTTCATAACCTCAATTACAGCTCTTGAGATGAAGGTGATTAAAAATAAGTATTTTCCCCCACTTTCAAAGAGCAGGTCACACCTTCCAGAGAAATGCTGTTTCAAATTGTTCAATGATACATTAAGGGCAATAATTAGAATTGGTCAGAAATATTCCATAAGAGATGTTTCCCATTTGTCAACCTGTTCTAACCATAACTACTTGGAGTTATAACATCTCAAGCAGTAGTGCTGCAGTAAATGGAGTTATTTCCATAGGAAGTAAGAGGAGATAATATAGAACTGCATGTGCAAGGGTATTCAAATCAGGAATTCCCAGCTCCCAAACTTACGTATGGATCACGAGGCCAAACTTCTGCTTTAATGAAGTTTCTTAAAATTAATGATCTCTATTCATCAGCATTTTCCTGAACTTGGCCCACTGCTCAGATTTATGGCACAGCATTTCCTAATGTGTTCAACTAATTTGCTGTTGTTGCTTGTGGGCAGCCCATGGTCCATCTAAACACACTCTCCAGTGACCAAATGAACCAATAAATAAGGGGCCAGAGAAATAATCAATAGACAAGAGCACTAGGCAAAGCTGCAACTCGATTTCTCCATTTTTCTGGATCTGTTCTTGAGGATTAAGACCTAATTTTTTAATTGATTATTTCCAAGATCAACGTGGCATTGCAAACACGCTTTTCAAAATTGTGCTTTTCTAACTAGTAGACAGATGATAATCAAATATTATATTATTCACAAAGAGCTGAAAAATGAGCATAAAAGAAACAAAGGAAATGGAACTATACACAAAAGTATGCCCAATTCAGATTATTTAATCCTAGCATTTACCAGAATGTGTGTTTAATTCCGAGCACAGAAATTATTCCAGACTAATGATTTAAAGACCCTTCTTAAGTGAGAGGACAGGTTTGGTTGTGTTATTTCCCAAGCACATTTTGGGATAGTGGGAAAGCACAAGAGCTCTAAACTGGGGTAGGCAAAGGCCACCATGGGGGCTGCTCAGATTCTTCGGCCTGGTGCTGGAATTACATTAAAAATACTATTAGTTGTGCGTTTGGTAGCATTATCACTCCTGCATCAAAATCTCTCTTTGTTTTGCTTTGTTTTGGAGTTCTTTTCTGGCAACTAAATAAATGGTTGCTGTGAAAAACACTGCACCTTCCTGTGATGCTAAAACGTGGAGAAAGATGAGAAACGTTCTCCCAAGCCCCTTTTGTCAATCCCAGCTTTCTGACGGTTTTCCTTTTTCCCTGCGGTGCTTCTCCAAATTGTGTTTGTGGCTGATACTTCCTACCCTGCCTTTCTCCCCTGGGGAGCTGGAGCTCCACTTTCTCCTCTTCCCATTTGCAATCCATTTTAATAATTTTGTCCTCTCCAACAAATAAGAATTTTGCCATTGTCTTTGGGGGAACCAGAAGAGATTTTCAGGGAGCTGAGCTGTATAGGTTTTTTTGTCTCATTTTAATCAGGATGTTGGTTGCACAATTCAATCCTGATTGTGTAATCAGAAAGCAAGAAGAAACAGAACACAAATGAATTACTATGGAAAAATTGTCCTCATAATGGGGTCATGAAGCATAGAGATATACATTTATAATGCTCTGTCAAATTACATTATGCAAGGAAATAAATTATGTTGAGAGAAAGTATGTTTTAATTACAAGCACTATACTTCTTCAAATTGGGGAAAAATTGCTAACCCCTTTATTATTATTATTATTATTAATATAATAATTAATAATAATAATAATAATTTGGAATAAATATGCACAGAAGTACCTGCACAGGGCAGACACCCCCTGCTTTTAAGGAGTGTGTGTGTGCACACATGCGCAAAATATAGGACTGTAATGTTTGGCTATTAATATTTTTCTTGCAGTTTTTCCCTGTGTAAAATAAAGGGAGATCTAAACATTCAGACCAGAGTAGTTTGTTGCCGTGCACATGACTGCAGTTCTACCGTGCTCTCACTAAGTGTGCTGCAGATAAAGTGGATTATTTAAATTACAGAAGATAGAACGCAGGATAAAAAAAAAAAAAGATTTGGGGTGTTTGGTTTTTTTAGTTTTTTTAATCCAAACAGGCATTTAAAGAACAGCATTCTGGAGGTAAAGGGGGTTTTGTCAGGACACACAGTTCACCTTATAATTGCAAATGGAGTTTGAATAAAGGCAAACCTTTTATAATCTGTTATAAAGAATGGTGTAATATCACAGGTGTTTGCCCTGTCTGTCTGTGAGATAGATTTAGAGATGATAGCAATCTTTTAAAACCTTATTTGTCCATATTTTTCCTGGTTTGGCCACCACTCAAACAACAGTTGTTCTAAGTGCCGAGTATAAAACAGAGCTGATATTTTACTCTCCTGCCTCGGCCTCTACACACAGAATTAACCACAAACAACTAGCAAAAAACAGTCCCAGCTATCCAGGCAAAAGGTTCATCCCTCTTCCCAGCCCCAGTTTTCTGGGATAACAGCACAAGCAGCTTTGCAAATGCACGGAATAAGAAGCCTGGAAAATATTTCAGCCTTTGCCTCGGCAGTGCTGTGAAGACCCTGAGTACAAGAGGAGGAGAAAAACACAGGAGAAAGGGGAAATTCGGTCGTGCACTTCTCTACCTAAAATTTAATTTCACTTGTTGAATTGTTGCTTAAAAGAGAATTTAAAATCCCTGCTAGGTGTCAGACATCTCCCCTGCTCACCCAAAGGGTGTCTGGATACACTAAAAGCATCTTTCTTACCACAAGGTGGCATCTTCTTATTTTTCTATAAAACATCTGAATATTTACATAATTTGAATAATTTTCTACACCTGAACATTTCTCATTCCTTTTTTTGTGACAGCCATGTAACATCTGTGCAGATACCCAGCAGTGATGTCAGACTTCACCTCCCGAATGCTCCTGGAAGTGTCTGTGGCTGCTTTCCATGGGCCTTTTCACACACATCATATATGGACTGAATCCCCTTCCCCAAACAATGTGCTGACAAGACTTCCAGGAACACACAAATACTCCTTGAAAATTCCGGGACAAGGGAAATTAAGAATTTACAACATGTGATCAAAAGGCTGAGCTTTCTCCCCCAAACTCCTGTTGGAAAAGCATATTACTGTGTATCTCAGTACACAGGTATTTTAAAATATGGCAGAGAAATCCACTGAACCCAGAGAACTTCACACTCCAGACTCTACAACATAACTCAGACCAATTCTACAAACACAGAAAAAATGCATGAAAAGCATCAGCAGGGTTTTTTTAAAACGTTCTCAGATCACTGCTAATACAACCCATATGAGAAGGCAAAAGGGAAAAGTTTAAAGCCTCTCTCTCCCTAACAACTCTCATTTTGCACAGTCATTGGTCTCCTTCCAAAGGTGAAGGTTTTTATTAATCAGAAGAGCACAATGTCCAGCTATGATGTTCAACTAAACACAGGTGGGAATTCCTTCCTGAGTGAGGAATCAGAGGACTCAGTTCCCCTGACAGAACTCAGTGCACCCCCCACCACTACGACTCTGCTTTAAAAGTGAAAGAGAAAAAGAAGGGTTTTATTTTTTAAATGCTACAAGTTCATTAAATCTGATCCTGGATCTGCTGATTCAACTGCAAACTGCTTCAAAAGGCCCTGAACTCAGGCTTCTGTCCCATAACTGAGAGGAGTTCAATCCACCACAAACTGACACAAATGTCATGCCAAAGCTTTTGCAGGAAGAAATTTAATGTAGTGCTTCTGAAATGTTTCAGAATTTCTTCCCTTCTTCCCCAAACTGATCCTAACTATGAGATATTGTCTCATGTACTAATCTGTTTCTCAGTTCAGGGCTTGTCACAGATTTCACAGACTATGCTGAGGGACCCAAAGGATCACTGAGGCCGACTTAAGGGAATGGCCTGTATGGGGATTGATCCCACAACCTTCTTTATCTTTGCAAAGAAAATTACCTTGCTTTCTAAATTTGAGGCAATTTACCTCAAAGAAGTTTTATTTTTGAATGCTTCAACGTGAAATGAAGGGGGTTGAGTAAAAGGGAAGAATTTTCTCCTTTACAGTGAGTGGTTTCTGATCTTGGTGCGGGAGTTCTGAATGTTGGAGAAGAGCAGCAGAATATTTCCAAACCTGATACTTCCCCCCCCCTTTTTAAACAAGATATGGCATGTGTATTTTTAATTTCCATGTGCTCTCAGTTCCCTCTGTGTCCCACTTGAGACACCCATCCAGGGAGGTGGATGCACAGATCCGAACCTGCTGGGCTGGGAATGAATAACTTCCCTTGGCAGCCGGATCAAAAGCAGCGAGAGGAGGCTGCAATCAGCTGCGAACACAAATGGAGCAACAGGTCTGGTCGTTACATTTACTCCCAATTATTTGCAGCTGCAGAACCAACATTTTTCAGGCACAAAATCCCATTTTTGGCCCCAGACAAAGATCAGTTCCTATCTCTTATCTGCTGATAGAAAGCAAGGACCAGAGCAGGAACCTTGTAACTGAACTGATGTCCAACAGACCATCTGCAAAAGAAAATCATTCCTAAAATCCTTCAGTGAAGCCACATCACTGGAGAGGGACAGGTGCTCTGAATGTTCCCTGAGCTATGAAAATACATAAACCCCCCACATGAACACCCAGGGAACGGGATGGCACAGCTCTACCTCAAGTACAAAACAACTGTCAAACTTGTGGAAAACCTGTGAGGGAATTTTAAGGGGTATCCCTTTAAAACTAACTAGCCTGTAAAAATGACTTAGTTTTGATTTAACAGCAAGCATTTAAGAAGAAGAAGAATTTTGTGCAGCATCACAGAGCAGTTTTCTAAGTGTTTGGAGCCCAAACAGTCAAGGAGACTGTTGTATAAATGGTGTTTTCAAAGGATTAAACTATTTATTTGACTCCTCACACCAGATAAATTGATGTGGCTCAGTAAATTCTGCTCAAAAGCTGGTGAAAGGCACTGCTGTTATTCTACATTCCAGAGCAGTACTGAAGGAATCCAGAATCTCAGAACGTTTAGTGTGAGCAGCTGACTTTTCCATGGCAGCTATTCCAAGGTGAAGCTAAATAAATACATTTTGCTTAGAAACCAGAGTCCTTCCACAGGTTATTGTAAGAAAATTAAAAGCAGACCTTGTATTTTGGTATCTTAGGGGCTACTCTGTTATTCTCATAAATAAATGGAGGGGACAGCCTACATCTCCTTATAGTTTATTGCACATTTCCTTTAATTTATCAGTGCAAAATTATTTAGCAGAGAGTCATTAATCGAATTTCTTCAAAGAGAGAAGCATTATTAGATACGTTCAGTCTCAACAATGTTGCCTCACAGCTGTAGCCACGGATTTTTTTAAGCTTTAATTGAACATCTGTGCACTTTAATTAATTTGAACGAAATGCAAAGGGTAAAAAAAAAAAAGGCAACAGTAGGTACTGTTGGATTTTAGGAACTAATTTTAGTTTTTCAGTCTTCCTCAAATAATGACTCCTGTACGTACACATCAGATTAAGGAGCACAAAGTTCATTCTACATTCCCGGATAGGATGCAAGTTGATTTCACAGGACGGAAACAATGTATGAAACCCAATATTTGGGCACCTGTCTTTTTGTTCCTGTCCTCAGGAAAGGCCATTCTCAGCAGAGGCTATTTATGATGCGGCCACACTGCACGGGGGGGGTTGATGTACCCAAACAACATTTGCAGCAGTCAAAGAAGCTGCCTGAAGTACCCAAGAGAGACGATGGAGAAAGGATTGTCCTTACCCCTGTGTCCACTGGGAGATGAACACCAGTTCAAGGCAGTGGGAAGACCTCCAGTTTGGAGCAGGAGTTATCCAGAACCCAATTTCCAGCCATCTCTTCAGCCGTAAGCATCAATCGCTCATTAAAAAAGAAGACGGTGATGGGTTTTTTTCCCAAAAGCTGGAATGCCAAGAGCCCTCCATAAATCCACTCCCCTCAGTGAGAAGGCCTTTGCTCTCACCCTGAGCCCCAAGAAACATCAGAATTGTCCAACACAACAACCAGACCTGATGTCCACACAGCCTGTAGCTACAAGACACAGGTGACATGATACCAGGCATACTTGTCCCAACATAACCACCCTCCACAGCTGGTCATTTGATCAATCAATTTGATCATTTATATCAATCCTAAGGAAAAAAATAGGATCATTTTCTGCATAAATGATATGAACTGGGTGAAGGTGAGACTTCTGTGTCTTTTGAGATCTCTTTTAACAGCTGCTTGTCCAAGGGATGACACTCACTAACCAGCTTAAATAATTAACCTGTGAAGAACATTTGATATGGGACAGAGTAAAGGTGTAGGTAACACGTAGAAAGCAACTATTCCGTTGTTATTCCATAGTCCCCTTGTTTCCACTGGAGTTTTTCCTCACAAAGGTATATCACTGCTCAAACTGCACCAAAGCAGTATCGGTCGTTTCTCTGGAAAACATTCCAGCTACCACTTCAAACTAAAAAGGAAAAAAAAAAAAGCTGCCAATAAAAGAACGAAACAACTTTTAAGGTGGATTAAAGCACGGGATACTGCAATTCCAAATCTCACCCATTGAATCAGCCAACTGTAACTACTGGAGACTATTTTGAGATACCTTTTACAGTGTTGGGGCTGTTAATGTCATGTAAAATTACTCTGAGGCTCTTTGGGGAGTTTTGTTGCTGTTTTGTGTTCCCGGGGACACAGCGACTCCCTGGCACATTTCCAGCACGGGATGCATTTGAATAACACACGTCAGGGCCTGGAGCTGGGAATGCCGGACTCCAGAGAAGGGAAGGAGTTGGTCCCCACGCGCTCCCAGCGTTCAGCTGCTCATCATCCCCGGCGTTAACAATTCATCATCGCACCCACAGACTCTGCCGACTTATCAAAGTGGCCACTGCGTGCGAGTGATCAGTGCGAGCATCTGGCTCTTCCCTGCTCCCGACACCAGCACAGACAACGGAATCAGTGGACTATTGAATGCAATTACAGCCAGCGAGACAGACAATAAAGATTGATAGCGCCTTCTCCTTTTATCACACGCGAAACTAGTGGGGGTTAAAGCTTTGCCTTGAGCTGCCTTCATTTAACAATGATTGAAAATACGCAATTGTGGTGGTAAAACACTGCAGCCTGTACCACTTCATTTGCTGGACACATTATCAAATTAAATGAAAAGTGAACTGCCAAAAGCAACAGTTATTATATATTAATGATGAATATTTACTTAGCATTGTTCACAAATCACGCAGAGAACAGAATCCTTCTTGTTATCTCCTTTGCAGGCTACACATGAGTAGTTTAACATTTCTATGTTTACGTTAAATCTTCTGTCTACAAATCTCTAAATACAGACATGTGTGAGTGGGTTTGTGCCCATCCATGTGGTTACAAATGTGTAATTAATAAAATGCTCCAGTAGTAAATGAATCCTAATTGCTGCAGGGATTCTTCACCTCAAATCACAGTCGGTATTCGTGAAAGTACTTAACTAATCAAAGAAGCTAAAGAAAATCGGTATTTTGTTTCCAGCAGGCTTTCCGTGGTGGGTCATATGGTGTGGCAACAGCTTCCAAAAACTGGGGAAAATGAGAGAAGCCACGAGAGAGGATTTATCATGATATATCTGCTGGATGGAATTTCAAAATGGTTACCGGGTGAGCTGAAAATACAGAACCACACGGACAAGAAAGGAGAGTTTTGTAAGTTAATGATGATTTTGCTTAAAACTTTAACTCCTTATTGCACAGGAACCATGCAAACAACAACAGTCCTGCCTCAGATTACAGCCAAATTATCTGCCAGTGGGTGGCAATAATCCATGGAATGACAGAGCTGATCACTTTATGGATGTGGCCGAGTTTGAATTGATTTTTTTAATAGATAAACCGAGAAATTTCTTTAACAGAGTGTCACGTAAGTATTGACGCCTAAGAGAAATTAGGAAAAAAATGGTCTTTTCTAGAGGTCAAAGTTGAATAAAACAATAATGACAGCATCAGAAATGAAAAAAAAAAACAAAAAAACAAAAAAACAAAAAAAAAAAACCCACCAAACCCATTTATCTCTGGTCAAGTTTTAGACCAACTGCAATAAGTAGTAGTTGGGCAGCATGTGGTGCTGGTGCTGCCTGGTTTGGGGTTACACACACCGCAAATGCAGACACATGGTCCTTGTCATGCACTGATATCCAGGCAGGCAGAGTTTTGCCAATGTGAAGAGCTCTGCTTGTTCACAACAGCCCCTGATGCAGTTACTGTGTCTGTGCAAGTGGCAGCAGGAGATACATGAGACTAAACAACTAAACTGGAGTTTAAATAGAAATAGGCATTTGCTTTTCTGCCCTCTGTGCAGCCCTGAGTAGTAAAATAAAGCCATTCATTGAACACTCGCTGATCCATGTGCTGTATTCTCCGCATTTCCCTCCTTTTTTTCTTTAACCAAACTGATTATATTCCAGGAATTTGATTTCTACAAACTGTTGATGTAAAGGCACTGTGGCCTGAACAATACAAAAGAAGAAAACCGAGGGAAGAAGTTTGTCTTTCTGGCCATATGCTGGCATATAAACAATAAAAGTGACAAACACACAAATATGCCACAGTGGAAAACTATGTACTGATCCCACGCAATAAATTCAAAAAGCAGCATGTTGGATGGCTCTGTTTAACAATAGTGCAAAAATAACTGTAGGAAACTCTGGCTAAGAGGGCCCACAGACAGTTTTGGAAGGGATGCATCAACTGGCAAACTACAAGTAGAACAAATGAATTATCTTAAGCCTACTGCAAACAGGAAACCAAGGGCACTCCTATTTTCAAATGACATTTATTATCACTTCCCCCCTCCCCTTTTTTTAAGCAGAAAACAAAGCTAAATTTAACCAAAATTTTTTCAAGAAACAATAATTTTATTATGTTCACACTGGCTTGCTGGAAATATCAAGAGAAACATTAAGTAGCGATTTTTTTTTTCCCATCTAAGCCACTTTTTCCATTTGAATTTCCGTAAAAAGAAACAATGATCTGTTCCACAAAGCAACACAACTATTGAAACTTGGTTTTCTATGATCACTTCTTGTTCTCCCACACCACCTCATGAACCCTGGGGTTTGTGAAACTTCTCTCTCCTTTGCCAACAGGGAGAATAAAACCACCACACGAAACAAAAGAAAAAATTAAAAATGCTACCCCTGATCTGACTCAAGGCTGAGAGGAATGGACAGCTCTGCTCAGCCATGAGGGAAAGGCACAGTGCCCACCCCTCACACAGAATCAACAAATGTAGATAGAGATAAAGGGAATGTAGAATCTGATTTTCACAAAAGCTGTACTTTGCATTTCCACGCTTCTCCGGTGGATTTCAGGGAAGAGCTTGTCCAACTGCATCCGATTCCCCCAGGACAGGAATAATCAAGCCGGACATACACCGGGGTGACTAGAGTAGGGAGATTGTGCTGTTTAAGGTCTCATCTGAAGAGCAGAGATGACAAGCTTAGGTGTTTTTCTCACTCATTTTGCCATGCCTGTTGTGTCAAACCAAATCAAAACCCAACCACCAAACCCAACAATGAAGCCGCACTTTGTTTCCTCAGATGCTGCCAAAAGAAACACAACTCCCAGTTCCTTCTGCACTCAGGTGTCCCCATGAACCTGAAGCACTCTCCTTTCTCCAGAACAGGGAGGTGCATTATTACCATCAGTAAGATACTGGGGAATTTTAGCCCCCCTAAATAAGCACATTTGCTCACTGATTTTACAACATTGCCACATGACAGAGGGAATAGGTTACACAGCCAAAATAGTACCTGAAAAAGAAAATATTCCAGTGTCTACCCCAGACCACTCCAGCTCTTAAACCTACTGATCAAAGCACAAAAAGGGGGAGCCCAGTCCTCTGGAATCCCCTCTGACCTCTGACACAGATCTTTGCTGTGGCATCAGACAGGAAAACCAACACCTTGTCTGCACCTGCCTAAACAATGCTGCCTTTTATTCGTTGTTTCAAAAATACCACAGGTAATAGTCCTTTATCCACAAATATCACAGGTTTGGGGAAAGAGCTTGTTTCAGCCACTTTGTCAGAGGCATGAAATAGGCAATATCATGCAAGATGAGAAATCTGAAAATAATATTTAGTGCAGAATGGAAAAACTGCTGTTATATAACATAAAAAGCCCAATGTAGTCATGCTTTTATATTTCCCATAAGCTAAAGCACATTATTCTAGAACACCTTCAGCATTGCACCCTCACAGTCAAAGGCTGATTTAGTTTCTTGTGGTGTCTCAAAAAGAAAAATGGCCTTGCTATGGAATATGTAAAATATAAACTTGTTAAATTTGGAAACAGATTTTTCTCATCACCTGCTTCATCTAAAAACACTTTTCAAAACAGTTAACTAAGCCTTTACACACACTTCTGTAAACTGAAGGCTGAAACCTGCAGTTGCTTTCAGTGCCATTAATTCCGATGTGTTATTTCACTTTATTTCAGAGGGACAGTCAGTCCACGGAAAGCTAAATATGTGTCCAAATGTCCTGCAGAGTTAAGGCCCGTGTGGAACAAGTCCAGAGAAAAGGGCCTGGAGAAGGGTCGTCTCACCCTGCCAGTGCACCCCTGAGACCAAAAGGGACAATTGTTCACAGTGACCAGAACTTCACGGCTATTTAGGGGGTGGCTCAACTGCAGCTAAATTGAGGGCAGGACAGCTGTTCACTGAACCTCAGCTCACCAAGGGAGCCTTTATTGGCTTCTCTGTGCCACGACTGGCGGGTGCCCGTCCATCTGAGTCACACCACACATGTCACTTTGACAAGCGTGATGGAGCACCTTCAGGACGTAACTAGAGCTGGGCTGGGCTGCTTCATCAGAGGCAAAGCCAAAAATGTTCTGTTTCAGGGCGGTCCTGAACGAAATCGTGTCCTTAGTCAGGGTCCAGAGCAGACAGGCTCAAAAATCTCTCTTAAGGTACTTTGTTGAGAGGACAAAGGTTTTGTAGACACTCTCCTTGGGAAAGAGTGAAAATGCCCAGAGGTCTGAGTTCTACTTTGGAGATCCCTGTCTCTGTTTACTGACTGCAGGGGAAGCCCAGCACAACTCATCTCCTATTCAGGCACCTCCAGCAAGGCCCTACAGCCAAGAAGACGGGTCAAGATGCTGCATGAGGAGCCAGTACCCAGGAGCAGGCCCTTGGCAGCCTCCCCACTCGAGCTGGGCTTCAGCACTTGGGCTGTCTAGGTTTCAGTTCCACGTGTGTGAGAAAGGATAACATTCCTGCCCCAACCCACCAGGGCACAATAAACACATTAATGATTATTATGCCCTCTGAAAATATGGTAATGAAGGTCGTAAGTACAAGCGCCGTCGATAGAAATGTTTCTGGGCTCAGATCCACTTACCAGCTGTCTCTGTTGTGCTTCCTCACACAGGGATCAGGCAGCAGACCTCAGACTGACCCTCCGCCTGTGCTCACCAGGAGCTTTGGAGCATTTTGGGAGCAAGGGCTCTGCTATACACCTCCAGTGGCACAGATGTGGCTCTCCCCCTCGGCCGATGTCCACAGGGGATGGTGACAGAGGCTTCTGGTTTGATTTCTTTAATCGCGTTTCACACGCACTGGGATTTCTTAGACTCTCCTCAACCGCTAAATTCCATTACCACCTCCATTCCCTGACAACTCCCCTTGGCACAACAAATAGAACTTCCAAAGGGGACACGAGGGACACCAACTCCAGGGTGCAAATGACCCTGCTGAGCTTCAGCACGTGAGTGCACGGGCAGGAAGGCAGAGTCTGCTTTCCAGCCCCAGGAAACAGTTCCATAGAAGCCTTAAAATGTGCCTTTTCCCACCTCTTCCCCTGCATGAGGGAGGATGCTGTACCCCACTGACATCACTTTTCCTCATCAGGCATTTAAAAGCAAAAACACTACAATTAAAATCCTTGAAAAATTGTGGGTTTAGTTAATTCTGAGCCAGAGCAGCGGGTTAGAACAGGTCCCCCAGCACAAGAATCCCTTCTCTGATTTCATCTTGAAGCTGAAAATCAGTGTTTGACACTGTGCAGAAAGAGCCTCAAGTTGACGGATACACTGATAGGAAAGTGAGAAGGAGAAGGAAAAAGGCAACTATTGGA
This sequence comes from Pseudotriccus pelzelni, assembly GCA_035584735.1. Lineage (NCBI taxonomy): Eukaryota > Metazoa > Chordata > Aves > Passeriformes > Tyrannidae > Pseudotriccus > Pseudotriccus pelzelni. Next base: position 70,487,044 of record JAWMRA010000078.1, read on the forward strand.
CAGGTCCTTCCTCAAGACTACAAGATCAGGCACATGAAAATGGTGACAAATAACTGGTTTAAAAGCACAAACAGAGGAAATCGTGGCTGGGGGCAAAGCAAGGATGTGAACCTTACCTTGGGAATGCCTCAGCCCAGTCGCTCGGCCCAAAGATCTCTTCCAAGCAGCTCCTTCAGACCCTGGAACTGAAAATAACAATAAAGATGTCATTAAGCGAAATACATTTATTATTATAATCATTCTGGAATATCTTATAAGAGTTAAAAAAAGATACTCTTCCCCTTCCTGTAGCCCCAGAGCTGCTCAAGGACGAGGACAGAGCTGCAGGAGGACACGTGGACATTTGCAGAGCCCTGAGCAGCAGAGGGACACGGGCAGCTCACCAAGAGGGAACTGCTTCTCCCCTCCCTTCCCTAAATGTAACACACCAGAAATTATTGCCAAATTAAAGGCATTTAGAGGCACAGCCCTCCAAATGCCCAGGATTTATTTCTTCTTTCCTCACCCCCAGTGTATGGCATTGTCTGGCTCTGGGTTTGCTTTTCCCCCCCTCGGTTTACTTAGTGCGAGGCTCGCACTGATCTCATCAATAAGAAATGAATTTTGGTAACTTTCAAAACCACTATATTATTTTTCCTCTTATTTGTAGTGAGTTTGTCTTCTCTCAGTGGTATTACTGCAATAAGTCAGTCATTATTTCTTTATGTTTTCCCTCCTTTCTTTAGTATTTCATTTCCCTTTACAGCACATCTCGTGATCACAAAGAAAACAGAGACACTTATTTCTTTTAACAGTTGAAATTGCTGCAAGTGATTTAACTGTCATTTAATCTGATTCCTCTCTTCTGTCTGTGGAGAAATATGTTTAATGTACTGGAAATTATGTTAATAAGAAAAAGCATTATCTCATTTAATGAAATAAATATACAAATATTTCAAAATAAAATAAAGAGGCAATCTTCACTGAGGAAAAAATGTCTCTTATGGTTTGCATAAAATAAACAAATGAGAAAAATTAATGAATACATTGAAATATACTGACAAAAATTATGCCTAAACTCAAAAGGGAAACAAAAATAGAAGAGAAGGTGACTGAATTGCATCTCACCTAATCAGATGCTTTTTGAGACAACACAGAAGGAAGCTCAAAGGATCACAGTACAAATTATTTTCTTAAATGATGTTTTTACCCCAGGCTAAACTTTTTTCCCCTCCTTTTAAAAGCCATCAGATTTACTCCTTTTTTTTTTTGCTTTATTTTCTTCAATTGGTGTAGAAATAATATTTATTGTTTAATGACTGCAGTTGCTTCATCCTTTAATTATCTTTGATCCTCTGCCACGAAACATATTTAATTTATGGCAAAGAACTTTGAGCCCCTCTGATCTAGTTAATTGTAACAATCAATAACTCTGTTCCTAAGCTTTTGCATTCTGAAGGATGTAACTAGAATGCACTAGGGTTAAACAAATATTGTTAGTGGTGAGAGAAAAACTTGTAGCAATTATGTAATAAAAGCATGACCACTGCAACAGAAACACATAATTAGCGCTTTAATTACAGACATCAAAACAAACTAAAGATGTCAATAAAAAAAAAAACCCTCTTCTGTGACAAACTGATTTCATTTGCCTGTTCTGCAGTTCTGGATCTTTAATGGGTTCCTTTAGGTTTCCTTGTTTTCCAGAAATACACAGTGCAAAGGCAAAAGAAGAGACTCAGTGCCATCCACGGAAATTGGATGAAGTCCTGGGTGTACTTTCTCCCAGGCAGAATTAGTGCCTGCAGTGCAGCCCACGGGGGATTTTTTTACCCCCCTCCAAGCAGAGCCAGCAGTGCTGAGTGTGCTGAGGTGCCAGTTCCTTCGAGGAGTTTCAGCCACTTGTGTCACGAACCTCCTCAAGGCATTTTTGCCTTGTTTTCCAGTTCCTCCCTTTGCTTCCCCACTCCTCACAAAGTGCTGTGGATCGTCACAGCTCCGGCTCTGCCACTTCTGCTGCCCAGAATAACCAGCCAGAGCGTGGTGGGGAAACATCTCAAGTGACTTTCTCACTTCAAATCTGTAGTTTTACTTTCCCACAGTTCTCCTTTCAGTTTATGGATGTGTGACTGGGAATCTGAGCAGGACAGAAGTTGTGCAGTGAATGATTTGGGTCGGTATTAAACAGGTCACCTTTTGATTTTAAAAAGCACCTAAAAATCCTTCCAGTGACATTCTAAATCCACTGAAGTAACAAAACTCCCACCAGCTTCAGCAGGGATTTCCACCTGTGCTTCCAGAGGCTCCCTTATCCCGGAGATATGCATGGGGCAGACCACAAATCCAGGTTCACCCCTCCCTGACAGAAATCCTCCATCCTCAGGGCCTACACCTGATCCATCTGGATTGGAGGATTAACCTCCTTGTAATCATTACATCAGGTACAAACCAAATCCTATAGAAAATGGTTGCTCTGTAGATTATAATTTGTGTAAAACAAGTAATCCACTTACAGACATTGAGAATCACTATTTTTATACACAAAAACAAAAACACAGACTTCATAAAAATGCCAGAATTTGTTTGTAACTCTGCACTCTTTCTTTCTGCTGAATTTCAGTTCAGCAGAGAATATTCCCTACAGCTTTTATAATCAGGGTTTAAAAAGATTTTCAGGAGAGAATAACCCTATATATTCACATCTTTCTGTTCCTAATTCGAGGTTTACAGGCATTTAAAAACAAAAAGCCAAAGCCCATTGTATTTCCTTTATAACTAGAGTGAAGAATGGTCGGCAGGACAAGTGAATTAGGAAGTGGTTCTGCTGCTGTTGACATGCAGATGTGCACTCAAAACCCCCCTGATTAGGGAAGATGAGGAAGAAGGAGGTTTAGATTTAACCCCTTTCCACTCTGGGAATGGGATGTCAATAAGTGACTGTGCTAACTTGCCTTGCAAAGAGACAGCACACCTTGAGAGCCCAAACCCAAACCCAGAGCAGGTCTGTGATGGGCAGCAAAGGGCAGAGACTTCTCCCTGTGTAACCCTCTGACAGTACCAGTGAGGTTCCAGTCTCCAAGTGCTCCAGGTTAGACCCACAAACGTGGATCAGCCTCCCGAGAGCTCTGGGACAGACTCACAAACTTGGCAAATCAAAAAATAGTAATAATCTGCTGTATTCCTCCTGTACCAATACTTAAGGGAGCTGCATCAAAAGACTGCAAGCATCGACATTTTTGATTTCAATGTCTTTGGAGTGATCAAAAGCCTATTGACATGAACAAACCATCCTGTCAAGTTACAAAGGAAGAACTCCCAAAAATTTCTTTTAAAAAAGGTGTCTGGTTTTAAACTTGCATCTGAAAAAATATCTGTAAGCTCTGCCTGACAAAAACGCGAATGTTTTCCCATTCAAGATTTTGAAAGGCAGACATCCTCTTTTTCAAAGGATACTTCTAATGCAAAAGCTTAATGTTTTTAAGCAAAACCAACTAAATCAAAGTTCCTAAAATCAAGACTTCCTTTCTGGTTTTGTCTTCTTCTTTCTTTTTTTTTTCTCTTAACACCTTTACCTTTTTTCCAATTTCTGGTTCTGTTCCTGACAGGAGAAACAGGGGGGAAAGGAGAGAGCACACCTGCTTAAGGTGGTATTCAGCAATACATTTGATTCCAGGGAGGTTTTCTCACTGAACACAATCAGAATCCTGAATTTCAGCCACCTTGCATGTTTAGCTGCCCGTGGTTTGAGGCTAAAGCAGGACGAAATCAAACCCAGGACTTATTCCTGACATCTGCAGAGCAGAACTACCAATGAAATGAAAATAAACACGCTCCTTTGCAGGTACAGCTCCCACCTTCTTTTAGGATCCATAAACTTGTCAAGAAAGGGGATGGATGTTCACACCCACATCTCCAGCCCTGCTCCTCTTGCAGCCCATCAGCAGGGGCTGGGAGCTGCAAGGGAACACTAACAGTGTCTTCTGTACTTATCAAGTTCCTCCTGCCTCTTTCATGTCTTTCCTTTAGCCTTTTATCAGCCTTTTAAACCATATTTGAATTGATTTGATTTTTGCATTTTCTCCCTCTGTTCCCTTTAATGAAAAGAATTAATTTGTGTACCTTTGAAGAGCTCTCTGCTTCCCCACAATGCAGTGGGCTGCTTTAGCCTCAAAAAGGGCGTTGGAATTCTCAAGCCCGAACCTCAGTGATGTGCACAAATACCGAATCTAGAAAATCAAGGAGGTGCTTGAACTCAAAATATGGAAATGCATCTCTTTGAGCGGAACTGCAGAATTTCAGTGCCAAACTGTGCAGGCTGCACCTCTTCACCCGACCTTTTATTTGGCTTTGTGTTTCTGCAGGCTCACATTTTTGCAGACTACACTGTATTGCTTCCACCTACTCGGCAGAAACACAGCACTAACCAAGCAGTACTGAAACACTGAAAATATCTGGAATACAGAGAATTTAGGAACAGGAGGATGAGCAAACATACACAGTGCCTAAGCTTTGCAGACCATTCCAGTTACACTGTGCAGGCTGCAGATATTGCTCCGTTTGATTAACATCAGAGACAGCATTTTTAATCAATTCCACAGAACTAAAGGTGTGCCAAGTTATTTATTTTTAAATTCCTCTCCTTGTTTTCCTGCAGTGACAATTGAAAGCAGATGACTCAAAACCTCCAGCATCCTGGAGACCGATTTCAAAGAGGTGCCGATACCTGACTGTCAAACTTCTCCACCCTCCTTCCACAAGCCTTCTTGAGGCTGCTGGAGAGGGAAAGCAAATGCAAGGCACAGCCTTCACCTACCTGAGACCACTGAAGAAGCCTGGCACAGCCTTTATTACCGAGGTATTTCCCCCTTTGCTGCAGAATTCCACATGGCTTTATTACATTGCGACAACTTAGGGTCACAGCACAAGTTACGATACACCTCTGTAAGTAAATAAATAACTATCGTTGGGGTTTTTTTTTTCTCCACAAAGCCAGGCTTGCCGCTTTCTTGTTCTCCAGAGAAGCCATTTGTGGTCACATTGACCAGGCTGCAAATTACCGGGGACTTTACCCTTCATCCTTCAACACTTCTGGGTTTGCCTCGGAGCAGTTGCAAGGGCAGCAAACACGTCTGCGTTACTCAGCACTGCCAGTTGGAGCTGTAGGCACCTCATCATCCCCCAGGAACGTCCCCCACAAGCGAAACCAGAAGAAACTCTCCACAGACTATTCAGCTCCCAAGCACAAAGTACCCGAGCAAGACAGATGCTCCCAACATGAGTAATGACAGAGTTCCTGTTCTGCCAAACGAGCTTTTGTCCTTCCTTGTCATTCTAACGAGTCAACCTGGGAAACCATCTGCAAAACTGAGAACAAGCAGCGATTTTTTTTCGGTGAAATATGTTAAAAATCACTTCCTCACAGCTTTGGAAGCAACGAGACGTATTTATGGTGGCGCTTTCCAGGTAGCCCTTTTTAAGGATCTACACTTGTGTGAGGAGTTTCCAGGTCATGCAAACAGCCATAACATCTAAATTTAGGGAAGCTGTCAGACAGGGAAGTCTGAAGCCTTGTAAGTATCCCTATTTCCAGGTTTGCATGAACACTCCAAGTGTACCCTGCTTCTCATCCTGACAGGAACTACAAGCAGCTAAGTTTCTTTGTGCCGTCTCCAGCACGTTTACACCTGAGCATTCCTCGCTAGAATCCAAGGAAAAGATGCTAACAAATGCAATGGAATGTTTGCAGACTCCAAACACTGCTCAGCATTAGTTCCACTGAAGCAGCAGAGAAAGTTTAAGGGAGATTTCTCCCCTTAGCATTATTTTTTTTCCTTTTTTTCATGTGACTTGCATAGGATACACAGTCCATTGTTGGCTGATAAAATTAGAACATCAGAGATAGCCTAACTAGAATGCAATTTATCACTGTAGTATTCCAGTATATAGAATTTCTATTCCTTAAATAAACATATTTCTTTAAAGTGTCAACATAACCAAGAAATCTGATCTTCTAGACAATATTCCAGGCTTGATGTATTTTTATTGCTCTCCAGTAATGAAGTTTTAACTCTTGATATATTCCTGCTATTTAACTGCCATTTCAACAGAACTAAAATGATCAATTCCCAAAGTTGGTTCAGGCAGAGCCATGACATTCCACAAAGGAATGTACCCAGGTGTTCTCCCTGAAAGCACCCACCAAAATGCTTCAATGAGAAGGGAGGGGGAGGAATAAAGAACAGATTTAAATGCATAAGAGAATTGAGGCTATAAATCCGTTTTGGACCAGTTGCACATGTAAATAAGATGCACTGAGTAACTTTTTTTCCCTATATTTGCAGCTTGCAAAGTGCTGGTTCCATGGAAAGCTCCCCTGTGGTGGGAATGGCAGCGCTCTATTAACTGCACTGAGTGGCCCTTCCCCACACTCCAGATTCCACAAGAACTCCTATTCAAAGTTATGGCTACAGAAGGAGATTTGAATGAACAACTTCTATCACGTTTATACTTGTCATTTGGGATTAGCTAATCCCAGATCAACTCTGTACATAATATATAATTGCATATCAACAATATCAGCCTGGAAATGTGTCTCACTTCTTTCCAGCAGTTTCCCAAGTTAAGCATTTTTGTCCTGCTAATGAACCTTTTGTTACAGTGAATATGATTCTGCCAGGAATTTAATGCATGTAAATGTAATGACATAAGAGCATTACATAACCACTCTCCTGCAGGAGTTTATACAGTACAGAATATAATGAAGCCAGACGATAAATGATGCATATACCTGCGAGGGAAAAGGAGCACTTTTTCATTTAGTGAATCTCTATAAATAACAACGGGGCCAGAAATGGTTTCAAGTGCTTCAAAATGTTTGGGGAAAGGGATCAATGGACGTGCTGCTCAATTGCTAAATGGAAAAGAAAAAGGCAGCTAAAAGATTAGAAGGTGCCTCCCTACTTTCTAAGAATTTTACAGAGAAAAGCTGTAACAAAAAGCTAGAAAACCCCCTCCCATCCTGCTACTTCTTCCCTCAGGTTTTGGAATCAGAGGCACCTGCAGCAGGAACTGGAACACCCGGGACTGGCTTCTGAAGATGCTCCCTCAGAACACTTCACTCGGCATCAGGTGGCTCAGTGGATTAAACCCAGCAAATATTACCTTCCACGAGGAAGGAAACAAGCGATTCCTGCAGCTTTTCCAGCGCTGTGTTTATGCACAAAATAGAGGACACTCAGCAATCTGTATGAAATAATATCTGAATGGAATTCTTCCACCTTTGTCCCTTCCCCTCCCTCTGTTGTGTGTGCAGCCACCTTTAAAAGAGCAGGGGAAGGTAAAGCTGTACCGACCCTCAGCTGCAGCAACAGCTTGGGAAACAACAACTGTGTCCCTAAAACAAACAGCCCATTTGTTTGCATTTACAGCACCGAGAAGAACGGCTGCTCATCTTGCATAATTCCCGAATTTACCTAAGACAACACTGTAATTCCAAGTGCACTTCCTCAAACACTCGGTGCCGTGGTTATTTATGTCACCCCCGGTAAGAAGTGCCTCCTCCTGTCGCATGTATAAATAAATTAGTGGATGAGCAGACGCTGAAGCGTCTCTATTTTGCATACAACCGCCTCCCTATTTTCCCCCCATCGACTTTGTGTTTGACAGAAGGAATTTCACCTCTGCCCACTCATTCTCATGCTGGTTTTGGTGAACTCGAGGCAAAGAACCCACAACTTCTGACTGAAATCAAATTCTTTCTGAATTTTGAAGATCTGATAATTTGTCGCAGAAGATGCAAAGCACATTTCTGAATATCAGTAAAATCTGATATTAAAGATGCTTACCTTTATTATTATTATTTAGCCACAATTATTTTAAAGCAATCTTTAAATATTATAAGCCAAAGCTCCGGAAATCAGGTCCAGCTGTAACACAAAGCAAACAACACTAAAGTAACACTAATGTGTAATTTAAGACCTTCAGAGCTCAGAGTGAGGGCTGATTGAGAAAGGTGGTTTAGTACAACTAATTATTTTTTTTTCTCCGAAAGTATTTCAATAAAGAAGCAAATAAAATTATGGAAGTTCTGTTCGGAATACAGAAGCAGACACGGCACAAACTAATTTGCCACACAAACCGATAAACTTTGCACAGCATTTCAAACGGAAGCAAAGAAGCCAAGTCGCCAAACTCTCGGGCTCCGTGTTTAAATTGGACTTTTTTCCATGCATATTTCATGGCCGGGTAACTCTTGCTGCCGCTCAGACTTGGTAATGCACTGCTAAAAAAGGGCACTGTAGATTTGCAGATGCACAGCACCGCACAGGCGATCTTGGGAGCGTTTCATTGCAGGTCCCACCTGCACGTTCCGGGAGCTGCTCCCAGGTCCCCACATTCTCTCGCCTTCGAGGCCCTGGGAGCGATCCCGGCCAGTCCTTTCACACTACACAGTAACTTTTTTCAGCTTTCCCAGAAGTGAGACAGCGTTTCATCAGCCCCGAGGGCAGATCCCACTCGGACCACAGGTATTTACAGCTCTTAGAGGTAATAAATACCCAATCAAACCCCGCTCTCACCACCCTGTGAGGTCCTTTAGCTCGGATCCTGATAAAATATATAACGGCTGGTATAAGTAATTATTCTGTTGATTTTATACCTTATCCCATTCTGCTCATATATACAGTGTTAAAAGCTAATATATTATTCAGTAGCTATAAAGGGCCTCTTTTCTGGTCTTTCCAGCGGTGTTATTGTCTTTCACATCCTGTCAGAGCATTAAGATGTCAGAGAACTTTGCAACAATTTACTGCACAAACCAACGTGCGCCTCACTAATATTATCTGGATGACTTAGTGTGCTGGCACTGTTTTATAAAAATACGGGTTTTAAGCCCAAAATATGGGTAAAACACCAACTGTGGTAGGGAGAGAATGAAAAAACCCACATTGATCCTGGGTGCAAAATTGCCAGGTGTATTATTTTGAAAGTAAGAACCTGTCAGTAACATATCCCAATAAAACCACAGATTTCAAACTGCCATGTGCACTGTCCAGCCCCACAAAAAAACCACAAATCACTAGTTACAGATGGGTTTAGACATCCTTTTAACCAGGGAGAAAGCCAGTGGTGCAACAGCACCGGCTGGGGGGTGATGACCGGCAATCGTTGTGGCTTCTCCAACAAAAATAACCAATAATAACACCTTGACCACAGGCCTCCCTTTAAGAAAATGACAAGAACATTTCCTACCCTATGGAATGTTTGCATCAATCATGTACCTGTGGCTCTCACAGTGAGCTGGACTATCACAAGATTGATGATAAGCTCCAACACAATACTTGACCTAAATACATTATGTAGCAGTGGATGCCTGTTAAGTAGGTCAGCACAGGCGGGCTCTTAAAAGTTATGCAAAACTTCTCGTGTCACGAGCCAGGAGGATGAGAATCAATTTTATAGGCTGCAGGAAAGCTCTTCTCATCACAGCAAACTCTGGTTTGCCATACTGCAAATGTCTTAAACACTGGGCTATGCTGCTTGTCACATGTCTTTAGGTCTCCTGATGAAATACAAGCGAGGTGGGCAGCCCATGAAAGGCCCAGGGATGAGCCGGAGGTGCACGCACGTGGCACGGCCCTCTTTGAACATAATTGTTCAAATAAATATTTCCCATTCTTGCAGTCAAACAAATTGTGATTTATGGAATGCATCAGACAAGCCTGTCAAGCCAAGGAGGTCTGCATTTAGTAGCGATTAATCAGAGATAGCTCTATTACCCTGCCTTGGAAGCTCTCAGGCAGCGTGGTGTGAGAGGGTCCAGAGACACCGCGCTGGTCCCCATGTGGGAGGATGACAGAGCAAGTCTTGCACCTGCTAAAAGGAGCTGGTGACTGCTTTCTGCTAATCCCTTTCTACACACTAGAGAGCAGAGGCTGGACAGGCCTTGGAAAATGTTAAGACTGAAAGGATCCTTTTGGACTGCAAAGTCTCCAAGGTCCACTCTGCACTGAGCAATCAGCCACCTGTATGTCATGCACGGCTGAGCGTCTAGAGGAGGCAAGGTCCAGCCCAATTCTCATGGCTGCTCTTCCCTGGCTTGAAACCTTTACAGTCTCGAGGCTGAGCTGAATTTTGAGCTTTCATCCACCAGGTACCCTCCCTACAGCAGTAACAGGGAGTGAGCCATTAATGCCTCAAAAGAGGCCACGCTGGGCCTGCCCTTCAAACATCCTATAAGAGCCCAGAAAACCAGTCTCATGTTGCCATGTCACATTTTCATAGACACTTGTCCTCAGCACGGGTGTAGGAATGGCCGTGATGTGGTCACGCTGCTGAGTGATACATGTCACCTTCCAACAAAGAAGCCTCTTGTAGACAAGTACAAGTGAGAGTGAGAACTTACACACTACTTACTCTTTGCATTTCCTCCAACTGCACTGCACAACTTACAAACAGATAGCAATTTTAAAAAATGGGCTATTCATCAGTTACAGGAAAGCACCAAGGAAAAAAAAAAATCAGTGATTTAAGCAACTTTTTTGAGGAGAGAAAGGAAAGGTCTGTCTTGAAAAAGCAAATCTCCTGAAGGCTCTGCACCAGCCTCACAGTAATGTGGCTCCTGTATGCAAGTTGCATATTGCAGCCAGCATTTAACTCTGAGGCTTTTCCTTGGAGACAAGTGATTATTTTCCCTTCCTGTCTGACCTGGTGAGCACTGCAATGCTCCACGATGCTGGATCTGTGCCCTGCAGGCAGCAACGTCCCACCAACTTCCCACCGAACGCTCGGAACACAAGGCGGAATGACACGAGAAAAATGAGGAGTATTATTTTGCATATTGAAAACAAATCCACGCTATTGTGTTCCTCCTTTTATTGTTTCGTTATTTCATCATTATTCACCACAGTTCTTGCCTTCATTTGCAGAGTTTGGGTTTTAATGTAATGGCCATTCAATAAAAATGTTGCTTTTAAGGGTTTGCATATCATCCCATTTTCTCTTCAACCCTTCAGCAACCATATGGCAAGCAATCAGGTCTGCAATCACTAGGTCCATATTATGTAGAGCATGATTTCAGCATTATGCTATTACCCATCTGTTTCTGTAGAAAAAGACATGAACCCTTGTATAAGAGGTCAGTGGTTTCATTGCACACCGTATTCCAGAAATCCATCTCTGTTCACTTGAGATCACTTTCGTGATTTACTGGAGTCTTTTAGGCCAGACTTTTTCTTTTTTTTTTTTTTTTTAGCTTCTTCCTTTCCCCCCCCCCCTTTTTTAAATACAGACAATCAGCACAATTTGTCTGTTGTACAGAATTATTTGTAACGGTCATTGTGTGCACTTAATGCTCTCTCAGAGATGCTCTCCTGAGATCCTGCCATTCCCTTAACTAAGGGACAAAAAAAAAGAGAGAGAGGAAGGCTCACCTATTTCCATTTGCTCCCCTATTTTCACCAGTTTAACAGATCACTCCCGGAATAATGAGCTTTGCTGCTCAGTTAGGAACTGGTAAAAATTGTCTCTTTTGCTTTGTTTCTTTGGTTTCAGCAACGGGCAAAGAGGTATTTGACTTTCTGCAGCAGAGGAATGCACTGTGAAAGTAGAGGCAGAATGGGAATGTCAGTTTTTAATTTGACCTCAGACTTAGATTCTGCCCACAACAAAGACAAGTCAATGGACTTCAACTATCAAGCTCAGAAAAGGGAAAGAAAATAAAGAAAGAAAAAAGGAAAAGAGCGGAATGCCAAGGAAATGAACTGCAGGAACTCTATTAACCACAGCACGTAACTGGACACTTGAGTTCCCTGCCACCCTATTGCCAAAAAGTCTCTGCCACGATAAAGAAATACAAAAACATGGCCAAAAATAAATTCAGCATTCCTGAAGTGTCATACTATTCAGTGCTGGGGCAGCATATTTAACTGGATAGCCATGCTTCACTAGAGAAACACAATGCAATTCTCTTTAACAACCTCTTTTAAGTAAACCACAAGCTTGACCTAAAAAAAAAAAAGAAAAAAAAAAAGTCTCAACGCACAAACCATTCAACAACACAAAACTGGCCATTTTATCCAAATTATTTTGTAACAGCAGATTTGTCAGGCACTTCCCAGACTCAGAGGCCTCGTAGAAACAACAAGCAAATAAACAAAAAAAAAAGATAAAATTCAAATAATTTGAAAATATGGAGAAATATGATCCCATGTGAGGAAATATTGAAGTATCCTGTTCCAGAAACATGGAATCACATCCTGAATTGTGTCACCAGGAACTGCAGGCACTAAAGAACAGTCACAGCGTGTCAGACAGACGACTGGGGGGGGATATGAAGATGAATAGGAGGAGCAGGAGAAGAAATGGAGCAAATCCATATGTTCTTCCAGGAATCTTAATAGAAGTTCTAGAAAATGAGGCTGCAAATCTTTGCTAGATCCTAGGGAACCGGAAGAGGTAGTTCTGGAAAACGCTGCCACTCCTGCTATGCAGACAGAAGGCAAGAACCGGGGCTAAGGACAGGATAGAGGAGCTCCAAGGCAAAGGATGGGAAGAGGAGCTCCAAGGCAAAGGGCCAGCACAGCTCTCCAGGGATGTTAAATACCTGGAAGAGCTCAAGAGGGGAAAGGGGAAGAAGGGAAGATGCTCTTGTTAGCCATGCACTTCTCAGAAGTCGATTACTTTGTTGAAGGAAGCTGAAACAAAGAGAACTTAATTGGCAAAGTTGGACTTAAAATGGATAGAGAAAGCGATGAAAGCTTCCAAAGCATCTGCAGTTCATTATGGACAGCAGAAGTGGCTGCAACATTTAATTTCTAAGCTTCCTCTGCAGAAGAAAGGCCTCAAGGATAAAATTCAAGCTGCACAGCAAAAGGCGATGTTGCATCTTCAGCACTGAGATTCTCTAGTCGAGGCTGGAGTACAACAAGCACCCCAAATCCGTACAGTGATTTCTTCTCACTAATACAGACCTAAAAGAGTAAAACAGATCTGCATTACAGCTCTTGGACAACATTCAACAGAGCCTGTTTAACAGTGTGAGTGTGGCAGGCCCGTGGAAGTTTGATCCACTAATGGGAGAATTAAGCTTTTTCTAATGTATGCTCAAGTATCACATGCAAAGAGTCATCTCAATAATAAAATCATTAAAGAAATGATACATGGCCATATTGGGTCGATTAGGTAGGCACAGGCAGACAGATTAAATGGGATGACCACAAAGAATAAAGTAAATATGAAATGGAGAAAAGTAAAGGGCAGAAAATTGAATCTAAAGGAATATTATAGATATATGAACTCGGCAAATAACTGGAGTGATTCCCCTAAGGAAGAAATATTAAGCCGGTCAAATAAAAACTGGTAACTCACTTTTCCATTTGACTTTAATCTCTGCCTACATATGGTGTAAACACCACAAAAATTAGGGAAAACGAAGTGTTGGGAATGTAACTATGGAAATTACAGGCTGACAACCATCAATTACAGAATAAATGCTGTTCAAAAGCAGATGTAATAATAGCTGGCAAGAAACATTAATACAGTTTGACCTACAGTTTTATTTACTTCTTTCAAGCAACCTGAATGTCATGGTGCTTACATAAACAATGCTTAATGCTTTGAACTTCAGTAAAACATAGCAAGAGTTAATTAAAATGATACAATCAAGGCATATCTCTTTTGATATAATAGACAGAACAATAAAAGAGAAACTGTTTATTATAGATTCTAATAATTATTCACAAAAAGTATACAGTGAGAGACTAAGCTTTCATTTTAAAGATAAGTTCTTGAGCTGAAAAATCTCCTTGCTTTGATGTTTGCCTGCTGCTGAAATTCACGCATTTGGGAGCAGAGACTTTGGCAAACAAACCCTTAATACACAGGGATGAAAAGCTCTTTTCAATAACATTAATGTTTAACGCAAACTGCTAAAAGCAAGAAAATTCAAAGTTAAGGCTGACAACTCCATCTTTAGCTCAGAGATCAGAGTTGAAAAAGCCCCAGCACCTCCTGCCAGAGCTGCTGTAAGATTGCATCTTGAGTGTCCTGGCTTTTGTTTCATTTTCCGTTCTCTGATTCTTTCCATTAACGTGTAGACCTGGATGCTTTTGTTCTATTTTAGTTTGTTGTCGTTGTTATTGTGCCTTTGTTCCTTTAATCACCAAAAAAACCGCCAACACTGAGGAACAGAAGTAGATCATGTTATGAAACCTCCTGCTGTAAGTCCTCCATCCACCTTTCCAACAGCACCCGAGGCTCAAGCTTCCCCTTTGGCAAGGTGGGACTCGGGAAACTCGAGTCCTTCCCACAGTTCCACCTGCTGAGAGGTGCAGAGCATCTCCAGGAGATGTTCTCCCATAGGGACCCAGCTCTGTGTCCAGCTTAATCAAAGCCAAACCCCCCCATGTGCTTGCCAACAAAGGTGGCCAAGCCAGAGAAATGATATTCCAAGGTAAAAAGCTACTTTTGGAAAAGTTTGAACAGGCTCATTTATGCAGAAAGATGGTTTGGTTTTGTTTTTTCTCTTTGGAGTGGGAGATATTATCTTTGAATGAATTCATCTGAAAAAAAACAAAGCTGCCTTCATCAGCTAAGATATATTGGATCTACAACCTCCTGCCCCCCAAGTGCCCTTTTCTTTTTCTTCAGTGCCACACTTGTCTGACATGAAGGAAGGGGGGGGGGGGGGGGGAAGAGGGGGAGAAAAGAATAAGAAAGAATAAAGCAAAGCATTCGTTTTAACTTCTTTTTTTTTAGATACCAAATGGGTTAGAATCTAAAATTATCAAACTAAATCAAAATGATTCCAGCTAAATTTCTAAAAACACCAAAGACCTGCTTACAGTGCAGGTTCCAGTGAGCTGGTTGTTCTGCCTTGGATGTTTTCTCATAAGCTCTTTTTTCTAAAGTAGTGCAACGTTGCTCTGCCCTCGGTGCCAGATGAAGCCCTGGCTGCACACAAGGAACTTTCACAGGTCTGCTGTGCTGCAGCTCTTCCAGGGATCAATCTCACAATACCTGGACAGCTTTTAATGCCCTGATTTTTCCAAATCTTTGCTTTAAGCAAAAAAAAAAAAAAAAAATTAAAATCTAGATTTTTCAAGTAAGAAGTGAGTTTTCAGCCTTCACAGTTCCAGAGAAAGCTGTGGAACTGTGATCTTCACTCAACCTTCAGGTTTGGCCAACAGGAAGCAAATGAAACAACAGAAAGCTCTAGCTTTCTTTAGTGCCAGTTTTAGCCCAGGAGAGTCACGTGAGTTTCTTGAGGGTTTTAATTCATGAGATTTGGAGTCATCACTCTGCTTCCCTAAAAGAATCCATATCCCCAAAGTGCTCACAGGAAGCAGCCTCAGTGAGCAAATCAGAAAGGCCTTCATGTAGATTTCCCACCTCGTATCTCTAATTCCATGAAGGAGCTGCCTGAAGGAACTCAAACCCTGGTACCACATTGGCACAGGTATTTCTTTGCCATTTTCTGTGAACTTTGGACAGGCCTTACTTGAGAAACACTGGTGGCTTTTTGTTGGCCGTCATCTCAGCTGCAACTGAGCCTCAGCCTGTGAAAGGAACTACCATTCCCCCAATTTATCCACTGCCCGTGTCCTCTCGGGGACTGGAACTTCCCTTTGGCCAAGTAGGGTCAGTTGTCCTGGCCGTGCTCCCTCAGTCCTGGATTTAGGGTAAGCACTGCTCAGGAACAACTAAAACATCCTGTGTTATCAGCATTATCTCACCTTAAATCCAAACCACAGCACTGCACCAGCTGCAGGGAAGAAAATCCATTCTACCCCAGACAAAAACCAGGGCAACAGATAAAACTTATTGTCACTTCATCAAACTAAGCTTGCCAAAAGAGTTCTAAAAGTAGTGGTAAACACTCCTTGTTGAGACACACAGCACTGCTGGCGAGAAGTCTGAAATCAGCAGGAGATTCTCCCTCGGATGCCTTCTGAAACACTGACACCTTCAGCACCAAGCCCCACACCACCAGCTCCTCTGACTGCTTTTAAGGCAGAGGTGACAACCCTCAGGACAGATCTGTATCCATGGAATGCCCGCTGACATAACACTGCAGCACCAGAGCCAATCTATTTTTAATTATTGTTTTTTAAAGGGGCCAATTCTTCTGAGGCAGATTCATAAACGCAGCAACATGGCAGGGGAGTTGATGTGCAAAGGCACGACTGGGTGTTGCTCCCCACTAAAACAATTATCTGCTGGCTAATTGGGATCACTACACTTGTGGAAGTGCTGGAAATAGTTCTAATCAGCTGTTATAATAGTGTACCAACTCATGGAGAATTTAGAGAAAAAAATGAAATTCCAGGCCGTGAAAGATTCCTGAATTACTGAGGAATCCTTTGCGTTTTAATTGAGCAGTTTGCTCCGAATATGGGGGGAATGACTCATGCAGTTCCCCACCTCCACGAGCAATTTTTGCCAACCCATCTGCCACCCCAAATGTTTTGTCCAAAGCAGCCCCATCAGTGGACTTCTGCTCCCTCTGCTGGATCTGCAAAAACAGGGATTAACACACCCAGGACTGTTTCTTTGGGAGGCAAGAGCACAAGTTCCTCTGGTTTTATCAGGAGAAGGGCTCTGCCCCAGCACTGCCTCCGGAGTGGGGCTGACATCACTGCTGAGACTGACTTGCAAATAAGTAGCAAATAAACAGCTGTAATACTTCGAAATAAAGATCCTTTTAAACAAAACCCCCCTAAACCCATGGGGGAACATCAGTTAAAAATAGAAGTGGTTTAAGAGATTATAATTTTTGTCAGTGCTGTCTGAAAAGAGGTGCAATCACAAGGCACTGACAACACCCATTGAAGTTTTCAGCGTTTCTTTCCATCTTTCCCAGTTGTTTCCTCCCAGCACACGAACTTGCAATGATGGCTCATTGCCACATGTGATGGGAGGGGAAAAACTCATCCTTACAATGGACAATAAAGTCTGGCTGCTGCATTCCAAGTGCCAAACAAATAAATACTGTGTGCCATTAAAACCTCTGCTCATGTGACTTTTCCTGTAGTCTCCACTCGAGATGCTTTTAGTGTCTGACTACTTGGAAATCACAAGTGTTGAACTGTTTAGTGACTCTGATCCTCCCATCAGTAAACTGATCCGGTGATAAAACGGAAAGGGCTTCTGCTATTTGCATTTTTACTCAGTTTAGTCACAGATCACAAAATAAATTAGTAAACTGAGCTACGAGGCTTCCAATTTGCAGCCACCAAACCTTCTAAATAATTGTCTATGCTTAAATACACAAATCCCCTCAAATGGAGTAATTTCTTTGTCAACTAAAACAATGGTAACAAAAATTCCATCCCCCCAAACGCATCCACACGATTAACGCTGTAAAGACACCAAATAAATCCAAGTGCAAAATTTCTCCCTGATAAACTCCAGAGAATTACAAATTTCCAAGGAACTGAAACCCTAAAATCACCCCTGGTGTTCCTTCCGGGTTGTCGAACACTGTTCCTCCAGTTTCCTAAGAGAGAGCTGAGAGCCGTTTCCTCGCTGCAGAGCTCAGCAATGCTGCCGTGGTCCAGGTGCCTGGCTCACAATTAGCAGCAGCGCTGGCAGGCTCTGAAAAGCAGCCAAATTCACGGGGGCTGAACAAATCTCCCACTGCTCAGGCCGCCCCTTGCAGGTCAGGGCTAAAGCACAGCCGTGCCCCTTGCAGGGGAAGCTGTGGAGCTCCCGTCACACATTGCTCCTGCTGCTGGGGCCACTTCCACAAATGGCACCGAAATGATCCCCCCAAAACGTGGGGACTTGGCACAAGAAATGCCAGCTCTCTGGTTAACGTGAGTTATTTTGTTAGATACGTGCAGGGCGACAGTTCCAGCACAGCACAACTGGGGTTGTGTCAGAATTGGGTCACTCAGATGCTTCAGCTGTTATTGATGTGGCCCTGAATTGCCTCTTTCTGTGTAATTTTAGTATGAACAGTCAGACCTTTTTTTGATAAATGTAGAAGTAAATCAACACACGGCCCAGGCAGGTTCTGTGATGTCTTAGTGGGAATTTGCAACGTGTCAGTGTAATAAGTTGGCTAAATTTTGTCTGTAAAAAAATTATAAGTAAGTAGTTATAGTTATACAATAACCATTTCTTTAACAGCTGAATCCTTCAAAGAAGCGATTCCTGGAAACACCTAGACCTCAATAAACATTCATTGACATACGTATCTAAAGACTGATGGGAAGCCAAGAAGACAGACAGCTGCTGATAACAAGAAGAGATAAACCGAGGCTGAAAGGGTACAAAAGACCAGAGAAAAAGACAGTCAGCACTGTTAGCCATGGGGCTAACCAGCCCCAAGTGCGGATTTTGCTTATTTACCGTTTGTTAATAAATTTTACCTTTTTTTAATTATAAATTGGCTCTTTTATTTTATTTGGCCATTTAGTAACTTATAACAAGATGAGATATTGTTGAGACAAAAAGATACAAGAAGATTGTCATTTCATATACAAGGAACATTTTGCTCCAATTAGAAAAAAAAAAAAGTAAAAAGTCACATTTTGTTGCACAATATTTCAACTAAAAGTGTTTACCTTCAGCTGTCCAGTATTCCCATACTGCATTAGGCTATAAAAGCATCTCTCTAACTCTGTAGAAAGGCTTACAAGAGATTAGACCCTTGTAAAATTCTCTCTTTGGTGGTTTCACACAATTACTGCATACAAAATTTTTCCCATTGTAAATTTTTTATTTTCTATTGTAAATATATATATATACACACATATATACAGTTATTAAGTAATTAACCCTCTGCTTTTGTGCTTTTGAAAATGTCACACCACCAGTCAGAAGTGTGGGTTGGAAAATAATATTAGTTGTATCCCTAGAAAGCAATCCTTGCAAAAGGAATTACATTTAGGAGCAGGCATTTAATCATTAGTTTACATTTATCCATAAACATCCAAAAGATCCATTTTTGACTACTTTTGACTATCTCTCACAGCAGGCATTTTTGGCATGTCATTTTCCACAGTCTGGGATGGGCCACAGGGTTCCTCTTAAACTTTATGTGGCTTATGGGCAGTTGCATTTGCTCAGTTTGTTTGAGAGGTGTTCAGAAGAAGGAGGAAGGATTGAACATCTTGGACTTTGTAGATCAATATCCTGTGTCCCAACAATGTCTGCTAGCCCAGAGATAAATCTGTCATCCGGACCACAGGCGAAAGCAGAACTCCAGTGACATCATCACACTCTCCAAATTGATCTTCACCTTCATTAGTATTTCGTAAACCACCCTGCCCTCTTCTAACAAATCACATAAAACATAAAAAGTTTTATTACTAAAACATTTACTTTTACTAATTCTTTTACTTTACAATTACTAAATAATTTCTAAAACAGCACTTTTAGAACAGATATCCCATATTTCCTCTCTACTACGGGTCCAGGTTGATCCTTTTTACCATTTTAGCATCATCTGTCCCCCTCTCCAAGTAACTCCTCACCCTTTCTTAGACTGACAGCTTCTTTCACAGAAGTTTTTGTCTTCAGTGAGATTATGACCTGTGCAGCAGCTGCAGATCAAATTATCTCATTACAATAAGTTGGAAGTAATCAAACCTGGTAAATGGAAACATATGCTATTACATTCTGAAAATGCATGTTACCACTTTTTTTTAAATTTAAGGAGAGTAGAGGTATTACCATGAATAACTTAAAGCTGTGGCAAGATATTTTTTTTTATTATTTATTTTATCTCTGTCTTCTCCTATGCTCCCAATTTTTCAGAGAATTTGTGATGATTTGGCTACTTGAAAACATGATCATCTCAAAACCTGGGCATAGGGAATGCATAAATGCTCTGTTCAGTTCTGAGAGAAACATTTGGCCAAGGAATTAAAGGCTGTGTTTAGAAACAATTAAATCTGTCACTTTCAGTTTAACACTGATGAGGAAACTCTTGCTGCCTAGGTGTTTTGAAATAAATTGAAATAAATTATTCTCTTGAGGATCCAGATTCAGATCTTGAGATCCACTGCTTTAAATGTTGATTCACACTGCAGTGTTAATGAAAATTCTGTTTACCAGGATTATCCTATGTTTGCAGTTAGCAAATATATTATTAAAAATAATAAATTGCGCATTTCTTTTACTAACTACTGGATCAGACTTGTATTGGTGGCACACCAGCAAATAAGCATCAGTGAAACCAGTGGCATGTTTCTGATAATCAAGCGACATGAGATTGAGCTCTAATAATTTTATTCCTTGTCAGGCCTAATTGTTTAATAATTTTCACAGCAGCTGACCAACATTATTTCTTTTTAGCTTGTCTTTTCTTAATCTGTCTCTGGTGTAAATTGGGAACAATCCTCTCTGAATGTTGTAATAGCAGAGTTGTAATAGTCTAAAGAGAGAATAAGACCACTTTTGTGCTAGGTTTGTCTCTGACAAATGCCTTAAAGCAAGGAAGTAGAGAATAAAAAAAAAAAGCACCCAACAACCCTCAACAATACTGACAGAGTATGATAGAGGTAGCCAAACTAGTGAGAGTCAAATACCCTGCCAGTCAGTGTGATGACAACTCTGACTTTTTGTTTCCTTTGGCCTGATGTATGGTCATTTTATCATAAAATCAGGAACAGTTCTTGTCTAACATTATACAGTACCTACACTTCTATATCTTCTTCATATGCATAATATTCCCGCTGAGTTACTTGGGGAATTATTTTTTTTTTATTTTCTTGTATTATAACTACTAATTTTGAAAAACAAAAATCTGGCACTAAAATTTTTTTAAAGTAAATTAATATTATAATGTAACACTAAATTTTCCTTATAATTCTTGGTATAGTACCTCCTAGTTTATTTTTAATGCAGTTATTGGACAATGGGGACTTTTTCTTCCTGTGTGTGGCAGATATGCACTGTGTTTTGCTGTGTGATAGTGTTTGGTTTAAACCCATGTGTTAACTAAGTCCCACACAGCCACTCACTCACTTCCCCCTGGTGGGGTGTGGGGGAGAATTGAAAGGGTGAAAGTGAGAAAACTCGTGGTCTGAGATAAAGGCAAAAGACATGCATGCAAGTGAAACAAAACAAGAAATCCATTCAGTACTTCCCACTGACAAGGATGCACATTGAAATTGCTCACCACTCCCCAGTCGATTACCAGCCCGTTCCCAAGTAGGATCCCCCTTCCAGCTTTCCCCTTAACTGATATCCTGCGAATGGCACCCTATGGTATGGAATATCCCTTTGGTCTGCTGGGGTCAACTGTCCCAGTTGTGTCACCTTCCAATTCCTTGGGTTTCGCCCCCACAGCCTCCTTGCTGATGGGGTGGGGTAGGAAACAAAAAGTCCTCGATTCTTTGTAAACTCTGCTCAGTGATAGCAAAAACAACCCTGTGTCAATCAACGTTATTCTCATATTAAATCCAAAACACAGCACTATACCAGGTACTGTGAAGAAAATTAACTCTATCCCAGACAAAATAAAGACAGAGAAATGGAGTAGGTGATCTTTCAGTGTACCTATTTTTCATGCTTATCTATTTGAACCAAAGAGAGCTTCTTGGTATATGCAATACCCTTCCTTCTTATCGTCACTGTGTCTGTATTAAGATGAAATAACATAGATACAATAGGAATGTAAAAAATCTGTTAAGTATAGATATTGCAAATTTTTGGTAGAAAAGATCAGGAATGCTGAAATAAGTAGGTGTTACTTGTTTCTATATAACATTGATGAATTTTAACTAGCTTCATTTCTCCTCTTCAAAAGCAGATAGATAGGTTATTTGACTACATCTTTAAAATTTTGTAATTTATTTTGTAATTTGAAAGTGCAAGTACTATAATTCTTTAATTAAAGTATATTTTTTATTAAATTTTATTGGCTTGTAAGATATTTTTCATTGTTAATCTTAGTTAAATGATTTTTTTTAAATGCTTCTTTGGAGAATATGAATCCTCTCCAGGCAGTGCTCCTCCTCAGCACATTAGAAGTTGAGTCAGGCATTTAAATTACCTAGTGTATGGAAAAGCAAGAACTTTTCCCAAGAACTGATGGAGTGAATAAGCCACTTGCTATGAAGTACAGCTTAGTCTTCTTTTTGTTACAACACTGTCAAATTTTATACTGTAAAAAGATAGTATGGTAAAAATGTCATGACTATCTGATTGTGATCTGATTGTGATACACTGCTTAGGTGTATGTAATTGGAACTTTATCCTCTTTTAACTGAAGTCAATTCTCTATTTTGTAATCTATGCTGCTGCAGGCAGGGGAACGAACATAAAGGTAAGTCCTTCATGGTGGGTTTTTGTTTTTTTTAATCCTGACTTTTCTCTAGGTTTTAAACTTCAGTGTTAAATTTGCTGCACAACACCTTTTCAGAAAAATATCATTGTCAGTGACCTCAGAAATACTCAGAAACATTTCTGGTGCAATGACCTTTTGCTAAGTCCGGGTGGCCATCACTTCAGATCCAAGCAATCCTGTTCCATGGGCTACTGTGGAGCCAGAGACATAACGATTTTGAGGACTATGCTGCTAAAGCAGCATCCTAGAAATACATTGCGCTGCTTTAATCTTTAACTTATAGTTAAAATTAGAAAACAAGGTAAGACAAACCTTAAGAAACTAGCTTAGATTTGTGGCCCTGTGATCTCTAGGGCCCAGGTTTTTTCTTCAGGGCTGACCATCTCTTCACTTTCAGGCACTTCAATGTTATTGTTTTTTACAGAAAATCTAAAAGGAAATAATTTTCTTTGAGCAGCTGAGAGTATAGAGAAGTTTTAAATTTGGGCACAATCATAGCTCAAAAAATCAGATACTATCCAATGTCTGGTCTCCTCTTGTGCTATGCTTTTAACAGCAATTATTACCAGAATCATCCATGTAGGTGTATAGCTGCTTATACTGATATGAGTCATAGAACTCTCATAGGTGGTAAGAGCCTTGCTACATCTCTGCAGGGATCAGATCCCTATTCTGAATCACAGACAGTGATTTCTTACTTCTTGGTTCTTCATAAACTTCAGGAAGTCTATTTGGTTTTCTGGGCCCTGTACTAGAAAAGCTTATGGATTTCTATTTATTTATTTATCTATTTATTTATTTTTAAAGAAATGAGAAAAGAGTGTTTCCCACATCACTTCAGATCCAGGCAATCCTGTCCTATGGGCTGCTGTGGAGCCAGAGACATAAGGATCTCAGGGACTGTGCTTCTAAAGAAGCATTTTAGAAATATTTTGAGCTGCTTTAATCTTCAATTTGTCTTTAAAATTAGAAAACAAGTTAAGACAAACCTTATTTAAGTGCCATAGAATGAGATGTAGTGTGGTCAATATTCTGTCTAGCAGTTATTGATAACAGATCAGTTTTTAATAGCTGTTCAGTTATTAAATAGTGTATTTAAATATACTCCCATGGTATGCACTTTTGTAATGTAAAATGCAGTTTTTAACATAAAAATAAATCAACCAAGCAAATGCCACTTATAACTTCTAACTTCAGAAGTGAAGTAAAAGGAAGTTCTATATGAAGAGTAAATGAAAACATAATTTGTAAGTGAAAAAAAATTACAAGCTTTTATTAGTGTTAGGTAAGAATGGATGGTGCTAAATGATTAAAGAATTAAAAATTCTTTTTAGATCAAAATCCATATATGGGTTTTAAAAAATATTTTAAATAGATTTTTGAAACTATTTTTAATCCTTAGGCCTTTAGTTTTAGATTTTTCTGAGTAATCTTGAGAGACATTTTTAAGTGAAGTTGCATTCATTCACAAGAATCTGAGATTTAAAAATGCACTAAATTCAAAAGCTTGAGAATGAAAGAATACCCAGTGGTGGGAACAGAGTTTCAAGGTCTTATTGGCATCTCTTACACTTTTAAAACTTCTCATGCCCTTCATGCCATAAGTAAAGATTAACAATGATTTGGATTTAAAAACTTGCCTCTTTGAGGTAAAAAGCAATAAAAAAGTGTTTGTGACACAGTACTCACAGTACTCAAACAAAGATTCACTCTCCAACATGCAGTTCACCAAAAAAGTGTTTCATTTACCTTTTGGGGTGTATAGTATATAATGAAAATATGCACTTCTGTGAACTTCCAGAAAACAGCAAAGCCTCATGAACCCAGAGCACTGCAACTGCTCAGTCTCTTCATATCTCAGCTAAAATGATGCATAAAAGGTTTCCATGGCTGAACTATATGCAGACCTTGCAAGGCTTCTGTGATCCTTGATTAGGACAAGCGTACTTGTGAGGATACTAGGTAAAGTGAGATTTACAGGTTCAAGGAGACATGCTCCTGGTTTGATGGCCAGGCTTCAAGGGTTGTAGTTCAGCTATGATGCCTTTGAATTCTAAGGTCTCTCAAATCTAATTTTTCTTTTTTTTCTGTTCTTGAAAAATTCAGAACCATCATAAAGCTTTTGAGCGATGTTACTTCAATTAGTATCTAAAATATTCTTTTCCTCTGGTTGTTGTTTTCAAACTATACAAAATAAAGAAGTGATGCAAATTCCTCTGTGACTCTTGAGCTCACTGCATTAAGAATAATCCTGGAATTAGAAGCTCAGGAGATAAATATTAGGTGACAGGATACAAAATCAGCATACAGGTATCTGTTCCAAACCTGTGCAACATGGGCATAATAGTTTTAGTTATGGGACATCATGCTTTATTTTGCAGAATATTTCAATCTTTGTAGTTCAGTGACCAAAGTTTAAGTTTATGAATACTCAAAAAATGCAAAAAAAAATTGAGAAATAATATCTTAATAGCAATATGTGTATAAACTTCATTACATTCTATGGAAACATGTTACATCATAGTCTTACTTTAAAAGATAATAAATAAAGATACAAAGGACTCTTTTAAAGTGTTGAAATCAATACATCACATTAAAGTTTGTAATTAATTTCATTAAAAGTGTTATACAGTGTCATTTCTTGATTTCTAATATAACCCTGCTTGGTTAGCTATTCTGATATGTCCTTCGATTTCCCATCAGAGGGGAGAAATATTCAAATATTCCTTAAAATATAAACAGAATTGTATAATCTATTTTATAATAGCACAGAACAAAATTGTATTTCCGGCTTTCTCGCTCTCTGTCCTAGCTTTAGACTGTTTTGATTTGGATCTGAGTTTGCTTCAGCTTTTGAACTTGTTTCCAGGATCCATATGTCAAAGGCAATGTGTACCAGAAAACAGGGATAGAAATAAACCAAATCTAATTAAATTGATTTTATGCAGATTAATCTTGTTAGGTAAACTATCCTCACACTAGCAGATTTCAGAGGATTTGGTGATGGCGATGGGTGAGGAGAGTGGGAAGTTCGCAAGTATTTCAGTCATGCTGGGGTGAAACTGATTAACACCTTTGTTGTTCACTTCTAAAAGTGCTAGAGTTAAACAACTTTTAGTTTTATATTAGCATTTTTATGTTTAACATGACTTTATCTGTTCTACATAAAAGGAAAAATATAATACAGATGCATTTTAGAAGACTGTCTTCATCCCATTTACAAGTAATCAGTTTCTCACCGCTCTAAACAGTGACTGTTCATACCACATCATCAGTGTACAAATAAGTTTAAAAGAGTTTGCTTAAAAACTGTCAGGCTGGATATTTAATTCATAAAAATGACAGTGGGAGCTGTTAGAAAAACAACAGCCCTATCACAGGGTGATCAATTGTGAAGCTGCTCTAACATTTTAAAGTAATAGCAAATTATGGAATTAATTTAAAATCATGGACAAAATTTATGGGAGTTTACAGAAGCCTACATCAAATCAAGCAAATAGATTTAATTTACTTTATATTTTTAATACATAGAGATATAAATTCTCTATATAAAATATTCTATCTATCTCAGAGAAAAGAGTGTACTGGAGCATAGCTAGATATATCTATTCGTGGGTGTAATATATTATGTGTGTGCAAAGAATTCCAGTTGCAGATGTACAAGTCAACACTGTTAATACAACATCTTCTCACATCACTAACATGGAGCAGAGCTCCATTTTGAAGAATTGTTTCCAAGACATAGGATTCGTGCTCATTTATTTCAGAAACCAGTTAGTCTGAAGTTAGCAGTCTAATTCCTCTAGAATTTTTCTGCAATTCAGGGCACGACATCCATTTTGGGAATGAAAGTACCACCAGAATTTTATGTTGGATGAATTGCTAGTTGAAGGTCTATATTTCTGGAATGATTTGTAGAACTAGGCTGAGAAAACTAGGCTATCTACTAGGGCATCTTTTTTAAAATTGCCTAGGGTTCAGCTAGCAGAGTACAGCCACTGGATGCAACAGTCTGTGCAGCATTTTGTGCAAAAGAGTGTGCAGAAGAGGCCAGAATTTCAGCTGAAATCAGCACTGCTGGGCTCACAGTAGGGTGATGTGCCGCGGCACAATCCCCAGCACCAACTGGAGCAACTTTCGCTGTAACATCAGAGACCTTGACTCAAATTGGACTCCTGAATGAACTCTGGAGGTCTAGGGCTGCAGTGGTGTCTGGGACAGTAGGAGGTAGTCTTATGCAGGAGATGTGTCTTGTGTAGGATATGTGTCACCAAGTAATGGAGTTGAAGTTGAAAGTCGTAAGACTATGCAGCAGCTTGTTTTTTATGAATGTGGGAACCTCTGTAAGGATTGAGGACTATAAGAAATAGACAGGGTCTACCTATCTAAGTGGGGAAGAAGTATTTCTGCTAACTAGCAGGCCAAACTGGTGAGAAGAACTTTGAATAAGGAACAGTGAAGGAGTGAGAGGATGACCTGCAGTCAAGTGAGACAGGTTTACTAGGTTGGCAAGCAAAGTGTGCAGTGACTTATGAAGACAGACTCCGTAACCAATGAAATAAGGCTGAAGGGGCCCCAGTTCAAGTGTTTCAAGCTTTCGCAGCAAAGAAAGCCAACAGCATCCTGGGCAGCATGAGGAAGAACAATGCCAGCCCCTGGAGGAACATTATCTTCCTCATCTTCTTAAGCCTGGAGAGACATATCTGGAGTGCTGGATCCAGGACTGGACTCTTAAATACAAGGAAGATATGGACTTCTAAAGTGAGTCCAGCAAAGAGCTAAAAAGGTGATTAAGAGTCTGAAGCCTATGATAAATGATAAAACCTGACTGGACATGGTCCTGAACAACATTTTCTAGCTGATCGTGCTTTAAGCATGGAGGTTGGACCTCAGTACTGTCTCCCAACCTCAAAAGTGATTTTGTGAATGTCCCAAGTTTAACAGCATAGAATTGAGCTTCTGGCAGAAAGATGATAAGAGAGAAAGGAGACAAGAGGCCACAATATATATGCCCTTTCACAAATTTACTAAGCTGCCGAATAGTGTTCTGTTTTTATAGACAGAGGCATGCCTGATGTATCTAACCCATGGATTTCTGAAAGGAACTTGCCTAGTTTCTACCTAATTCATGGTGGGATTTACAATTCTCACACTTCTAAATCCCATAGCTACAGCACCTTTCATAGGTGTGAGGGATACAGGTTAGTAGTCCTGAAAACCAGAGTTCTAGACATCAACCGGGCTCTCTGGGCTGTCTTTGGAAAAAAAAAAAACATACTATAAAAGTCTCAAGCAATTTTTCCCAAGAAAGTTTATAAAGTCTTGTGAAATGTGGGTTTGACCTAGGACTACTTAATGTTGGGTTTGCAAGCAATTAATTTTTTCATTGTTGTGAAATGGAAAAGACCTCTTAATTTATATCTCCCATAAATAACAGCTTTATTTATTTATCAAAGTGTATTTATTGAATAGTCTAGCTGTATTAGGGAAAAAAAAACCAACCACAAAACAACAAAAAACCTCTGTGGGTTGAGATAACAGTTTAATAATTGAAATAAAGTAAAATATACTACTACCAGTAATACTAATTATATTACTACTAATAATAATGCTTCTAGTACTCATAATTGTGATGAAGATGATAGAGAGAAGTAAATCCCAATAGAATTGCTTATCACCCATTGACCAAAGCCCATTCCATCCCCGACAGCATTGGCCACTTCCAGCCAGATCCCCCCCAAGTTTTTACACTGGGCATGACATTCTAAGATGTAGAATATCCCTTTAACAGCTCAGGTCAGCTGTCCTGGCCATGCTCCCTCACACTTTTTTGTCCATCTGCTCTCTGGCAGAACATGGTAAACTGAAAGGTCGTGAATTTACAGCAGGCACTACTTACTCCCAGATAAAACATCAGTGTGTTATCAAGATTATTCTCATACTGAATCCAAAACATAGCACTGTACCAGCTACTATGAAAAAAAATAACTCTATCCCAGACAAAATCAGGACACTGGAATAAATGGTCAAGTTAACCTATAGCATTATTCTAGCATTTGGAAAGAAGAAATTAAATAACAGAATACCTTTAAGAGATTTGAAGGGAATAAAAATTAAAGAACTGAGGAATTTTATGCACAAAGGAAAACAAAAATATTTGGCTGTCAAAGCTAACAGAAGATATGTTAAAGATTTTCTAATAGATAGAAAACTGTGTCAGCTTTAAATTACCATGTTTTGTTCCAGTAGAGAATGGAATTGAGTGTTACTGTTATAAAAGCTACACTTAGAAATTTGTAACTATCTTTGAATCATTTGGTTCTGATAACTGGAGCCCAGCTTTGGGGAAGGGTAAGGCTGAAGTCTGGGTGTTTGGCAGCGCGTGCTGATGCAGGACTCACAAGTGGAGTGAGAGCAACTTGCACTCCAGGCTGAGCAGCAGCTTGAAACTTAACTCTGCTGCTAGAGACTTAAAAATTCCTATTAAGTGAGGAGTAGCTAGAGTAAAGCAATTGCCTAACCAGCAAATTGCCTCAGATATAAAAACCAGAACTATGCTATAATTAGTTATATTTCAGGAATTAGGAATTAAATGCTATTGTTTTTCAACTTAGCTGTCTATCTTATTTTCTCCCTTACCAAAATGCTATTAGGTAAGCTAGTTGATTAGTATTTGTTAATAGAGAAAATTAACTCAACAAGTGTTAGCAGGTTTAACTTAAGTTTTCCTCAGCTTCTGGGTGAGGATTCAGGCCACTGTTTTGTCAGTAGACTTTAAACTTAAGCCAAGTTGCTGTCAAACCACCCCAGGGAGGTAAGCAATATATTTGGATCTTCTGCAAATAATTAAGGTCCTTAGTTTCTGTTAAAAATGCTGATGAATCCTGCTCCCTTTAGAGATTTCAGAACAACAGACAGATTTGGAGAGAAAATAGGATCATAGAGTGTTTTGGGTTGAAATGGATCTTAGAGATCACCTAGTTCCAACCCTCCTGCCCCAGGCAGGTACACCTTCCACTAGACCAGGATCCTCAGAGCCCCATCTACCTGACCTTGAACATTTCCAGGAATGGGGCATCCACAGATTCTTGGGTCAACCGGTTCCAGTGCCTCAACACACTGAGAGTAAGGAATTTCTTCCTAATATCTAATCTAAACCTACTCTCAGTTTGAAACCATTAAAATCTCCTTGATGTTTATTTGTGTCTTTAGGCATAAAAATTCCTAGCAAAATTTGTCCTACAGAATCCTACAAAAAAAACCCGTCAAAAAGCTTCAAAGATGTGCTTTTCTCCTGATACATAACCAGCAAAGATCTTTGAAATAAGCTGAAGAAATCTCCCCAAGAATTGAAATTATCTGTATACCCCTGAAAAATGGAAATATAAACATATCCAATACTACGACAAGTAAGAAAGATGGGGAAAAAAGAAGGCTGGGGGGTGGAGGACAGAGAGCGGCAGCTATGTGGGGAGGAAGTGTTAACACCAAAATTAGTACTTTTCCTTTGAGAGGGTATACCCACAGTCTTTCCTGTATAACTCTTGAATGAAAAACTCAGAACAGGAGAAGTTTGGACCCTTTAGTATGCAAATACTCTCTTGGGGCAATTGCACCTGCTCATCTTATGTCTTTTCAATGCAATGGGTAACTGGTTTAATTTAGTTAGCAGACTGATGCTTTAGGCATACTGCTTCACTGGTTTGCACAGGATTCCAGCTTTAATACTTTCCTGAAGTTTAAATTAGAATTTTGACTGCTGCTGAACTTTTGAAATTACTTTATCTGATATATAATTCCAGCAGCTCAATGCCAGTAAAAATGTTAATTATTACTTAAGTCCAAATATGAGTTGAGTTTGTGAAATGCAATAAAGTCAGGTTTTCTAAGTATTTTTATAATGTCCTTTTGCAAATGTCATAAAATTTTAAGATACTAATAATTCTGTTACTTGACAGCGTTATGAATTATGAACAAATCGTATTCTCCTTCTATTCCTTTTTGAAAAATGTTTTTAGTGCAAGTAATAAGTGAAAGTTTCAAGTTCTTAAAATACAGCTTCCTTGGTCAAAATGGCTTTACTAAAATCAAAACAAGTCCATCCTGAGCTTCCACAGAGTCATACACTAGACATAAATGAGAAAAAATAAATTGACAGAGACAGGATGAAAGCAAAAAGAGTAGATATTTTTAATTAATCAATATTCAGCATTGCTACAGTTTGCAACAAAAAAGCAAATAAGGGAATCAAAAAGGAAATTATATAACTGTGGGTTTGTTTTAGCTTTTTTCTTTTTAAATTTTGTGCCAAAAAGTTTACCCAACCCCTGAACCATGACAGTGCTGGCATTAATTCCTTCTGATGCCTCTATTCACCTATTTGCTTCAATAAGTCCTGTTCTGGTGTTGCCTAAAATGGAAGAAAAGGACTTTCTGGACAATATTAATATAGCTAAAGTAAAGAACAGTATTTAATTAAAGCACTTTAAGGCACACTACATCCAGACGTGTCCTCCAGTGTATGATACAGCATTGGGTTTGTACAATTTTATAGCTCTAATTAATTCATAGTCATATCTAATGGGTATATAAATTAGTCATACCTAATGGGTATATTCTACTGGAAAATTTCCCCACCCCCCAGCACCAGAACCTCCCTCAGGGACGCTCCTCAGCACGCCCTTCCAGAACTGAATCAGAGGTCTCAAGATCCCTTTCTTCATCACCATCATCTCCCTCAAGTCACATGCCTTCTTTGGAGCTTCTCCAAGATCTCCAGGCCTTCTAGATTGCTTTGTCTATGATGATATCTTTCTAGGTCCCAAAAAGGATGTACTCGCTAAAATCTTTTTCTTGAAGAGAACATTAAAAAAAAAAAAAAGGAAGACTTTCAGGAATTTGATATGAAGCAGGAGAACAGCACTGCTATTCTCAAGTGTTTGAAACTATACAGCTATATTAAAAATCCATATGCTACAAATCTTAAGCCTTCTAAGGCATTACTGGGCTAGATAGGGGTTAATGTTGGTGTATTTCTGCATGTGTTTTTCTTGCTCTCCCAAAAAATAAACTAGCATGCAAAGCGTTGAAGAAGCTTTATGCCTCATGGAAAATGCTTATGACCAGTAGTAAAGAGGTTGGCATTTTATGTATGATCCTACAACACTGGGTCATCTCTTCCAGATCTTAGGCCAATATTGTTTAGATTTAAAATAAATTTATATTCCTTTTATTTTTGTCTGAAATAGTAGAATTTAAACTGTGCGTCTAACCAATTTTTTTTCAAGTATTCCTCATGTTGCTCCACACTAAACAAAACATTGTAATGTCAAATGTTTCTAAATCAGCTGCTTTGGATTGGTAGTCATTCTATCTCTTTCTAAGACTTAGGATATACTGTCAGATTCAGTGTAAAGTAATGCCTTTTCTTGGGATGAGACATTCAGCAACCTTCCCAACCTCCATGGACACAAAAGCCTCTGACCTTTCCTCCTCTCTGCAGTAATTCTCCGCCACTTTCTCCACCATCCCACTGACAACTTCTTTGTACTCCAGGCTTCTCCTTTAATACTGAGGTAACATGACAGAAAACAAGGAACAACAATGTAGTGAAAGAAACTTTTTATCACTTACCCATTTGAGCTTTAGTCAACCAACTGACCCTACCTTTTCTGACTAATAAACCATAAAAGAAAGATTCTTTTGACTGAAATATCTGGACTGAAAACTTGACCTAATCTACCCAAAGGCATACAACAAGTTAGAGATATAAATTTTTAACAAATTGGACTTGGTCATCTTAGAGGTCTTTGCCAATCTAAATGATTCCATTTTTCCATTTTCCATTTAATATTAAAGCAATCATATTTTTAGCTATTTGATCACAAAAACATAACTAACATAACAAAGGTGTAATGATATCCTTAGTGTGCATGTTAAGATCTAAAACTTTGGCTGGACTTAAGAAAGACATAATTAATTTGTGGTTTTGAGAACTTGGCATTAAGAATTCTTTCTTTCAGTAAAATCTGTATTAGTGTATTTTATTTTCTACTGTGTGGTCATTTGTTGTATTATAACACAAACTTCTTCTGAAACCTTTGAAAGGATTTCTTTGGAGAACTTTATTTATTTGGATATATTCCTTGCCCTCCTGATAAGAAATTAACGTCTATAACTCAGCAATGTGCATATGTCCATGGTGCTGTGTGACGGGCACCACGTCAGGACAAATTGCTGAAGCTGACTGTAGTGAGGACAAACTGCTGAAGCACCAGGTGACTTGACATTTTCCCAGTGAATAGTGCAGAAGGGGTTATCAACAATAAGCATGTGACATAAATCTGTATAGTTTGCATATCAATATGTTTTCAGCATGAAGTTCAGAACGGAGAGCTTATGACACAATCAAATTCCTAGCATGTTCCAGGCTGAACTCAATCTGTCACAACAATTGATGACAGTCAGATGCAAAGGCAGCCTCAATTAGTTAACTTCCATGAAAACTCCTGAAAGAGGAAAAATTAAATCAATCATAGAATCATAGAATGGCTTGGGTTGGAAGGGACCTTAAAGATCATCTAATTCCAACCCGCCTGCCATGGGCAGAGACACTTTTCACTAGACCGGGTTTCTCAAAGCCTCATCGAACCTGACCTGGAGCACTTTCCAGGGATAGGGCACCCACAGCTTCTCTGGGCAACGTGTTCCAGTGCCTCACCAACCTCACAGTAAAGATTTTCTTCCCAATATCTAACCTAAAGCTTTCAGTTTGAAACCATTCCCCCTTGTCCTGTCACTACGTGCTCCTGTAAATAGTCTCTGTCTTTCCTGTAGGCTCACTTCAGGTACTGGAAAGCGTGCAATTAGGTCACCCTGAAGCATTCTCTTTTCCAGTTTGAATGCCTGGCAATACTCTGAATAGACTTTAAAAACAAAGAGTAAATTATCTTGACATCAGTAATGTGAAACTTAGAGGGAGATGTATTAACATTAAATTAGTAATTAAAATATTTTTTGTCCACGTTTGAAGTGTTGAAGATGTTTGTTGTTTTGATACAGAATCAGGTTGTTGACATATCTCTTATGAAAAATTAATCACAAATATTATAGTTTTCAGTTCAAGAGTGATATGAATTTGATTGTTAACCTTTCTTTCAGATACACTCTTTAAAATGAGCATATGAACAAATGCTCTTTAAAATCTTTATTTCCATTAACATCTTTCAGAGTTACTGGGATTAAGCTTAGGTCAAGCAAGAGATTTGAGTTTTTTATTTGGTTATTATGAGAGCTTCTTAGTTTCTGATAAACTGTAGTAGGGTTAACACAATTTCATAATCTCTCAGCCTGTGACAAGGTAAACTGAAAGTTATAATTTCATGACCTGATAAATACACTATAATATCAGTTCCTATTTTCATGCCTGGAAGAACAAACAAATATTTTTCTACTTTGTTTTTGAATACCTAAGATGTTTATGAACTGCAGCAGACTATGTATGCCCCAGCTAATATTGTTTTAATATCATAAAGCTGCCCTGGAGTGAAAATATCAATTTCTGTGGCAGATTACTGGAAAATTCTAGTCAAAACCAATTATCTATGGTTATTTTCAAGCTTGTAAATCATTCATTATTAATGGATGAGTTAATTAAATTAATTTCAGTGAAAATGTTGAGACAGAGCAATTTCTGTTGAGGTAATATGCCAAGATATACCAGGAGATGTCTGCTTCTTCATTAATTTTGTCTTGATTGAGGTTAGGTGAATCCCTCTGAGAGGCTCTTAGCAAGCCTTAGTCCTTTAGGTAAGAATCAATTTCTTCTAAAGGCAGTCTTGTGTATAAATAGTGATGTGTTTTTCTCTTGGCTTAAACAAGAAATTGAGAGTTAAATTAAGATTTTCTATATTATAACTGCTTTTAATTTGGTAAGCATGAAGATTAAAGCTGCCTTATGCAAAATGTATCAAGAGCTGCTGCCCTTGTGTTTTCTGGTGAGTAGAATAGATTCTGTGACCTTGAATTACGTTTGACCACTGGATGCATAGTTTAGGTTTTCAATAGCTTCTGTTTCCAGAACAGATAAGTGGAAACAATTAACAGGAGAGGAATTCCCTTGAGCTCCCACTGCTCCAGGCCCTCAGGAATGTCTGAGCAGTGTTGTGCTCATGATATCTCCTAGAGAGCTTTCACTATTTGAATTTCTTAGCTTTCCTCTTGTATAGCTAGAAAACATGACCTAATTACTTTTTCACCTTTTTCTCTATTCACCAGGAAAGGCACACTGACAGCAATTTAATTAAATGTTGAAAAAATTGTTGGTAGTGATTAGAACTGTAGATGTGCATGATGACAGAGATTTCCTGCACTCCTTAATGGTCTCAGCCTGTGTATGGATTGGGATTGTGTTACTTGGGGTTTTAGAGGGGTGGTGCTATGTTTTTGTTTTGTTGGTGTTTTTTGCTTTTTTTTTTTTCATTTTGGTGTTTGGTTTTTTTTACTAAGTAAGGTCTTTCATAAAGAGTGCTGGAAGTTTTCTTATCTACGAGAAAGAACTTAAGGCTATGTGATCTTGTTCTATGGTCCTCAATCACAAGGAGCTTTAACTCTTGCCGGCCAGTAGAGGGGATGAAGAAAGTTCCTTTCTGTCTGAGCTTTCTCCAGTATATAGTCTTCTGGAGAAGTATGAACAAGTAGGCCATACACTAAAATCAGCTTCTATAGCATAATTCCTTTGTGTTACAGCATACAACATGGTTGATGTCAGAAGACACCACCTAAAGCTGGTTGCCCAGGACCATGTCCAGATGGCTTTTGGGTATCTCCAGGGAGGGACACTCCACAACCTCTCTGGGCAGCTTATGTCAGTAGGCAGTCACACTCTGAATGAAAAATTTTTTGTAACGTTCAGTGGAAGCTCCTGTGTTTCGGTTTGTTCCCATTGCCTCTGGTCTGTCACTGGTTACCACTGAGAAGAATTTGCACCTGTCCTTCAGGTTTTTGTGCATATTGGTGATATCCCCTCTGTGTCTTCTCTTTTCTAGGCTGAGCAGTGTCACCTCTCTCAGCCTTTCCTCCTAAGTCAGATGCTCTGGTGCCTTCATCATCTTCATGCCCGTTCACTTCACTCCTTCCGATATGTCCTTGTCTTTCTTGCACTGGAAAGTCCAGACCCGGACACAAGACTCCAGGTGTGGCCTCACCAGGGCTGGTAAGGAAAACTATTTTTGTTTAAATAATAGCAAAATATAAATGATGGTGAATTAATTTTCCTGTGGCCATACGCTAAAATTCCACCAGAGCAGGAGATGGACCAGAGTCTCCCTGTGGTAATGAGTGATTGTCTAGTGTTCAATCAGAGGGGTCAGGGCAAGGCCTGACAGCCAGACCCCAGCCCAGTGCCCCAGCCAGGAGCTGGGCAGCTGAAGGGCACAGGAGCTGTCCCAACCCCCGGCATCAGACGACTCACTGGAGATGGGAATAGGTTGAGGCCAGGGCAGGACATGGGCCCTTGGATGAGCCCAGCTCAGTGGGGCCCATGGCCAAGCAGGGCAGGGTTGTGGGAAGCTGGAGATCAGCCCTGCTGTGTCATCACTGGGGCAGGGGTGATGTCCATGGGGCTGACGTGGGGTCTGGCATTGGGCAGGATGGGGGGAGCCGTGGGGGACTGGACAGAGACAGTCAAGGCTAACAATGCTCTCAGGGACATGAAAAATCCTTAGCTTTGATTGTGTCTTTACATACAGTTTGGTTTCATATGGGACTCTGAGATTGTTATTTTTATCTAAAAACAATTAATATGCTGACAGAATGTATTATATTCCACACTTTTGCTTTATTATGTAAATAACCCTTGTTAAAGAAGAAAAAAAAATCTGTCAGTAATGTCTACAATCACCTGAAACAGCACTATGAATCTTACTTTTCTTGTGTATTCTTGTTGTATTTAGCTGTTTGGTATGGAGCTTTTTAGATAAGGTGCCCTTGCCATGGTGACTTTTGATTTCTCATAAAGAGAAAATTGAAGAATAGGAGAGGCTCTGCCCAGAAATTAATCTTGCACATATACTATAAAAAGACTTTGACACCTAGAAACAAAGACATAAAATGTAGTTATTTTGATTTCAGCTTTGACTTTTTTCTTTTCTCCTTCTTTTACAAAAGAAAACCAAAAACATTTATTTTAATGTGCAAGCCTATGAAAACCTGCTGCACACAAGCAGTTAAAGCTGTTAATCAAATATTTTGAGGTTCCAGTCTGCACTGGCCAGAAGCTTGGGCTGAAGAAGACAGAAGTCAAGGTGACAAGGTATTGTTATAAGTGCAAGGGCAGAGGCATTGTTGTTTTTTTCCCTGATATCCATCTCAAAAAGCACTGGAAGGAGAAGAGGAAAGAGTAACTAG
Source organism: Pseudotriccus pelzelni (assembly GCA_035584735.1). Taxonomy (NCBI): domain Eukaryota; kingdom Metazoa; phylum Chordata; class Aves; order Passeriformes; family Tyrannidae; genus Pseudotriccus; species Pseudotriccus pelzelni. Next base: position 70,523,726 of record JAWMRA010000078.1, read on the forward strand.
AGGCACTTCAAACAACAGAAGAGACTCTGGAGCCAGGAGGTGAGATATTTCAGGAAAAATAATCTGAGAGAGAGCTCTGCAAAGATGGGAGATGTACTAGGACTTCATGAAGGCAAGAAGTAATTTCAAAATGGGCAATAAATTGGTCATGTTGCTGAAAAAATCATCTCACTCTACTTCCATTATCGACTGATAGTCTTCACACGTTCTTCCTGTTCTCAGTCCATTACCTTGCCAAAACCATGTTTCATTTTAAAGCAGCACAAGACACAGTAGGCATGAAAATGAGAGCCAGGGAGAAGGAAGGAGGTGTTAAGATCACTGCATGGCTTCCAACCACTTATTGTAGTCATGAAACTACAGCCTAGTAGGAGCTGGGAGAAGAGAGTAAGTGGAATAGCAATGGGTATGCGGTGCGGGAATATGAAAAAATGATATGCAAATGAGAGGTAACAACTAGAGTGAAGGATGGGCTGGAGGAAAGGGGTACTGAAAAAGGCATAAGAAGTACTTACACCAGTGCCTCAATATTTCCTTGATATCAGAAATAGTACAATAGTTAATGGAAAATGTTTTCAGTTTTCATGTGCTATGTAGTTTGGATAAACTGTTGGACTCTTTGCTTTTTATCATCTACACTGTTTGCTCAGAGGACTAAGTCCTGAGTATTTAAAAGTTCCTAGCTTCCTGATGATCAGTTCTTCCTGAGAGTCAATGTAACTGGAAACATTTCTCAGAAACATTTCTACCATTGTTAAAAGATGGCAAGGTTTTTAAATATTTTTAAAAATTTTTAAAAATAAAAGTCATATTTAAAAGTCAGGTATCAAAATTGGGAAATGATTTTTCAAGATTAATAAGTTGATTAAATTTTGCAAGTGGACCACATACATAATGTCAAATTAAGAGTTTCTGTTGTGCCTGACTGACTGTGCAGGACAGACAGCATACACAGAAAAACACCTACTCTGTTTTCTCCTTGATTAGGTTTTGCTCCTGCATTAGTCCACATTGTTCAGACTCAGCTTCAGTAATGAAGTATTAATTTCCTCATGTAGGTCTGTCATGTATTAACAGTTGATTATCAAATACTTTGGATGCATTCATTTGGTTTTGCTTTATAGAGGGGAAGCAGCAGCTAGATTAAATCCAGAAGCTGATTTGGGAGTCCCTATTGCATATACACAAAGACAATGAATTAAAGGATTATCAGTGACAATCTAGTTCTGACTCTTGCTACTTTCTCCACTGGAAAACAACTTTCTGTAAATGCATCTGTTTTGCACAAGACCTCCTCGGGCTCTTCATGGTTTTGTTACGTCATTATCTGCTAACAACATAGGATAAATGCAAAATAATTTTTTACTCCTTCAGTAATCTAGCAAGAGTCTGTGGCAGTTATTTGTCTGTTTAACAACATACTACACCAGAAGTGGTCACAGAAGTAAGTGGATTCTTCTAAATGTATTAGCCCTTGGCATAGTTTGTAAATGAGGAATTCCATTACTGTTTTAAATGATGTGATGTATCTCTGTGTTCATTTGAATTATGTATAGGTAATTTTCACATAACTTTGAATTTAAGACATAGTGCATAATGCCATATTATAATTTACTAAAAAGTTGGACTTCACGTCTGCTTCTGAATACTGTTTTCCACATACTCAAATAATAAATTATAAACATAGAAGATTACCATGAAATGAAAGGCATATACCTCTGTTAGGTTTTGAGATCTTCATTCTGAAAGCATGTGCTGCTGCTTTAAGTTGCATTTAAAATCTCTGCAGTTAAAGTATGACATGCCTTTCTGGTAATTAAGTTTTCCAAATTATGTTAGAAACATATGATTCTCTTACCGAATTACATGATTATTTGAGCCCACTACTTAGATCCTGAAGTATCATGCCTGAATTACAGGCTGCTAATTTAACTTTAATTAGAAAATCACCTTACTGTCTAGGTCCGGTTTTAACGACAAGAAGCTTCAAAGCTTCCATTCATTGGGTTTTATTTAATCAATGGTTTTATTTAAGTAGTCAGATGTATTTAGATTTAAAGCTTATAAATCCATAATCATTTAGGGGCAGCAATATTAATCAGTTAAAAATCTACTGTATATATTAAAAGCATTTACTCATTCAGATTGTAAAGTGTTTTTATTAAAATCTACTTTATACCGATAATAGGAATTTATGTATTAATTTGTTCATGTGAATGTAGATAACATTTAATGAAAGTAAAGCTCCCAAACATTTAACTTAGATAAGGAGTCACTTAATGAGCTTCTTGTAAAACCCTAGCTACTTAGCACAAATAATCACATTATAATTTATTACACTTTTGCATATTTAAGGAAGTAACTCAATAAGTGGTTAATCTATTTCCCTAACTTTTATTTCTTTTTAAAATAAATATTTTCATACTAAAGACTCCCAAAAACTGGATACTTTGATAGCCAACTTAAAATATCTGAAAGACATCCACATCCCACAGAAAACCATGCTTGTGGTAGCCAGAGGCCTTGGTTATATTCTCCTACCATGCCAACTTCACATTTCAGAGCCATCTTTTGTAAACAATAAAGCTTAATACAGATTCTTCCCTAGAGACTTCACAGAGTAACAAAATAGTTGCTGAGTTTGGAAAGCACCTTTGGAGAAAATCCAGTCCAACCTCCCTACCGAAAGTAGGGCCAGCTGGGGAATGGATTTGCTCAGGACTCTGCTTTACTATGTTTCTAGCATCTCCTTGATATAGCCTCCAAACCTTTCTGGTCAATCCTGTTGGAGTCACCAGTTTAGACCACTTTCGTGGTAAGAATGATGTCTTGTGTTTAGAGGGAGTTTTCTGTATTTCAGTATGTGCCCACTGCCTCTTGGTCCTTCAGTAGGTATCACTGAGAAGAGCTTGTCCCTGTTTTGTTTCTCCCATCTCAACTGATATAAATGAATTAGTAAGATGCCCTCAAACATTTTCTTCTTTACATTAAACAGTCCAAGTTCTCTTTAGCCTTTCTCGTGTGTCAGTTAACTCAGATTATTTTAACATCATCACAGTTCTTCACTGGATCTGCTTTGGTATGTCAACATCCAAAAGATGCATCTGGGGGGCTTGTCTATACCTTCTGCCAAAATATTGTACAGGCATTTTGTGTTTCTTGCACATTTTCAACCATTTAAGTCTGAAGTGGCTTATTATTACTACTGAATTTTTAGAAGTTTAGGTTTTGTTGCATGTGATGCTTTCAGAAGGCACAAGTTACCAAAACCAACTTTAAATCTTCATAAACAACTTTATTTTGGTATTATTATTGTTTAAAAGGTTATTAATGCTTTAAAAGAATAGCTCAAAATCAATCTATATCAGTGAACATTTAGTTTATATAGTGTAATTTATACATTTTATGATCAATTCATATCTTTGTAGGTACTGGCTCGACCTGGAAAATATGAAGCACCATCACTTTTAAATGCCCTGTCTTCTAGAGACAGTGAAGGAGTGAAATAGACTGACAGAGTGGAAAATAACAAATGTGTTAAAATCTATGACAAAAACAATCCTACATTGTCAAAGGGCTGTAATTGACCTTTGATGCCTTCCCTTTCAATAAATGTTCTTGCTATGCCCAATGTTACTTTTACTTAAATTATTCAGTAGTTGGCAGAATATCTCTAGTGAATTAAATTTCAAATCCCCAAATATTAATTTATGACAAGGTTCACCAACTTTAGCTCAATTTAATTTCAAATCCCAAAGTGTTCATTGAAATTTCAATGAATATTTCTAACGCTAATTACTCAATTTCTATATTTATAAGGGAACTGGCACCTCATAAATATCACATTGTTCTATTATCTCCATATGTGCCTGTTCCCTCTAAATATAGAAAATCAGCAATTAGCACTAGAAATATTCATTAAAGTTTGAGGGTAGATAAATAACAAGCAGGAATGCCAGTTATTTATTATAATTTACAAAGCAAAGAACACCTAAATGTTTCTCATTTGATTAATGTGCTCCTTACTACTGGTTACACTATATGCTTCAACTGAGCTACCACTAGATAGAATTCACACTATCTAGTAAGACAACGTGCTTAATGGCTTGTCAGTTTTGCCAAGTGCAACAACTTTGTTAAGTTTTGATTAGCTTCCCCTCTAACATCAGGATTGCAAAACCATCTTAGATGTTTTTCCTCCCCGTGTGTAGGACAGGGGTTTTTTTTAAATAGAAAACAAAAACATGAAATGCACTAGGGATATACCTTATGTCAGGAATGTTATTTCTTTTTTAAAAAAGTTGTCCCTCAGAACATGTAATCTGTGAGCCACCTGAGAGCTGGGTCAAACTGGAAGGTACAAACTGAGAAAATTGTCTTAATTATACAACATAATCTGTCCAATAATATCGCTCCATAATATCTCTTCTGATAATTCCTTCACCATGAATAATCTAGCTCATTTCTCTTTCAACATACTAACTGTTGCACATTTGGCACTGTGCTGCTTCCTGTGCGGAGTGGATGATATGAGAAGTTTTCAAAGTCTGTCCAGATAGCAGTCTTAAGTAAAAATATGATTAAGTGTTCATGTTTTCCTTTGCACCAAAACTCAGGGCAGGTGAAAAGTCAAAACAGCATGTGTAAAATAACCTATCAGCAAGGGAATCTTAAGGCTGTTCAGTTGCCTTTCCTACTCTGTACTCTTTCCTTGACAGTGTTTTGATTGTGACGTGGATGTCATTCCAGACAGCCTCAACTATTAGTAATATATTTGAAATATGAAATTATGCCCCTATCAATTCTTTAAACATACACTCAACAGAAAACATTAAAAAGAAACATTGATTTTATAGGTTCTGGGAAATAATTATTTTCTTAGTGAACATAACGATAAAGGAGCATTTAGAAAATCCTGTTGTAAACTCAGACTGATTTTCATACTCTCTTAAGGTTTGTTTTCTCTTTTGTCAGTGTTAGGGCTTGACATGAAGATATTCACATGTTTCTGAGGAAATCTTCGCAATTTAGATTAGTTTCACATCTTATATAAACTAGTATATTTTAAGTCGTATACGGCTTTTCTACCAGACATAATTTTTTTCTCAGTGTATGTGTAAAATGATTGGGTGTAGTAAAATTATTATAACAGGTACCACGTATGACAATTGGTGCATTTTCATCTTCAAAAAAATCTTTTAGGAATAAGAGGGTCTTCCAGATAATATGCTTATCTGGGCTGAACAAAAATGATACTTATATCTGGAAATACAGAAAAAGAAATTGTGGTTTTAACCAAATGAACCTGACTGCAAGGATCTATAATGGTAAAAGAGATTGGAAATGCAGAAGAATGGAAATCGAACTGAAATGTTTTTTGTGATAGAGGATAATGTTTTGTGAAACTTTTGGGTACATTGGTTAGGCAACACCATCTGCCATCTAACACCAGGAAAATGTCTGGTGTGTTACTGGTTGTCCCTCATTCCATGCAACAATCCATTTTGGGAAAATTGCTTTGAGAATGTTTGCAATTTCTTACCAAAAAATAATAAAGCATCATCAGTATTCACTCTGTGATTTTATCTGGCTCATTTGTGTGTAAAAATTATGGAAATCAGGACATATTTTCATCACTTATTAATGATCTGAGGTATCTAACTCCATCTTCAGATTTTGACAGAAAGAGAAAGCCTGCCTATCTCCCAGTTTATGAGGCAGTCGGTGTGCTTCAGAAACCAAAAAAGAACTTTGATGTCACAGAGAGATTCACCAAAGGGATATGGATGACTGTCACTTATTACATAGGATGGAAGAGAAGTGATCTGCCAATAGCAAAGGAGAAAAATGTTTGGGACCTGAAGCCCAGAATAGAGAGCAGGATGGTTTGACTGGGCCACAGCAGCAGCTCGAGTTTAATTTTTATACATTGCTTTAAAATAATAAAAGCTTTGCTATAGATGCCTTTCTGGAATCTATTTTTATTTTATTTGCAATTTACTTTTAGTTTCTGGAGTGATACTTTATGGCACATATCTGATACGTGCATAAAGCAAATATTTCCATGGAATGATTTTATTTCTATGATTTATCAACCTTGTACAAGCATGTTTTATATTCTTAACAAATTTTCTTACCTCAGTTACTGTGCTTGTGTAATGCGCTTAGCATTTTAAAGTAGGATAAGGAGAAAAACTTACAAAATGGAGGAAATTTAAGCACTTAGTACCACACTGTGAAGCTAATCATATTTAAATCAGGCAGTGACAGTAAAGATGGTTTTGCTGGCTGAACTAAGAGTAGAATCTACTCCAAATGAATTTTGGATATGCTTACAGAAGCTTTGGGGTATGTAATGATGCATGGACTTGTAATGTACTGCAACACTGCCCTTAAAAAAAAGAATAAGACTTGTTAGAATTTAACATTGCAACTTCAAAGGGAGTAAATACTTAGAAGTACTGTCTAACTTTCACCCTTACAAATACTTTATGTGGTTGGCATTAGACAGAGTATTTTATTGTGCATTAGATAAGACTGCTCCTTGACTTTTCTTTATATTTATTGTCTTTTTTTAATGCACTGCTGAAGGTGAATAGATGTCAAGAATGATACATTAGCTAATGTCTAAATGTATTCATATCGAAACATTGAAGGACAGTTATTTAAATGCAGCTAGATGGCAGGAAAATAAATGACAGAGTTCTCAGAGTGTCACTTAGAATTTCATGGTTGTCAGTCAGCAGAATAAATTTCAGTGTGCCTATAATGAGAACTTTAATTATATACATAACAAGAAAGCTGATTTTCTATTTTGGGTCTTAAATTAAAAACAAAAATAAAAAACCTCTCAGTATTAACTCTCCTTATAACAATTTTTTTATATATAGAAGTCATCTGTACAAAACTTATCATATTTGAGCACTTTGAGTGTTCATACTTAAAACACTGCTTCAAGTCCATTACATAGTTTAACTTATTATTATTTGATGCATCCTTTCATAATACACGATGAATTACACTTGTTTAGTCATGATTCTGTAAGAACATTAAATTAAATATTTTCATTTTCAATCACTTATATTAATATTGGCAGTTACCAGACACTACTTTTACTCTAGGTGCAATATTAATTACATTAGATGTCACAGATGGTTGTGATTCTACAGACTCTGTGTGCTGAAGTTTCTGAAAGCAAGCCTCAGAATTTGGCAGCAGTTATTAGCCTAATGGTCTGCAGCTGCCCTATGCTGTACAGCGCAGGTTCCAGAGGCCCCAGTGGCCCCAGCGCAGGGCATGGCTGAGCCCCTCAGCCACTGGCAGGCAGGAGAGAGCCCCAGGGAAAGCCTGGGCAAGGGAGGGCAAAACGCTGCCCGGCAGCCAGGGCTGAGGGAAGGGAACAGGGGGAGGAACAGCCCTGCGAGCCCCAGGAGCAGAGCGGAAGGAAAGACCCCCAGCAGGAACATCCCTGTGGCCCTGGGAGAGACTCCAGTGGGACAGGTGGATGTGCCGTGTAAGAACTACGGCCAGTGAAAATCTCATGCAGTTGCAAGTTTACCTTGAAGGACTGCAGTCTGTGTGAAGGCCCCAGGCTGGATCAGGGAAAAGTATGAGGAAAAGGGAGCATCAGAGAGCAGTTTTTATGGACTGACTGCAGCCCTGATTCCCCATGGCCCTACACAGCTGGGATGGAGGAGGTAGTGGAGTAAGGCATGGGGGAATGAAGTTGACCCTGGGAAGAAGGGGACAGTAAGGTGAAGATGTTTTAGTTCTTGTCTCTTTTTTTTTTTCAATATCCACTTCTAATTTAATTGGAAATAATGTTTCCCCAACATCTTTTTCCCATGAAGTTAATGTATACATGGGTTTATCTTGAGCTTTTCCATCATGATTAACACCTTGACTGTGTGGGGGCCCCAGCTGGTTCTGGGATCTCTGAATACCTGAGAGGTTGAAGGTGGAACGAATATGCCTGGTCAGGCAGTAACCACGGACAGAAAAGGCTGTGACACAGAATGGGTTTCCTGGCAAGAATGCTGAGTCAGGGTTGCTGGACATACGTGGACGAGTGTCCAATGATGAGATGTTTATGTTACTGACAAATCAATTGTACATGTACATGTGTTACTGGATTCAGCATATAAGCAGTTGCACTGCTTGCAATAGAGTTCCTGATCTCTGAATGCTGAAGCTTTGTCGCCTCCACTCTAACCGCAACACTTGACCACACAAATGAAACCATTTTCAGGGCTGGTGTCCTTGAAAGTTTTCTGCAACACAAAAGCATGACTGCACTGCCTCTTTCAGAGCTGTGAGAACCTGCTTATTCTGCTGTCAGTGCTCAATATGCATTAGTACTCACAGGGGTGCAGCTGGTAAACTGGGATATGATACAGTAGTAAGCCATTCAAGGAATTGATTCACTGTGTTGTGGCTGCTGGACTATTTCTCCTTTTCCATCCTCCGCAGTCTGGTAGCAGGCACGTTACATCTGCACGGCATTGGCCAGGAAGCATCCTGCCTGTTGTCAGGCTCCAGTGGAAGAGGTGGCAGCAGGTAGCAAGACCTGCACTGATCCTCTTCCTTTTTTTTGTCACGTTCTGTAGAGAAATGGGGAAATAAAATGGTCAATCACGAGCTCAATACTTACATGCTATATGGGGAACTTTGGAAGGCTTTAAAGTAGGTGGTTGTTTGGCACATGCTATTTGACAGCACACCCTGAACTGGCTGCAGGCACATGTGACTGCTAGATTTTTTTCACTGACATCATCTCAGCAGTGTTGTCAGGCCAGAAATGTAGGGACTTCCTTATTTTAAGATTGGTCTCACTGTAACAGTGTTTTTCTGTGCACTGACCACCACATGTTAATTTTAGCAGGTGTTGACAACCTTGTGGCAGCATGAATTTTTTAAGGGTTGAGAAGTTACATTCTGTTTTGTCTAGTCCTAAGGTGGCAAGGTAATTTGGAGCCTCTCTCTGACTGGCAATTACCATAAATGAGGAGGTGGTGTATCATTACGTGGAATAGTGTTTTTGTAGAAAGATTTTATGTGTGAATGCAAAGGAAGAGAAAGTTGTGTGAGACAACAGTGAAAATTATATCATAAGACCAGGAGTGTTTTGGGAAAACTTCTATGCTTATCTCAGCTGCCAGAAGGGGGCGATGTGAAAAGGTGCAGTCTTGATTAAGTCCTAAGACCCTAAACTGTTAGGTTAATAGAAAGACCTTACACTAGCAGTGGAAAAACCAAATGTACTGGGCTACATCCCTTAGCACACACAACAACCTCTTTCTATCCAACAGCTACCTTGTTTTTTTTTACTACTTGTGATGGTGTGACTATGTAAATAGACACAACTGAATTAATGATCCTATACAGAAATGTTGATAAAGATATCTAGGCTTATACAAAAATTTTATAATAATTCTATTTTGAATTCTATAGCTTCTTTCTAGAACTAAAAATTTATAACAGGAAGTTCTCTAGCAATATTAATGTAGAACTCTTGACAAAATATTTTAAGTCTTAATTAGAGCTTTGAAAAATGACAGCTTTAAGTTAAATACGCTTAGCTTTCATCTTCCTGCAGAAGCGTTCAGCTCTGAAATAATTCAGTTGATTTTCAGTGCACATTTTAATAGTAAACCTATTATCATGTCAATCAAGACTTTTCATGTTTTCTTTTCTTTTAAGCAAAGAAAACACTCAGAATTAGGTCTGCTTAAAATATTAACAATAAAAGGTGTGTTAAAAACGTGCAGAACTGCAATTAGTATTAAAAGGTTTGTCTTAAAGTTTTCTAAAGTTATTGTTCGGAAAAGCATAATTACTCCATCTGATTACTTCTGAGGTTGTATGGAATACAGTGTTGAACTATTTCTTCCCTGCAAAATTAAAAGTCAAACCAAAACCCTGGTACTTTTTATTTCCTTTTTATTAGAGTCAACACTAATCCCCACTTGTTTTTTTTATTATTCTGTCAGAGTAATTGCAGTAATATTGCTGATTTTATCAAAGTCTGATAAAATGTGTACATTGTATTACTATACTATAGTAGTATCTTTTTTTGAAAGAATTTCACTATTTTGTACAACTAACTTTCTGTAATACACCCAAGGTAAGCTCATACCTCCCTTTCTAAGCTGTAAGAAGGCACAGAGGTGTGTGCCTCTTCACCACTCACTAGAAGTTCATGTCCTAACTGTGTGTTGACCTTTATTTTGAAAGACAGCAGATGATCCAGCCTAGGTCTACACAAGAGTTTAGGCGGATGATTAAGACCATAGATATGCTCATTTTTCAAATATGTTTACATTCTATCCTGCCTGGGGTTCCAGCAACTGGAAAATTCTCAAAACTTGTAGTAGGAAACCCTTTAAGACTCTCTGCTCAAGTTAAGTTTCTTAGTTGTTGAGAAATTTTATTTCATTTTTAGATACAATATTCACCATGTGCTTTTGAAATGCTGTTTTTAGATTCAAGTGGAGAAAAATGTATTTTAAGTTAATAGGCATCTCTGGTATGCTTTTAAATCTTCATTTTCTTCATCTGTGCCACACGGGCTCCCCACGATTTGGACAAACACTGTGGTTTGCATTTTGCTTTTGTTTGCTACACTGAACTTTTGGGAAAATGCATGTCTGACTGAAAAAGACAAGCTGGTAGAAGCCAGTTCATGGCAGGTACAAAACATTTTACAAATATCAGATCCTGAGTTCTGATCCTGTTTTCTAATGGCAAGGAGAAATTTTAGTGGAAGCAAAATGGGTTCCATCTGTCTCAAAGAAAAAATATAATACGTAGTAAGGCTTACTATAAGCAGATGCTTAATTCTGCTCACACAGATGATCATTCTAACATTTTTTCACTGACAGTGGTCAGGGGTAGATGCCTAAGGAAAGAGGAGACAGGGCAATTGAATAGTAATAGCTTCGCAGGTCCCAGTTGTGCAGATGCAAGCACTTTCTGACTTAAGAACTTCCTGAGGTCATATCCCTGTTGCTGTTTTAATATCATCAGTAATTTTCTTTCTCTCACTGAATATATCTAATTGTTTGGGTTGAAACTCCCTATGGCTTCAAAAGGTTATGGCTCAAAGGCATGGTCAGAGAATTTGCATAATAAGTACACACAGTTCCTTTGTCTATGTATGTTAACCCAGCAGCTTTCATGGATTATTAGGGACAAAGATAGATTTCAAACAAAAAAATAGTGTCTAATTTTGTCAAAAGAAAAACATCTTATTTGTTCAGGACTATAATTTCGAGCTAAGAATCAAACAGCTGGTGGATAATATGTTATAATTTTAATTTCTTTTACCTGACAAGACTTTTTTTGGGAGCAGAAACTTAGCTATTCTTTCCTGTATAGTCTCAGTGGAATCCAGAGCAAAATGGAAATAGGGACATTTAGCTGGAAGATTTTTGCATACAAAATAAATGGCAAAGTTTTAAGGGCACATGCATTTGAATACTATAATCAAAATGTCATTTAATGCAAATTCCAAAAGTAATATCAACATAGAATTATAAACTTGACAGTGAAGTACCTTTCATGAATAAATAGTTAAAGAAAGGTTAGGATATTGCTGTCTCTATCATACTTCTGTTTGGTTTTCAAAGTTCCTGCTATTTCAATCTGGCATACAGTACGTAGTGTTGTAAAACACTTTTTTTTTAGCTACAGGCCACCAGTTTTTGATACTCTGCAGATGTTCAAATATGTCATTGTCTTCTTAAAGTGGAGAAATAACCATCGATATAAAAATTGCACTCAAGAAATTACACTTAGCCATTAAAAGAATATTCAGTCAAATCACGTTAAGCAGGAAGTGAAAGCAGTTTTATTTTTAAGCTTTATAAAGTGTGTATTTTAAGGTTGGAAAAGTAAAGTAAACCCGTTTTAATTTTCTGGTAATAATTTCACTGGAAAAGGACAACATTATAGGATATATTTATATGTTCCATCTGTGCTGAATTTTCCTCATTGGATAAAAGATAAAAATAAATTAATCATAGAATCAGACTTCTACTCCAGACCCTTTACCAGCTAAAGCTGAGCACACCTCAGCACCTCAATGTCTTTCTTGTAGTGAGAGGCCCAGAACTGGAGACAGGACCTGAGGTGAAGCTTTGCTAGTGCCAAGTACAGGGGGACAATCACTGCCCTGATCCTTCTGGCCACACCATTTCTGATACAAGCTAGGATGCCATTGGCCTTCTTGGCCACCTGGGCACACTGGTGGCTCATGTTCAGCCTGCTGTTCACCAAGAGTCCCTCTCTGCTGACTGGCTTTCACTCTCACCCAGCCTGTAGCACTGCACAGGGTCATTGTGACCTAAGTGCAGGACCCGGCACTTTGCTCTGTTGAACCTCACACATTTGGCCTCAGCCCATGGATCCAGCCCCTTCCTGGCATGCCCTTCCTGTGTGTCCTTTTGTGTGAACCAGCTTGCCATGCTCTTGCTGATGCGCCATGGCCTGGTTGCTAGCACTTCCCAGCGGCTTCTTTTATATGCAGGTGTTGGTCACGTGTTGTTCACCACTGCTCCTGGTGTCACTCAGGCCTCTTCAGTCACTGTGCTGTGAACTGCGGGTTCTTGGTGGGTTTCTCACCTCCCCTTGATTTTTCCCTCATTCAGAAAACACCCCTGTGCACTGCACTACAGCGCTCTGCTGCAGATTGTACAGCAGCAGATCTGTTTCTAGGGGGTGCTTTAATTGAAAGGCCACTTGATGGTGGTGCTGGTTTTTATTCAAGGTTGAATTAAGTTCAGACAGCACAATTACTTGTGGGTAACCTCTGCAGCCTTTTCTCCCTCTGCTTTCTGTGATATGAGTGAGATCAAAGGGTGTGTGAGGGACATGAAAAACTGCTCGAAGGGGTATTTTCTCCAACACTGATTACACCATTTTTAACAACAATAAAGCTTGCTTAAGTTTACTCTCAGATGGTTATCTGGAGAACTGTCAAGGAACTTTTAGAGAAAAAAAAAGAAAAAGAAAGAGACAGCATGAGAAAAGGTATAAAAGAAGCAGGATAATCTTTAATAAGAGGGGAAAGAGAAAAGGTAAGCAGAGCAGCATTGAGCCTCTGACTTGACACTGCTGGCAGCCAACCCACAGACATCACAACCTATGCCTGGGGCTGACAGTGCAGCCTCTCTGTGGGGTGCTGATAGCAGCCTCCATCAAGGTATGTTGCGGGGTGCACCCCCAGCTCAGGGTGTGTGTGCGAACACTCGTGGAGCTCTCCCTTGACAGCATGTGCATTAGCAGGTGGTAGGAAGCAGCAAAAGTACACACAGAACTGGTGCACTCATGTCTCCCACAGGAGGAGTATGCAGTCAGGGAATCCACACTGTTCCTCAGTGTGTGCTGGTAGACCACACCACCAGGGGAAGGCTGAATGTGTCAAACTGTGGGACTGGAACTCTTTGGGGTTAGCTGTAGGAGGGTACTGACACAGTTTCACTCTAAAACAATGACACAAAGATCAAATCAGATAAGAATTTTTGGCTGTGTAGATGTGTTTTTAGATGTAACTCATTATGTATGCAAGAGTGGGATAGAGTTGAGACCTATATAATCACAAAGTATTGTTATGAGATTTTTAACCCTGTTGTATATGTAGCCTCCTGGATTATAAATCTACTACACAGCTGTCTATGAGAATCTGGACTTGACAAACTAGGTGCTTACTGAGTAAGGGAAGTAAATTAGCTCAGCTGCTACCTCTTCTAAACATTCAGTTGTTTGCTACTTAGCAGGAGGTATTAATAATTTTCCAAAAAAGAGAGTAAATTTTAGTCAGCAATCATGAACTGCAGATTCTAATATTAGAGCCTTAAAAGTATTGTGGTTCTAAGAAGAATGTTTCAGTGCCTCTTGTTGTCTTGGCCAACTTCTGGTAAATGTATGGGTAAAAAACCACAGACAAAACACTTAGAACATATAAAAATCATGGTTTCAATTTCATATTTAATGTAGTACATTATTTTACAATCTAAATGACACAATGCATGAAAGATCAGTGGCAGGAAACAGATAAACAGGAACAATGAAAATTATTAGGAAAGATTTGCATGGGCAAATCATGACAGTATGTAATATGAATGAGAGTTTCAAATGAGCAGTAGCAGTAAATTAAGGAATGTTAGAAAGATAAGAATTAATTTTATTATACATATGGTGAAAAATATTACTTGATATTCATATTTATGCATATTTTTATACATATACAAATTACATATTTATAATTTGAAATATTACTAAAAGTGCCTTTAAATTTAACCTTAACTGAAGACAAAGACTAAGCTGACTAAATTTTCAATGAGTTCATGCATATTGACAGTATACTTATGCAAGATAAACAAGTCTAAAGATCAGAACTCCCACGGGTGTTTTTAACTGCTTTGTTAAATGCTTTCCATATTAGTATATGTGTGGTCCTTTCTGATTTTTTTCTACCCATCTCTGTATTTTTTATATGTCTGTGTTCCAGTGTATGCCCTTTATCTTCTTTAAAGTATAACTTTTTCTGTTCAACTTCAAAGGAGATAATCTTTAAATGGCCAACACTCAGCAAAGACTAAGGTCATAGATTCTATTGTGGGTCTAGCAACACAATGAGTCTCAGAATTTCAAGTTCTGATTTTCTTGTTGGCTTTGCGGACTGTACTCCTTCCATCATATCTTTAGGACGATATTTTTGTGCATATGCATATGTCTCCAACCTTTTAATACCAAACAGTACTTGTTTGCTACTAATTTTATTATTCTTCTGTGTTGTCACCTATGTTTGAGAGAACATGTCCTGAGTGGTCTCGCTTCCACTGAGACACAAACATTTCAAAAAGTCAGATTGTGTTGAGTTTTAGAAGAATTATGCTTGGTTTTTTTATTGGCAACTCATTTTTCTGTTAATATGATACAGTCTACTTTTATATCTTGGAGAGTACGTTTGCCTTGCAAAAGATCTGATAGGAGGTTGTATTTTTCCTGTTAAACTATGAATGATATCACCTAAACATGCATGGCTGCAGCTCAAGGAAAGTTTTAATTTCTGTTCTTTTTAACATTCCACAGAAACAAGTTAACACTTTTCAAATACTCATGAGAGAAGATAAGGCAAGTATTTGAAGGCAATAAGTCTCTAAAAGAGCATTAAATGAATCATTGATGGAATCTTGCTTTGGAAACAGAAAGTCAGAAAGAAGGTGAATGCTCAGGTTTCATCCTTTGGTCAGTCCTGGTAATTGAGCAGTTTGTAAATCATGACAATACCATAATTAATATCAGATAGTGTAGACTCTGGTGTCTTTCAGTTTAATTGGTAAGTGCTTAAAAAAATGTGAGGAAAATGAAATTTTATCATTTCTATAGCATTCTGTGTCTTAGAACAAGCCTGAGTCTTGTAGAAATACAGTTTACAGCAAAGCTAATGACATAGGCCAACTAACTAAAGTCCAGTCAGCAGCAGAGACTGAGGTAAACAGTGAAAGAAAAATAGTTTATCAACCTGTCCTTTCTTCCTTCTTTCCCATAAAAGCAAAACAACCGAAGGTCTTATGACCCTAGGAGAAAATGTAGAATAACTGGCAAAATATTTTTTAAAGAACTAAAAAAATTAACTCTTTTTTTTTCCCCAAATAATTTACATATATCTGTAGATCACACTATGTAAGAAATACCCAGACCGTTTCTCTTTAAAAAACCAAAACAGCGAAAAATATTCATTCTAAGAGTTATTTTGATAAATTTCAAGTGCAGGAAAAAACCCACAAACATATGTAAAAAAGTTATATGGCTTGCTATGTGATGCTGTTTCAAGAAGTTTCAAGCTTCATGAAGTGTTTCAAGAATTTTGAATAAGTAAGAATAGCTTAAAAATAATTAAATTTTTATCTTTACATTCATTTACAATTTTTATTGTCCTAAAGAAGCAAAAAAACCAAAAACCTGAGAAGTGAGAATTTTGTTGTCCATCCTTGTGTAAGTATAGCATGTTCATGGGTCCTCTACTTAAATATTGCAAACCATGATGATCTTTGAAGATGAATGTGGTATCTGTGGTTACTGAATAGTATTACATTAATCAGAAGATAGAAAGCAGTGTTTTTTCACCAATGGCATATATTTCTCTGGAGACCAGCTACAGGAAATATGTTTTGACAGTGATGAGACTATGAAATTCACCTTTATCATAACACATTCAGCTTGACCAGTCAGTTCTCATCTTGCCATATTCTTATCTTGTTTTGCTTTTGTTGAACACTTTCAACTCCCCCAGCATGCACATAAATGTGATTTTATTTTCAGGCAGCTAGGCAGAACCCAGAGGTGTCATACAAACAGAAAAATGTATTTTAGATATTCATAGAGCATGTGTGATAAATGGATAAGAACCCTGAAGCTCTTGACAGATGTTTTAGGAATTAATGCTCATTAAAGCTTGGTCTTGCATGAAAATGTTGGTCTTCATGTTTTAGAAACACATCGATATCAGAATGCTCTGCTAAAGATTCATCACAAATTTTTTTTCTTCTTCTTCTGTAGGTGCATGGTGCAGTTTCTTTAAAAAGTAAGTTGCCCATGGAGCTTATACCAATATCTTCACCATTAACCTAATATATACCATATACTGACCATTAACATAGTGCTGTCATGTCCATCACTACACCATGCCCCTAAGTGTTAAATCTACACTTTTTTAAAATGCCTTCAGGGAGTGTGATTCAACCACTTCCTTGAGCAGCCTTTTCCAATGCTTGACAATCATTTCAGTGAAAAATTTAGTCCTAATATCCAATCTAAACCTCCCCTGATGCATCTTTAGGCCATTTCCTCTTGTCCAATTGCATATTCCTTGGGAGAAGAAACTGATCCCCACCTTGTTACAACCCTTCTTCAGGAAGTTGTAGAGAGCCATAAGGGCCACCTCTGCCTCCTTTTTTCCAGACTAAACAACTCAAATTCCCTCAGCTGCTTCTTACACATCTTTTGCCCCAGACCTTTCATCAGGTTCATTGCTCTTCTCTGGATACACATCAACACCTCAGTGTTTTTCTGGTAGTGACAAGCCCAAAACTAAACACAGCACTCAGGTTGAGGCCTCACCAGTGCCAAGTACAGAAGGACATCACTTTCCCAGGCCTGCTGGCCACACTGTTTTTGATACAAGTCAGGATGGCATTGGCCTTCTTGGCCATCTGGGCACACTTCAGTTGGCTAGAACACCAAGGTTATGCGTTCAATCCCTGTATGGGCCATTCACTTAAGAGTTGGACTCAATGATCCTTGTGGGTCCTTTCTAACTCAGAACATACTGTGAAACTCTTCTGTGAAACTCTGGGCTCGTGTTCAGCCAGCTGTCGGTCAACATCCCCAGGTCCTCCTCTGCTGGGCTGCTTTCCAGTCACTCTTCTCCAAGCCTGTAGTGTCGCATGGAGTTGTGATCCAAGGGCAGGACCCGGCTCTTTGCCTTGTTAAACCTCATACAACTGGCCTCAGCCCATCACTCCAACCTGTCCTGAAGTCTCTGTAGAGCTTTTCCATGCTCCAGTAGATCAACATTCCCACCCAAGTTTGTGTCAAACTGACTGAGGGTGCATTCAATACCCTCATCCAGATCATAGATAAAGACATTAAATAGGACTGAGCCCAGGGGAGCACCACAGTCACCACAGGGTTTATCTTCATTCACCATAACTTCCTGGACACAGCCATCCAGCCAGATTTTCATTCAGTGAAGAGTAAGTACACCTTTCCAAGCCCTGACCAACCAGTTTCTCCAGGACAATGCTGTGGCAAATGGTGTCAATCACTGTACTAACTTTTAGGCAGACAACATTTCAGCCTTTCACTTATCCCCTAAGTGGGTCATGTGGTCATAGGAGGAGACCAGTTTAGTCAAACAGGACCTGCCTTTTATAAACACATGTTAGTTGGGAGTCTTGTACATTTCATGTGATGGCACTCAAGATGATCTTACCCATGACCTTTCCCTGAACCAAAATCAGACTGACCGGCCTGTAGTTCTCAGGATTCTCTTTCTCATTCTTCCTGTAGATGCCCTGTGTAGGGCATCACGTTTGCTAACCTCCAGACATTGCGGACCTCCCAGGTTAGCCAGAACTGCTGGTATATGACTGAAAGTGACTCGGAGAGCCCTTTCGTCGGATCCCTCAATAAGCCCCATCCAAACTGGTCTGTGGGGTTAACTGAAGAGTTAATGACTTTAAATTGAAAAAAAAGTAAGTTCAGAGTCAATATCTGGAAAAAATTCTTTACTGTGAAGGTGGTGAGGCACTTGAACAGATTGCCCTGATAAGTTCCTGATGCCCTATCCCTGAAAGTGTTCAAGGACAGATTGAATGGGGCTGTGAGCAACCTGGTCTAGGGGGCAGAGGCTTGCAGGAGTTTGAACTTTATGATCTTTATGGTCTCTTCAAATACAAACCATTCTATTGGTACATGAAATTCCACGTCAATATGCCTTTGTAATTTTTCTTTTGCTGGTGGAGTATTTCCAAAGTAATCTAAAGAATTTAAATACTTTGCTGCAATTGACATATAATAAAACATGAGAATCCTGTTCACCAATATTGCTGAAAAATGTCTTTCCTAATAATTTTAACTGATGGACTTTAATTGTCTTTTCTCAATGTTTGTACATTGCTGTACATCCTGTATCCATTCTTCCAGAAGTATCTGAACAACTGCATCATATGTTTCTATTGAGCCACATGACTGACATTTGGAGAGTCTTTGAGTCCTTCTAAACTTTCCCTGAGGGGCAGGAAATATTCCTGCATATAACATTTAAAGACTCTCCAGGATGATGGCTATGGCATTCACATAAAGTTAGCATGCCTGGAATTAAAGGAAGATTATGAAAAGCAAAGCAAAACCAAAAAATGTCTGCTTGTCTTCACAAGCACATATATTAGAGTACAACATGGTCTGGTGATTGAGATGTCCTACAGGGGATATATGTGTGTTTAAACCTTTTCAGATGGAAACCAGACTCCCACATTCTTGGCAAATACAGTAAATAGCAGTCATAAAAAGAAAAAAAGCCATTTTAGAATACTTGGGAGTAATTTTGATAAGAAATACAATATTTTATTTGTAGTTCATAAACCTGCATAAT
Organism: Pseudotriccus pelzelni; assembly: GCA_035584735.1. Classification (NCBI taxonomy): domain Eukaryota; kingdom Metazoa; phylum Chordata; class Aves; order Passeriformes; family Tyrannidae; genus Pseudotriccus; species Pseudotriccus pelzelni. Next base: position 70,542,885 of record JAWMRA010000078.1, read on the forward strand.
TTCAGTTCAGTTTTGCAAACTTAACTGTATTGGTTCATGCAGGGAATGTAAAATAAATTACTTGCATGAAGTCTGCTTTTCAAGAAAATGACAATACAATGCAGGTTGATAGAGGCATCTCTAAGTTATTGAACTGTCCTCTCTCCACCAGCTAAAAATGTTCAGCTGGCATATTATTTTTTTTCATGTGCTTACACTGAAATAAAACTTGGACTTCATTTCAGACAATGCACTCACTGTGAGGCATTTTTTTTTGTTAATTTTCAGCTGGACTTGTTTTAAAGTCTCTTGTTCTTTACCTCTTGACTTAGTGTAAGGTCATTAAATGGAATGAGATCATAACCATAACCATGAGGTTTCAGAGAATAAGTGAAGTCAGGTGTCTTTTGTTTAGAAAGAATGTTTAGAAACCCTGCTATGGAAAGCACCACTGACAACATGGATAGACATATTTAGATACCAATGACATAGAATGCTATCCCGAGGTGTTCATGTAGTCAGTTCATGAATTTTACAATTTGATTTAGGTGGTATCTTTATGACTAAATTATTTCAGGAGATTCCCATAATAATAAAAGCTTGAGCTTTAAATCGCAACTGTTCTTCAAAATATGCAATGATTTACACTAAAGCAGCATGTTAATGAAATGTTACCATTCTGATCTGAGGCACTATATGCTTATTTTACATATGTTATTGATGCTTGTGCAATGTTCATAACAATCATAAAAAAAAGGCTATGTTTACAGTTTTAGGCCTTGGGTTTACATAGTATTTGCAAAAAGTTTCTTGCAGACCACTCACGGACTAAAAAGTGGTTGGTATTTTCTCAACGATTCTGAATATGTGGGCCTTAGAAATTTCACATTCAATTGCCATGGTTAATTTAAATACAGGAAAAATATGTCATAACTGTAGAAAAAATATGAAGAAGGAATTCTTTTCCAAGCTGCAGCTTTTTAAATTGCTGATAAGAAAATACGCAGTAGCCTCAGAGATTACTGTGCTGAGTATTTTCTAATAAAACCTGTGTTTGTGTCTGAAAAATCTTTTTTTTCAGTCGTTAGTTCCTGGAATGCATGAATAGCAAAGAGGGAAAAGTGAAGCTTTTTCAGATTTGATGTTATAACTATTAAGAAAGAAGTGACAGAGTTCACAATCCTCAGGAAGAAAAAAAAGCAGAGTAAAAATAATAGATTCCAAAAGATGGAGTTTAACAAATACAAGACACTTCGAAACAAGTTTAGTGAAAAGTTAGTTAAAGAGAGTCAGCTGATTCCTAGAGAGACAATATTAAGGGCTGAAGTACAAACTATCCAATTACAGAGGAAGAACAGGAAGTATATCAAGAGATCAAATGACCTAAACCATGAAAGAGATCATGCAGACTATGGAAACTAGGTCAGATGGAAACTTGGAAAGATAAGACAAGTAGCTCACACAGAAAGAAACAACACCAGAACAGATATAGCTTAAAATACAGTTAGAGAGTGACATGCAACAGTGTTGAGAAATCATTCCACAGGTATATTTAAGGACAAAGAAAGCTGGGTGACAATGGTCTATCAACATGGGAAAATTACCTTGTCTTTTCATCAAAATTCCCTGAAATACTCAGCTACAGGCATAGCTGATGTCATTGATAAGTTCTTACTGCTAAACAGAGAAATAATAAGCTGGAGCATACTTGAAAAAGATGAATATGCTCAAATCTTTTGGCCCTAATGATATGTACTTTAAACTACTCTAAGAACCAATTAAAGTAATGTCAGAATTTTTTTGTCGTTATTTCTGAGGGTGTATGAAAAATAAATGAGGTTTCAGAAGACTGGAAAATGAAAAATATAACAAGGTTTTTAAGAATACCATGGTTTAACCCCAGATGGCAGATAAGCACCACACAGTTGCTCACTCACTCCCCCCTCTCTCACTATAGTGGACTGGGAAGAGAATCAGAAGAACAGCAGTGAGAATACAGTTAATGACAGCTTAATAGGACAGCAATGAAAGAGCATAATGATGAAAATAATGATGATAAAACAATCAGAGTATACAAAACAAGTGATGCACAATGCAATTGCACACCACTCATCAGCTGATGCCAGTCAGTTTCTAAGTGGTGGTCTCCAACCAGTTGTCCCCCTAATTTGTATATTTATCATGATACCATATGGTATGGAATATCCCTTTGGCCAGCTTGGGTCAGCTGTCCCAGCTCTTTCCCCTCCCAACTTCTTGTGCCCCTCCCACCTTGTAGCTGGCAAACCATGAGAAGCAGCAAAGTCCTTAACTTAGTACAAACACTATTTAGCAACAACAAAAACACCACTGTGTTGTCAACATAAATCCAAAATAGGACAAATTCATGATAAGCATTCTTTGTATTAGTTTGACAGTTGCTGTCTCTTTGGTGGTCCTTTTGCCTCATTGACCCATAACATATTCCTTAATGTAGCTGACTCAGGAATAAGGATCAGGTGGTTATTGCATCATTTATTGGTTCTGCCTCTTTCTTCTTTTCTTCTTGTGATGGTCCCCCTTCTTCATCCCTTACTAAATGAGCTGACCTTAGTATATATACACCTTCTTGCATATACAAATGACTGACATCATCATGGGTTGGCTCTGTGGTTCAGCTGCAGAGCCTGTGACAGGGGTTGGAGTAACTGCGGTACCTGCTGTCACAGCTGAAGTATCTGCAGTGCCTGTTGTTTTGTCATCACATCCATAGACCTTCTCTTCCCCTTGAGGGTGCTGAGAAGTATTGAACATCATTCAGTAGGCCCGGGCCAAGCCTCAGAATGTTGCAGGGATTTTTGTCTCCCTGGAATTGCCAGGGTGACAGCATACTTTTTCAAAATATTTTACTATTTTTTTCAGATTCTGCACTTGTTCAGGGATGAAGTTCCAAAACGTAAGAAGTGCCCACTCTCCTAGGTACTTGCCCATAGTATCCCACACACCCTGCCACTCATAGGAATTCAGCCTCAGAGCAGATCTCTGTGTGGTATTCTTAAACAGTTGTTTAACCTTAAACAAGACCTGGAACATATTCAGAAGATGTAGCAAAACCAATATGCTGATTTGAACATCACAAGGATACTCAAAATTCTCAAGACATCCTAATTATCCCGGATATCTATTATGGTATCTAATATCATAATTAGCCTGGTGGAGGAGGGGCAGATGGAAGTGTCTCCTGGATGGATTGGGTCTCCAAGGAGAAAAGGAAAAGGTAAAAGGTATAATTATTTATAGTTTCCAATAGATGGCTCCCAAAGTACGGAGATGATGGCTATGCTGAATACAACTACCAGATTAGTTTCTCAATCAGCAATTCTATCATAGCATAAGCTATTGCTACAAAGTAGAACAACATGATAACCTTAGCCCAGTTCCCACGGGGGAATATGTACTGCAAGTAAGGTATTACATAAGGCAACTTCAAATACAAGCACACCAACTTTGAGAGCAAATAAATAAACATTGTGACCAGAACTATTAAACCAATACAGTAAAGGCTTAGAAAAAAATTGCTTTAATGTGTTCTAGTCAGATTTGTCATTATCTCAACCCCTCATGTCCCACACTGGGGACATGAAAACACTATCGTGGTTTTAACCCCAGCTGAAAATTAAACAACACACAGCTTCTTGCTCACTTCATAGTGGGATGGAGAGGAGACTCAGAAAAGTGAGAAAATTAATGGCTTGAGATAAAGACAGTTTAATGGGACAGAAAATGAAGACAATAATAATAACAGCGATTAGAATAAACAAAATAAGTGATGCACAATGCAACTGCTCACCACTTGTTCCTGGGCAACAGCCCTCTGCCAGCTTTCCTCTTAATTTACATACTGCACATGATGTCATATGGAATGGAATACCCCTTTGATCAGTTGGAGTCAGCTGTTCTGGCTGTGTCCCCTCCAAACTTCTTGTGCCCCTCCCATCTTTTTGCTAGAAGAGCATAAGACAAAAAGTCCTTGATTTAGTATAAATGCTACTTAGCAACAACTAAAAGCGTCAGTGTGTTATCAACACTATTCTCACATTAAATACAAAACAGAGCACCATACAAGCTACTGAGGAGAAAGTTAACTCTATCCCAGACCAAACCAGGACAAGAAAGAATGGGAGAAAGACTTGGGAAATCTTTAGTAAATTACTTTAGTTTTCTGCTCTGTTTCACACTTTCTACTCCCCTAAAATGTTGTCACAAAAATCAAATTATTTTTAAGACTTTAAAAGACAATTAAGTAACAGCTAATTTAGATTTAATTTTTTATGTAAAGGAGAGAATCAAAAGATACTATATTGTGGCCTTAGTAAGAGTCCTGACACAGTTTCACATATTTTTGTAATTAAGCTTCACAACTGTGGTATGTATGAGACCACCATAGTGTTATAGTGAAACTGGTCATGAGATGGTATTGAGGGAGAGATTGTCAATGGAAGGAGATTTACTTTTGTTTAAAGCTTTTCAGTGGATCCTATTCGAGTTCTAGTTTATATTTCATCCATATCCTGGGTGATGGAATAGAAAGTATGCTTATTGTGTTGTCCTTGTATTGGAATATTGGAAATTAAACCAAGTTTAACAACTGAGGGAAAAACACTTTTTAAATGTATGATTCAGTTCAGTAAAGACAATTACAGTCTTCTACTTTTGGACTGTAATATCAGGTGCACGAATACAGAGATAGGAGTTCTACATGAGTTGATTAGATAACAATTCTGTATCAAAGGATCTGAGGATAATTCTCAGCAGATCACAAGCCACACATCAATCAGTGGTGTCATGCTGCTGTAAAGGAGACCATGCTGGGATATGTAAATGAAGTACAGCTTACAAGAGATGCTAAGTAATCCTTTTGCTTTGTTCATCATACATGAAACCTTAGCTGAAGTATAGTAACTCATTCTGAGGAGCCTTTGGACCCAAGAGAGCTATACACCAATACTGAAAATAGTTCAGAGGGAACAAATTAGTATAATTAGAGATCTGGATCATTTTCATAGAGGGGGAAATACTGCAATTTGGGATTGGTTCTCTGAAAGAAGACTGAAGATTTAAATACAAAAAATACTACTTGGAAGAGAAAAGTAGTTACCAGTTCTCTGTGTTAGTAAAGTTAGCACAATAGGTAATTAATAGGTTTAAATAGCAGTATAATTTACATGTTGAAATTATCAACATAATGATAGATTAGAACAGGCCAGTTTCAGAGTCTGTGAAGTCTCCACTGTAGAAAATCTTTCAGAAAGGGAAAAACATGTCTTGCACATAACTATAATTCTTTATATACTGAAGAAGAGAGATGGGCCAATGAATTCCTGAGATCCTTTCCAGCTCAGTTCTGTGATTTTGTACTCACTAATCTAAAAATTGGAGTTTATTCCTTTTTTTTTTTTAACTATACAAATTACCGTAAAGAAAAAAAGTGTTAGAGCAAATTTCTGGTATAATTATGACACTCAAAGAAAAAAGGGAAACTGACAGTTATTTCCCCAAAGAGCAGGTTTTTAAGTTGTCTAATTGATCTATGTTTGCAAAGAAGTATAATTAAATCTTAGGGCAAATATATGCATTCAAATCCTGTTAGAAAATAATGGGATTCAGATGTATAATTTCTCAACTCCTACACACAGCTTTGAAGATACCCTGAAGTCTAAACAAAAAGGTACCCGCAGTGACAAAAGCAGAGTTAAAAACAAACATTAAACAGTTTTTTATCTGTTCACAAAACAAAATACCACATTTCATAAAGACCTCCTTTAGATGTAGAAAGAAGGGGATTTGCTTTCATATCCAAGACTCTTTCTCAACAACCAGAAAAACTCAATAAGCTGAATCTGCCCTGAAGAAGATGACACGAAACTTAGCAGTCACTCTTCAGTTCAGTGGGAGATGTCAGCCCACCTCTGGTTGTTAATTAAAATGATTGATTAGCTCTTTTTAGCATAAAAAAAGTAGAATCTCAAAAAATCTCACTACTCTTGTAGTGTCATCATTCTCTGATTTAACTGATCCAACATATACTGTTGCATGGCATAAAGCCATAGAAATTAATATGAAGTGTTTAATTGATATGGAATTTACATTAATTAAACCAGGTAATTAAGCAAACAATTAAAACCTTGCAATATTAACAAGTAATTTTATAATAGACATTTATTTAAGTTAGTCCATAAGTTTGCATTACAGGCATTTTAATGAATTTCCTAATTGTACGGACACATTACAGAAATTAGAATGAGACCAAAATGTGTAAAAAGCCCTGGACAACATTAATTCAAGCTTCTTAAGCATTTATGAACAGCTTAAAATAATTGCCATTGATTTAACTAATTATATCTGCTACTTAATCTAAATGGAATACTTCATTGCAGCCTGAATTGCAGTTTATATTAGGAATTAAAATACAAAATGTTATGAAGAGAATTGGTAGTTATAGAACTGTTGATACAGTAAGGCTTAAAAAATGTTATATACAGTTTTTATAAAGCTTTAAGGTTGAACAAAGAAGAGAAAATTACTTTATTTGGGTCACAGTATTGAATATTACAGCACAATTATCAATGTTTTATCAGAGAGTTTAAAGCTTTCATCTTAATCTTTTGATCACTTTAAATCAACAAGGGATTCATTACATCATGTAAAAAAACCCTGTTTGTGTAGCTTTTATGTAATGGGAAAGAGATCATATTTCTGTGTGCTAATGAAGAAATTATAAGGTACTGATTGAAGAAATTATAAGGTACTGATTGAAGAAAAGGGAAAAAAACCCAAACCCTGCCTAATCTTTCTTCCTCAGCTAACTCACTTTCCTCTTACTTCTGCACTGCCTGTTGTGTATTCAAGAAGAAAAAGAACCTAGTTGCATTATTCTTTGTTTGGAAATTGAGCAACTGGCCTGTTGTTTGCATGATGTACTTCTCTTTTTATAAGAAATTAAAAAAAGAAAGTAGCTCCTGCATGTAAACCAAATATATTTAAAATGTATATTATGGAATCTGCCTGATTGATCCAAAGAGATTTCTGTCTAGTTGTATGTAATTTGTAAGATTAGATTTTTTTCCTATATCTTGCATTTTTCCTATTCTCTAAAGAACTCAAGATATGAATTTCTTATAACACTAATATTACTGTATTAACACAAAATGCTAGTCTATTGGAGAGGCTGAAAAATGTCAAAACAAATGATAAAAGCATTTAGTTATTGAATTTTATTTTAAAATAAAAATACGGTATTATAGTCTGTTTGGAGGAAGATGGTCATCTGACTAATACAGATGAATAAAAAGCAAAGATATTAAATGCTTTTTTAATGTCTTTTTTTAATATCTTTATTAATGTTGGTAGACTTTGGGCTTCCTTGCCCCCTGAGTCAGAGGACCAGGACTCTGGGAACAGTGACTTTGCATTCATGAACACTGAAATTGCAAGGGGCCAGCTCTGTCAGCTGCAAGTTCACAAGTCCGTGAGTGTGAGTTCAGAAATCACAGAGTGCAGAAGGAATAGATGTTATGGCAGGACTGTTCTCAATTATCTACCAAAGTCTTATGCATCTGGGGAGATCTCTGATAACTGAAAGCTGAACAATGTTATTACAAGCTACAAAAAGGGTGTGAGGAATCACCCAGTGAACTACAGTCTAACCTCACCTCCTGGAAAAAATTATGGAGAAGAATATGAGTTGTTCGCAAAGGGAAAGTGCTGTGTAATTAATTTGAAATACATCTATTATAGGATCATCCACCTAGTGGATGAAGAAAAGGTGTAGTTTTTGCATGTTAATAAGGATTTGGAATCTTTCTGTGAGTTCACGGTGCACTGGGTGAAGAACTGGCAGAAGCGCAGAGTTCAAAGGGCTGCAGTGAATGAAGTCACATCTGGCTGGTGACCAGTCGCAAGTGATATTCCTCAGGGTTCAGTTCCAGGGCCAGTCCTGTCCAATCTATTTATCAACCATCTGGATGCAGGAGTTGAATGCACCACTAGCAAGT
>JAWMRA010000078.1:70551230-70570267 GCA_035584735.1 Pseudotriccus pelzelni
CTATTCTATTCTATTCTATTCTATTCTATTCTATTCTATTCTATTCTATTCTATTCTATTCTATTCTATTCTATTCGCATCTTGAAATGAAAGCATGCCCTCCTCCCATATTCTTTAAAACACAGTCAGATGACCCCCTTACAGAAAAGTTCATAGCACAAAGTCCTGTGTGGGTTCGCAGAATAAGGTATTCAAAAGGCAGAGCAGTAGTACACAAAGTGTAGCTTTGTGTCCTAGTTTTACTACTGTGTAGTTTAGATGGGACCTCACTGAATACTACTGGTTGTGTGAACTGTAATCTGAAGTAGTCATGATATATTGTCAATGGAAGATAAAATTTAGATTTATGGATCATACATATGGCAGGCAAGTCTGTAAGTTGTAAGGAGGCACAAGCCTTCCAGTTGAGATTAATTTGTCCTGTCTTAATGTGAATCTTATTTTGTCTGATGCATCTCTTCTTCATCTGTAAAATGGGAATTAGAAACAAGCAGAGTAATATGATGAGAAGTGGGAGAGGGGTCAGGAGACGAGTATGTGACTGACTGCCTAGGAAAGAAAGTTGCTTTATACATATCTTAAGCTCTCCTCTAGTAGTGATAAATATGAATTTTATGAACTCTTCCATTATGAAATAAAATCTCATGGGAAGTTCTCCATTCTCTTCTCTTCTCTTTTTCTTTCCCTTTCCTGAGAGAAAGCATGAATCAAACAACATCAGCTAGTTTCTTAAAAAGAAAGAGAAGTTTGCATCACAACTCTCAGACAACAAAAAATTCTGTTTCACTGAAAAAAAGTATTTTTGTAATTAAATCATATGAATAAAAGGACTTTATAAATTAATGATTGATATTATGATTTTGTTTTTAAAGAGGAGGCTGAGCTTATAGATATGATGTCTTCAATATAAAAGAATTACAATAAAATACTGGAGAAAACAGCTTCTTAGGAAAGAAAAGGATTTGTTATTGATTCATTCAAACTGTTAGCTCTCTAAAAGCAAGGAGTCTGTATCAAAACATTTTGAAGGATGTTATACTTCAGAATAAGACTTCTAAAGGGCTAGATATATTATAGTTATTCATGGTTGCGGGTAACTGTCAGTACTATGTCTTTCAATCAATTTCAATCTGTATCATTCATACTGCAGATGACTGCTATGCTATTGGTTTTTATAGGAATTGGCTCTCTGTTTTTCTCCTGAATTTTTATTTTGGCTTCGAGAAACCTTTCAGAATGAGAATTTAATGGGGAAAAGTTCTTGCAAAGTAGTTCATTTTTCAGGTGCAGAAAAATCATACCATTAGAAAACAATCTGACAAATTTGAAGGCCAGGTTGAATGGAGCTCTGAGCAACCTTGTCTAGAGGAAGCTGTCCCTCTCTATGGCAGGGGATTGGAACTAGATGACCCTTAAAGTCCCTTCCAATCCAAACCATTCTATGATTCTATGAAATAAACCCCTTTATCAAACCTACTGCAAATGCCTGAAAATGTTGACAAGCAAACCGGTTCTGGAAGAGGTACATTTTTTTAAATTTTGTGCTCCCTTTTACTGTTCAGACAGTCTTCATGCACCTTTAACAATTACAGTTATTTCTATATGCCATGGTTTCAAGGGACATGAAAGCTCCTCTTGGTCATGCCTGGCACCCTGAACCAGATTATCAGGCTTCTGCCCCACTCTGCATTAAAGAGAAAGTTGCTTATACTTCTGGCAGTGTCAATAATTCAAAACCCTGCAAGTGTTTTATAAAAGTTCGAAAAACTCATTCTACTTATTAAATCTCTGAATCATACTGTCTGTTTCATGCTAACCACATCAGGTAGAAAGAGATCATTTTAGAGTCATGAAAGCTGAAAAAAAACCCTCACTTCATAAAGCGATAATAATTAAATATTTAAAAGGTGACTGTCAGTATTAAACAAGAGAGCTAGCTCCTAAAGTTCAAAAACTATGCAACATTTTGCTTTATAGAACTATGAATTATTGCCTTTAAAATAATACTTAGAGCAAGAGAAACTGAAAAGCATATTATTTAACATGAAATTTGCCAGATTATTAATACTGATAGAGGCGTAGAATAGATTTTTCACTTGACATTACCAAGAAACATTTTAAAATTGAGAGCAATTTCACTTAGGCTGCATGCAGCATGTAACCTGCTTTGTCAACAGAAAGCAATGGGATCCATTTTATTGAATAGTAAATATTTTCACTTGTGCATCTGCCCTCACAGGGATTTATTGTACTGTTTCAGACCTTTTGGTACAGGGCAAAGCCTTTGTAACTCTCTCTGCTCAGAGGAGAGGTATTGATTATGCAAACTGCTAAATGTTGCTCACAGTTACAGGGATTCGATAATAACAGCAAATATTGGTTGTTTAGTTGAGCTGATCTTTCAGTAAAGGTCTGATGAAACTTTAAATGTTGGGGCTATTTTAAAGTGATTTATTTCAAAATCAGAGAATGAAATGAAGTTCTGACAAGAGACTGAACTTTATAAATTAACATTATATCCTATTTATACACCTTATAAATTGAAAGCAATTATTTTATTTCTTGAATTATTTCTAAACATTGTCTGGTATTTCTTTTTAAATATGAATCTTTCCACTTGACTGATACTCTTATCATTGGATATAATTTTTCTACTCTGTTTGACACACAGTGACATTTAGAGGAGATAAATATCAAGATTTTTAATAATTTAATAGAATAATTTCAGTGTCTCTGACTTGTCAGAAGGATACATACTGTCAGCTAGGGGGAATTTTGTCTGAACATTTTCATGGTGTACAGAAAATAAAGTCAAGTATTAAGACTTTTGCATTTTAAAAGGAAAAAAAAAAAAAAGGGGGAAAGAAAAAAGAAAGTGAACTTTCCAGAACAGCTACCTCTAAAAGTACAAAGCAAGCTGCTTAGTTTAAGAAGATTATCCTAACATTGGACCTGGAATTGTAAACTTTATTTAGTGGCACTGATTCTAATTTAAAATAATATTTTATTATTCTATTAATTTTATTATAATTTTAAAATATTTAGGAATAATGTATTTATTAAATAATTTTTTTTGTAAAGCTGCAGACCAAATATGAGGGATGAAGCTTGAAATATCATCATAATTAAGAACAAGATAGTCAAGTCTGTCCTGAAAATGTTTGTTTGTTTGTTTTATTCTTTGTTGAAACAATTTTTCACCTATGAGACCTAAAGCTGACTGTTTCAAAAACTGAACAACAGTTTTGAAACTCAGAAGTGTTGAAAGCTATAAATATTCTCAGACAATAAAGACAAAAATTTGTTTCTGAGCTCCTTTCTCCTCAATAGAACTGAGATATAAAGCCCTTATAGCCTCATTGTTCTACATCCAAAAGCTCCCTATCACTGTTTTCTGCATCCTGTTGACATTTGTACTTATTCTCTGGAAGTATGGACTAAGAAGTCTTAAGGTTTGTGGGTTTTCTGATATAGAACGGTGTGTGGTTTTCAGTGCATTTTTTTCTGTCTGTATTTACATACTTAAATTATTATCACAGAAGAAGTGAGTTTATTTAAGTTTGTTCCAGTTGGATTATAACTAAGACTAACAAAGTAAACCCAAATCTAGGATAAATATTAAATAACTCCAAAATATCTCTTATTATGATACTATCCCCAGTGCCAGAAGTCCTTCATATGAAAAAACTGTAGTTTTCTGGAAGGTTTTCTTTTAAGGGAAGTCCTATGACAAATCAACCACATTATTTCCTCTCTACTATGTACAATTTGCAATGCAGCATTGCATTGTAAGAGCCTGCACATATTTTTGTTTTACTTTGAAACATTAATTCCACCTATAGAAACGTATAGGCATCACTTTATAATACAGACCAGCAAGGGTTGTGTGGAATGATGAAGCTGGTTGTAAAGATGAATGTAGGAATTCACAAAGGTCTATAAAGTGTAGGATATGGGCACTTAACTGCATTTACATTATTATAGTTGATGTGTTAGCAGTACTGCTGATTTTCAATGAAATGCATCATTAAGAATTTCATTTGTATTCTGTGAGAAGTATAAACAAATTCCACAGTTTATGAGCATTTATAATACTAAGTAAAGTTAGAAATGCATATGCTATCTAGAATATTGAAAGTGGGGTTCTTTTGCCTCCTTTAATACTAATTTCCAATATAGAGTTTAATTTTGATTATAAATTAAACTCTTGAGTTCATTTTTTTTCTCTAAAGCTGAACAACCCTGTATAAATATTTTCAAACAAATACCTTTGGGTCTTATTTTAAACTAAAGAATTTTAAACATTGTTCACTATACTTTAAGCAAATTTCATCAGCAAAGTTAGAATAATCTCAGAAGTCAATTCTTCAAAATTAAACAAAAAATTAGCTTTTCTTTCACAGTTAGCAATCATGACTGTTTGTTGGGAATTATTAATTGAAATTTAAAAGTTTAAGCTAACATTTTCTGAGGACATTTGAATAAAAAGTATTGTTCTCTTTACATTAGAATCAGTTTTCCTCTTGATTCTCAGAACTACAGGTAAACAGATGGCAAAAAAGTCTTTAGCTGCAAAACTGTGAATAAATAATCAGCAGACTATATGAGCTAGAAAATTCCTGTTCAGAATGCACAGGTTACTGGGTTAAGGAAAAGAAACCTATTAATTTCTTTACCTCCTGGTCAAAACAGTAATTTTTTTTGCCATCTTTCTTCATCTTATCACTTGGATGCTAACTGTAATTATGCAAATGTTAGGGCAGTTAGAAACTGGCAGCTTGTGTGACCCACTTCTGCTGCTAGTTGGAAAACAATTGTCACCCCATTATTTTGTTGTGCTTGAGGCTGATCGCTGAACACTCTTGACTCTTGTGGACTCCAGCAGCATCTGTGGAAGCATGTTGCTGCTGAGCGTTGGGCCAATTCTGTACTGAAAAGCTTAATATAAGTATTACAGGATTCTGTAAACATTTTGGATTTGAAATCCATGTCCTCAAAGTTCTTGTTCAAATGAGCATGAGATTGGTTAGAGGGGTGGTTGCAAGTGAGTTTTCAGATGGGATAGCTCTTTCAGTCCACCATATAATAAATTTTTATCCAAAGCTGCAATTTTCTTATTTTTTTGAGTTTTAAACTGTATTCTTTCATCCTATCCGCTATCATGCAGAAGACACCAAAGGCAATGTTGAGTCATTATATGGAGAATGTGCCTTCATCATGATGCAGTCACGAGAAGTAAAATTCTCTTTGTAAGCAAACTTTGAGGGCACAGAGTATCACACTTTTAGCGATTCTCTTTTGCTTAAGGTTGTAACCTTATTAACAGCACAAACTTGTGAATAACACACCTTACCACTAGTGTGGCATGTCTTCATTGTTTGCAAGGTTATAACCCACAGGAAAAACAGCTTGAAATGAAGCTCTTCATTCTGGCACTGCTGATTTTTTCAAGTACCATAGTTGACTGTAATGCCAGGAAGATGTAGAAAGTAACTACATAGACCACCCTTACATTCAAAAGTTCTTTTAAATTTATTGTTATTATTGTGATAGTTCCTGTTGCTGTATTTGAGGAAGGCCATATGATAGAAACGTGTTACAAAAATACTCTGTTCAAATGAAGGGTAAAATAAGTTATTTGTTTAGGGGTGATGATGATGATTATGATTATTTAATAATTATAATAATAATAGCATTGATTTATAACAATTTTAGAGGTATAGACTTTACGAGTCAAGTCTTAAAATAACTATAATCTGTCTGGCATCATATGGACAGCCAAGATAGTCCCTCATACTGCAAAATGACAAAGCAAATTAGTCACCTGCTGCATATAGAGGAGAGATCATAGATACTACTGAAGCATTCAGATTACATAGCTACTAGTTAAACACAATTCCAGTTAATTAATATGTGTCTAAAGCAGTATCTAAAAGATCAATAAGTAAAAGACTGCATATTGATATATTGCATCATCCAGAGTAGTGTCTCTCTGATGGCAAGGATTGTCAGTCATTTGAAGAACAGCAAGAGTGGACAAATAGAATAATTCCCCCATTTTGCAAAATAAATAAAGTTGCGTGATTGTTAATATGTATTTCCTTGTTAGATAATCCATAACTCTACTTGAAATAAATAGTGGAAAACCCTTGGAGAAACAATTCTTCTAAGATGCACTGCCTCTCTGTAGAGAATTTACATCACTAAAATTTTAAATACATGCAAAATCACAGTACCAGAAGAAGGACTGGCAGATTTACCATATTTATGACAGGAATTAACTCTTACCTTTGCCACTTTTTCTCCCAGTGTCTTGACTACCAGCTGTGTCCTGAAGATGTTTTTGCTTCTTAAGTGACTGTTTAGACTTTTTTTGTCAAATAGATATAAAGAGGTTCACTGTTGTTAGGGGTTACATTCAGTGCAGGTAGCTCAGCATGCAGCTGCAGTTTTAGCTGCAGATTGAGCTCTGGGTAGCAGAAGCTCCAGGCAAGAGGCTGTCCTTTTGCATAAACTACCGGCCCTTAATATAACAAAGGGCACGGGGACCTGTGGCATAGCCAGGGGACACCCCAGACCTTCCAATACTTAGACAGCAAGGGTATAAAAGCCCAGAGTTTCCTTTATTTGGGGAGCTCCAGCTGATATTTTGTTACTTCGTTATTGTACCATGGTTAAATTATTTTAAGGATTGAGATATCTGAGACTCTGCTATGGGAAATCTAGGGTCGAGTTGTCAAGGAAACCTGGTCTGACTGTGTGTGGGAGGAGTGTGAAGGAAGTTGAGCTCACTCATTGAAGCCACCCATTGTGAAGAGGCTTCTGTCGCAAGCTCAGGTGGTGCAGGTGTGACTGTCAGAGCGGCTCCTAGATGGTCAGACCAGAAGGTTTCCTTAACAACTCTCATAAATGTGAACAAATTCCTGCCTTAGTTTAGGCGCAGCAAAGGTTAAAAAAATCACTATACATGTACTGGAGACCAGCATATTTGGCTTATAGTATACTAACATTTAGTGTATTAGAGGAAGCACCTTGGAGTTAATTTGAGGTTTGCTGTACATTCTGTAGTGCTCTTGATTTATGCAAAAGACTACCATGCTTGATTTGCCTTGAATTTCTGGACTTGCCTGAGTTTCCTGACTTTACCTGAGTTTCCAAGTCTAAATGCCTGAGTATTTGGATAGGAGAAGATATTGGTCAGCTCATTCTTTCTACTGTGCTCTGGGAAAACCTGTGAAAGTCTGTGAAAGAGTTTTCTTTGCCTTCTGGTTAGGAAAAGGAGGAGAAAGGCAGCTCTCTTTCCTACCAGAGAGCCAGTCCCACTAATGGTTTGTTTTCTCTTGTGAGAGAGCAGAGGAAGGTTCTCAAATCTTTTCTCTCCTGGGCTTCTCTTGTCCCCTGCCAGATGAAAAGGAAAAAGAAGAAAAAAAAAAAGCCAACTAGTGGAAGTGTATTGTGGACATTTTTCATTCTCTTCAGAGGCTGATGTTAACCCAAAGACTGGGAAGAAAATTGTAGAAAATTTGGAGAACTATGCATTTCCTAGTCATGCTTTTCCTGCTGTAGTTTTTCTGGGTTAATTTGCATATTTCATCACTCAGTGGAGAAGCAGAGAGTTGGGCACCTGGAAATAAAAATTAAGTGCTATTCCCACCTCTGCATATCAACAGCAACACATCAGTGTTTCTATTAGTGAAGCAATAAGGTGTCTTCACTAAATATATTAACATGAGCTATTCTTTGACAAAAACTACAATTTTTCATGTAGTCTGGTCACTATTGTCACAGTCGCTGTACCTCCATTTCCTGACATCTTTCACAGGTTTTTTTCTCCTACATTATGGTAAATGTTGACTTACATCTATGCTCGATTCAATTTCAATGCTTTGAGCTCATTTTGGCATATGTTTTCCATGGAATGTTTGCTTATGGTTTGTTGCTGGAATAGGAAGACATGTTTCCCAGGGCATTTTTACCTTCAAGGCTGGTTTTCTACCATGGTCAAACAGCTTTGGTGTAAATGGTCCTAGTTAGCATTAACATTTTTTTTTTTGATTATTTTTTATTCTTTTGAAGTTCCAAAGAATCCCACATAGAAGTTGATCAAGGGGTTTAGTGACACGGGAGAATAATAGCATGTAATAGCAATTACCCAAAAGATTGATAAGATTTCAAAATGTTAAATGTTACTGATATTATCAAAATATGAGCTCATACAATGCCCATTGTCTGTTCCATACTGATGTTCCAACAGCACAAGCAGTGCTCTCCTATTGCAGTAGGTGCTTGCTGATTTGCTTGTAACTCCTTATGACACCCTTCACTGGTGAGCAATCCCAGCACTTGGCCCATCGCCAGGCTTTTTGTGCTACTCATGAAACAGAGCACTCCACCTAGAAGGGAAAATGTCTATCATGTGAAAACTACACAGAAATCCTGCTAACCACGTATGACCACACCTACTGGTCCAATGTGCCGACTCCCTGATATCTTCAAGATGGTATAAGCCCGACTTTAATGAGAAACTTGATGAAAATTTCCAATACTCTTAGGTTTTATGGCACATTGCAGTTAGTCCAGAGTAGTTTCAGCTGTTTGGAAATAAGAGAGCAGATGTGGCATTTCAGGAGCAATCTCTTAGCCCCAGAACAGGAAAATAGAAGAAATTAATGAAAAATTTAAAAGAAACAAGGTGACCTTCAAATACTTTTTCCTGTCAGTAGAAGCACTCTGTGTGCCTCCTTCTGACACAGTTGCTAGAATTCCAGCTCAGTCTTGCCAAATTTAAACAGAAACCAGCAAACATAGTATGACTAATTTTATAAACTCAACTGGAGACAACACTCATTAGAGAAAGTACCTTTTAGTGTCAGATTGGTGATTTATGTACCTGTTTTGAGGGGCATAGTGGCAGGATATGAAAGTGCCCCATATGAATCCAGAGGTATGATAATAAAACTGTGTGCAGTATGTGTACTGTTATATATAGACATCTAATCATGCTGGTATGTGAAAAATAGCCAGGTACAATGATATATATTCCTTGTTCCCTTCCCCAGAAGCAAACTAAGTTACGAGGTTAATGCAACAAGCAAAAAAGGTGTGCTGTGACCTTTCAATACAAGTGTTTCACAAGGCACTATTTGTTAACTGCCACGGGGATTGAGTGCTCCAGAGCGTGGTAAGCCTTGCCAGCCCACTGGATTCACTTCTGTAGATCAGAGGCTGAACATGACAAATATGCCTATCGATGTATTCCTTGAAGCTACATGTGTTTCTGTATTTTCAGGATCAGCAACCTTGTTAAGAAGTTATAGCAACTATGTATAGAGGATACTGTAATAAACTATTGTTACAATATAAGGTTGAATGTTTCATTTATTTGTTCATTTTGGGGAGAAGGGAGGACAATTTATATTTTAAACAGCTTGGCTATAAATGTACCATTATGCCAAGATAAATGGTAAAAACAGTGGTTATAAATTTTAGTTTGTCATTGCAGTAAATTGTGTATATTCTTTCCTGAATGTATGTGTGAATTAACATTTCTATATATTCATAATGCGACCTTTAGGTTTTAAACTTTCTTTAGGAAAATGGTTCTCTTGGAATCTATTCAGATTTTACAGACTCCTTACTGAGACATGAATAAGTGAGGTCTGTGGCATCTGTCCCCTAATATTTAATCCAGTAGTTTGGGCAATCTTAGAAATCTTTTTAAATTTTCTGTCAATGCTCTTTTCAACTTTTTAAAAAAATAAAAAATATTATCCTTCAGAGCAAGTAACGGGTGAATAAAAAACAAAATACTACTTTTTTTCCTTTTTGCCCTTTTCAAGTCATTTTGGCAATGACTCGTTCTGATGTACAAATGGTTGAGTACTTTTTTGTTTGTGTTCCATTGATGGGTGTGTATGGAGTAAATCCAGGGCCTCTTGTATGTCCCCACATGTAAGTACTCAGAAAATGCACTTTTCACAGAATATTTACTAATGAAAACAGGTAACTGGACTGGGCATCAATTTCCTTACTGGATGCCATAAATCTGTCACTAGATGATAATTAGGGTAATATTTTTCTTTAGTGATAATCATATTTACATTAAACATATTATTAAAAATAATAGAGCTTCAATTGACCCTCATTGTAGTGTCTGTCAAGCAATTAAATGGGAAGCAAATTAATACAAAGATTTGTGGTATTGTTTGGGTTTTTTTTTAAGAACAAAATTAAAAATCTTTATTATACTAAAAAGAAGTGTGTTAAGAATATTGTTATTTGGGTTACCTGTGGAAAACATTTGAAAGATTACATGTTACTGATGAGATCATTGTTTATAATTAAAATATATTTAACAAACTATGAACAAATATTTATTTTTTAATATTAGCTAAAACATTAATTATGTGCACCTAATAGAGCATCCTAATGAGGGACTAATATTAATTCATCTAACAAAGTTCACTTTTATTTGAGACACTCACTGAGTTAATTACTAGACTCCTTTCATTCATTAACATTTCAAATCTCATTAAAATGTAAATGGGAAAAGTTTTTTTGCCTATTAGAGGGTATTTATTGGCATTCATCATAATAAGTAATTTGGTCTTTATTAATTATAAAAAATATAATAAATACTCATTTACTTTTGTGAAAACAGCTGGTTAAAGGTTGTACTTAAGCTCTTTCACGTTGCAATCAAAATGGATGATTCTTTGTATAAATATAATTAATTTTTTGCTCTGCACTCCATGGTGTAAAAAGGGGAAGAGTCTGTGAAAAGGGTTTGTGTTCATCATGCAACCATGTCTTTGCAAGAAAAGTACCTTTAAGTAAAAGGCTTTTTCTAAGCAAAAAGATATTATCTTATGTATTTCCTCCCACAATTGAGTTGGGTAGGGTTATCATAGGACTTGATATCACCAGCCTCTGATGCTCACGTTCTGCTAGTAAAAATGAGAGTTCAAAAAACAACAACAAAAAAGCATTTTAATAATCAGATCTATCGAAGTGTTTTCATAAAGGTGCCCTTCACACCTTTCCTCCTCTTCCCCTTCTCCCCCACCTCCCTTCCAGTGCTAATAGATAATAGTGATCAACTATTTAATCTCTACTAAATATTTGTACTTCTTTCTTATTTTTGAGACTTCCATGGTTGGGAGCATAGGACAATAGAGTAGCCAGGACTCGAATAGTTCCTACTACTAGTGTAATTAAAGGGTACAGACTTTAGAGCTTACCTGGATTCTTATGGTAAACTGGGAGCTAGAAAACAGTCACCAGCTCCCACAGTTTGGACACACAGAGTCTCTTTTTGTGGGTTCTGGTCCTGTGTGTATGTACATTATAATGATAATCTATTTGCCAAGCTATTAAAGAAATTTTACATCAATTTTTCAGTCTTGATCAAACCATGTGAGATTCGATTTCCATCCTAAAGCTTAAAAATCTTCTAAAAGAAACTGGGTTTTGCTGTCATTTTATTATAATAAAGAAACAGGAATAAAAAAATAATTTTATATTTATTTTTATACGTAAGATTTATATTTATAGTATGGCATTAATATATAATACTTGACCTTCCCATATATTACCTTTTCCATTCTTGCATGTATCAGGTAACTCTGTATCAAAGCAACCCATATAAATAGGGATATAAAAGAAGAAGAAAACAAAAACAATGAACTGGGAGGCATAAATGTATTAAGAAAGGGATTTATGTACACTTCTGTAAATAAAATTCCAAATTAAACTGTCTTTTTGATAAGATTTTAGCACACTTTCTGTCAGGTTTTTATACTTCTGTCCTGAAAGGTTTGTTAGCATCCCAGGCTATATAGCTTAATATCAGGTTCCTCCTAATGGGAAAACCTAGAGTCTCTTTACCCTACCGTGCCAGTCTAGAATGTGTCCTGCCACTTAGAAGACAGTCTGCCATAGAACACATATATCTCTTCTTACATATCTAAGGTCAATATATCCGTGCCACCAACATTGTGGTTATGATTCAGTCTACCTTTTTCCTAAAAGACTGGTTACATGCTTAAAGACTAAATTTCATTGGAAGGAAACATAATAATTGGTTGCAAAGTCGGATTACTTTTTTGTCTTCCATTTCTCTAAAATTCCTTTTTTCTTTTTCTGTCTTCAGGAAAGGGAGAGGAATGTAATATAACAGCCAATATTGACCACATCTGGAAGTTAGCACAATATTTGGTTGGCAAATGTGGATTTGAAATGCCTTCAGGCTCTAAAGCAATCATACCCAGGTCTCTTATTTTCTCAGTAGGTATTTTGCTGGTTTTTACTGTATGAAAGGATGAAAGAGATGCATGGGTTTCAAGAGAAACTTTTAAGCTCTACTTGTGTCTCTGAAGGAAGTACGCAGGCCTGGGAATCTGGAGGATAGATCAAAAGTGTAGAATTTTACTTTTTCTCGTACTTTTTATTTCCTCCTTTATTTTTTAAATAACTCCTGGATGGTGCTTCGCTCAACCCAATGGCTTCTCTGGATCCCATGTTGACATTTTACCCCTTTGTCAGAGCTGTGTGTTCTGGTCAAAGAGACTTTGCACCAGGGACTCTCATTGGGATCAGTGCATAGTGCTGAGAGATGACAGTGGCTAAATAACAGTATCGAGTTATTTAATGGAATTTGGATCTTCTGCCATTTTCAGTGAAGAGCTCCTCAAGGTCTCCAGTGAGATACTCTCATTTTAATTTTTTTAAAATTTTTACTTTTCCTTCAGGAATTTGGCCTTTGTAGGTCACTCAGTTAACTGGTGGAGCTGAATGAGCCCACTAAAGATGATTCTATGAAGATTATATGTACCCCCAAGTGCTCTGTTTGCCTTTTCAAAATACTTCCTGAGTTTGACTGTATTAGAGAAATCATGAACCCCCTAATTTTAATTGTTTTCTGTCCAATCTTTTGCTTATCCCGCCTTTCCATCATGCATTGTTTAGGGCGAGATTTATTTCTATTAGTGTTTTCATAAATTACTAAAGCAATGAGATGGGAGCTTTTAGGTAAAACAGGTGTCAAAAGTTAAGATACTGTAAACAGTTTTTATGCCTGAAATGATTATTACTGAGGTATCAACTGGGGAAACAAAACATCTCTGGTAGAATTGGTTAAAATGTTGTTTCAATTAGTGGCTCAGAGTGCATGCCACTTATGTAGAATCAGTCACTGAGGGACTTACCTTAGTTCCAACAACATGTTGAAGATTACTTCTTCTGAAGGAAGACTATTGTTAGAGGAAAGGCACAAAGTTTATAATGAATTCCCCCAAGTACCTGTAGCAAAGAGAGATATCACACCCTTGAAAGAATCCTACTAGTGCTCGCTCACTTGCGCTTGTCAGGAAAAGTCACTAATTTCTCTGAGGGATTTTGAGAGTTGACTTAGAGGGGGATGCTGTGTTTGCAACTAAAAGGGATGGAGCTGAGAGAAATTTATGCTTTTCCAATATGGCTGAGTTCTCATTGCTTACTCCTGTTTTGCAGTAATTCTTTCTTTTCCTTTAACTTCACCTAATGTACCAAATACTTTGGTTGCTTGTATTTGGGTTTCGTGAAATATTTCAATTTGACATAATTTGAAAAGCTATTCCAGCCAGCAAAAATAAGTGTTCAGGAAACTGGGTTCACAGTCAAGAAAGTTATAAAAATCATGCTATTAATTTGGTAATGAAGTTAAAGAGCAGTTCGCTTGATCTTCTCTGTCTGCTTGTGCCAGACAACTGGTCACACTAAATGGCCATAATCTCTATAAAGTGACAAAAGGTCTGCATTGATGACACCATTTTCAGATGTCAATCTTCCAATCCTTCCCTTGGTGTGATTGCGCGTTGGTCTTGAAAGAACATTAGATGGACTTTTTGAAAAAACATTAGCCCAGGAATTTCTGTGTTCCTTGGTCTCTCTGCAGACCAGTCTCTTGTCCTACAACGTAGTATACATCTTCTTTGCATTATCCATGATGTACACTTTCCAAACTACTTGTTCCCTTTTTTACACTGAATAATTGAGATGGTTTCCCTGCCTTCAAGAACAAATCCTTCCCGTCATTTAAAAAGTATGATTTGCAAGTTTTTTGCCTTTAATTTACTCAATTAGATATACATTCCAATGGTAAGTATCTGTAAGTATACGAAGCAGTATGTTAGATTGAAGAAGAAATTTCTTTACAGATTACTAGAATTAATTTTTTTCAGTACACAGGAAATACTGGTGATGATTTAATCTGCTTGAAAAAAACCCACAAAACTCTAAAAAATACTTGGTTAAAAGAATTTTTGGAAAACAGACTGACAATAAAAGGCCTGCCTGCTATAAATCTATTGGGGTTTTCATTTTTTTTTTTTTTTCATGGTTTTTCCTTTTACTAAAGAGAGGTGAATGACTAATTAGGTTATTGAAACTCACCTAGAAAATGCAGTTTGGAGGGACAAGTAGAGGGATTCCCAAATCTTAAGCCTAGCACAGGCTTCCCAGTTTCCAACTCCCAATTTCTGTAGCAAGGAGCCTGAACACCTTGATACCTTCAGTTCTTGTGACTCTGTAGGTGCTTCCAACCTGTGGCAGAGCTGTGAGACAATACCACTGTAAGTGCATGTTCCTTACTTGGTGGTATTGGATTTGTATGATGGCTGTTCTAAGATGAAACTATAGGTCTCTCCACCCAAAGGAATCACCACAGGAAGGCTGCCCAGGGATGCCTGATGTCCATGCTTCCAGGCACTGGGAGTGCTAAAGGCACTGCAGCAGGAGCAGTTTGGTGGGCAGGTGTGACACAGAGGTTTTGTGGGAACCCTGACTTCTGATTGGCTTAAGTACGTTAAATGGAAGATATATCAGTGCAACATCTTTGTCTTTTAATAAAGTGACATCTCTCATGGCAATTATTTTTCTGAAAGTTTCTAGCTAGTTTTGCATCTATGCAGCCCATCAGTGTTCAGATAGTTCTGTGCAGTCAGTTAGTAGCTGGTGGAGGAAGAAGTTGTTATGAAGAGCTGCTATAGAGAGGTTGTCAGGGGCTGTTTTCTACAACTGAGGGGAAAAAAACCGTAACATTTCCTGTTTGTTTTGTTTTTAATTTCCTGTCTTTTGATCTTCAGTATAATTCTTGAAAAATTGTTAGTTCTTCCTGATTTGTTTCTTTCTGAGGTTTTGGTGGAGATCCAAACTAATTTTGTTTTACATTTTAGTTTGAAATCTTTAGATTTTGAACTAGGCTCCCAGGACTGCTAATAAGATCAGAAAGCAAGCTTATCCTTGCATGATTGCTGCTGTCAATTTGTAGAAAAATGAAGGCTAAGCCACATACTGCAGCACAGATGTGAGGGAAACAGAGCATTCTCCTTTCCCTATGCAATCCCCATACTACCATGTTCTGTAAAACTGGCAAGAAAGGCTAAGAGAGTCAATGTGGTATAGTTCCTAAGGCTGAGAATCAAAATATCTGTCTTGTATTTGCAGCACTGTCACTGGTCTGCTGTGTGAATTGGTGATCCCCTCAACCCGGCATGCTTGGAGTTTGACTATCGTTGTGTATTTGTCAGCAATTCCTTGTCTGCTCAGTGACAGGCAGCTACACATAACAATGACATCTTTCTCCCAGGCTTAGGCATAGCTTTTCTTCTTTGCTTTTTGATTAGAGGCTTTTTATGGTTCCTGAGCTTCCTCTGGGACAGAACTCCCAGTACAGGGCTGTACTTTAAAGACCATGACAGAATTCCTGATTTTAATAGAAATGTGATTTCCCTCTAGCCAAACTTTTCAATATCCTGACAGAGCCCAAGGACGTTAAAATGAAACCTAACAGAAGGAGAGTAAACTGCTTTATTCAAACAAGCAGGCTCCAATGTAAAGTCAAAAAGAAAATGTACTGTGTTTTAGCTTATCCTAGTAAAAGTAAGAATTGTATTAGGTAATACAATGTAAGACATTAGAAATAAAACCAGCAAAATTTTAAATCTATGTTACAAATGTCTACTTCTGAAATATCCTTTGCTATAAAAAAAAGCAATAGTAACATTTTTAAAAAGCAGCTGAAGCACATTTTCTAATCAGCTTGAAAAGAAAGGGCGTCATTAGATGAAATTGGGTTATAATTTTGGTTATTTTGTCTATATGACATACAGTAGGCACAATTTCTTTTTGCTTTTAAAAGTAGGTGCGGTTACTCTTCCATCTATCTCTCCTTACTAATATGACAAGTGTTGACAGTCATCAGAAAATATAGAAAATAGTAGGTAGCATAGTTGTAGACAAGAACACACCATGAACTTTTATTCCTTAAAGCATTCTGCATTTAATGGATCTAAGTGACTTTCAGTTTAAAGTACATTTTAGATGTTGACACCACTTATTATAGCAGCTGGTTCTTTGTCAAATTGGATGATATTCAAAAGAGGATTTTGTTGTTCTTTTTCTTCTTGCCATCTGTTGCTGTTACAGACATTTTTCAAGAAAGAGCTTCTAAATTAATTAGGTCGTATTGTAAATGTGTTCTTTTTATGAAATGTTTAAAATTAAAAGCAGAAGGAAAATTATGGTTTAACTTAGTTTTATAGTATAATTTAATTCCTATACAAATTTTCTATCGAAAAACCTGAACAATAAACATTTCTTTGTAGATATGTGTTCAACTGCTATAGCTGGTGACTTAATCTCATAAGAAATCTGATTGCTTACAAACCTGTAATTCAGTTTTCTATTTGAACACCAGGAAAAATTATAACAGATATAATTAGGTGCTGAAATATAATAAAAGAAAAACAAAGGAAAAATATGATCCCGAAATCCACTTCTGTTACACAAACTGAATCTTATTTCATATTTGTGCTTCAGCCTCATTGAACAGAGTAGATAAATTACTTTAGATCCTGAGCTCAGCAAATCTAACCAACATCTGTGTCTCTAGGCATGCAAGTAGCTTTTTTCACCTCACTCTACCTGACTCAAATTCCTGCATAATTTAATTATTTTAAGGATCAACTATTAAATATACTAGAAAAGAGAATTATACAAGCAGAAAATTAGAGGATTTTATATATCTATCACAGCTAAACATTTTATTGAAAGGAGATATAGGATTAGTCTGGATATGTAGGGTCTGAGCAAATATCTTTAATTCATCTTTAGACCATAAAACACCCTAAAACTTAAATGAAGCACAAAGATGCAGAAAGTGTATGAGAACCTGTTGTTAAATACACAGAAAAGAAAGAGCCTGAATCAAGGCTGTGCTTTCTATTGTTTAAGTATTTGCCATTGTAACTTTAAACATGCTTTTATAGTAACATTTGACTACGCAAAATATGCCAATGGAGATAAGATGTCTGAGTTGGAAGCAGCTTCTTGGAACAATGTTCTCACTGGATCAGTACCCAAGGCTGCATTTGTAATGCATTTTGCATACTAAGAAATAAAAGGCATGTGGAAAAGCCCCTATGAGTTGCTATGCGTTTGCAATACCTGATAAATGTGACAAATGTACTCTCAAAAACTGATGCATTTTCCAGATGTTTATCAATGGTTGGCAACCAATTGTGTTTTTTTTACCAAACAGCTGTCTGAAGGCAGAGATTCACGGTATTGACACACCTATGTAAAAATGGAATATGTTGCAAAGACAAAAAGGAGTAGCCAGGTCAATTGCTCCTTTAGCCAGTACTTCCGGCCATGCTTCATTCAGTGAAACTACTGCTTCTGTAGTAGTAACTAACATTTCTTACCAATTAGTATACATTAATTGTCATAGTCCTTACACAAGCATGAGCAGGCAACATCTTTCTAATTCCTGGCTAGTAGTTAATGTAAAGATTTTTTTTTCTCTTGAATAAAAAATTATTTGACGACTGCTGAAGTGTCCAATGAGTAAATTATTGTAGTGAGTTTGGCGGTATCAAAAAGTGAATGAAGGTGGGAGGGAGACTTCTGACTCCCAGCAGAATTCATTCAGAACACCAGAATAAGAACATCATAGACTCATTTGCAAACCCCCTGTTCATTGATTGCAGCCTGAATCCAAAAGGATTCATTGAAGTCTTGCGCTACTAAGGAGAAAGACTGGAATTGCAGTCAGGAGACCTGGATCCTACTATTCAGACTTCAGATAAAGACATGTAAGCACTTAAGTCTTGGGATCTGAATTCCAAACAACCTAAATTATGTGTGCCTTGGATCAGGTTCAGTATCTTGTGACCCAAACTTCCCCCTCACATAATTTCCACCATACATTGGTGAAACTGCAACCTTAAAGCTTTGTGGTTTTTTACTTTCATTTCTCCTGATGGAAACTGTTACAGGAATTTATTACTCTTGTGGCTTTAAATCATGTTCCAATTATCAGCCTAAGTTCCTCATGGCCAATTTATTCCCATTTGATCTGTACCAACGTTGTTCTTTAGCTTAAATAGTTCTCTCTCCCTGGAGTTTTATTGCCCCAATCTATTTATTAGATTTAGTCTCTTTAGTCTTTGTGTTGCTTACTAATTTTCATATGATAGCTTCCTTATTCCCTGATGATCTTACTAGCTTTTTTCTTTATCCTTATGAGTTTGAGTTTTTTTGCTAATAAATGATATTGTTATATACTGTAATTATATCAGCCTGTATTCAGAGGTCTTCAGGTGACATAAACAGTTCTAATTAGCAGTCTTAATTTGAATAGTAACACAAGAACTCAGCAGTGTATATGGTTATATTGCTAATACACCAAATATTTTGAGGCTTAAAGATAACATGTCTGTTCACAACAATTTGGAAATTGCATTTATGCACTAGTACTTATGAATTTCTACCAGTATCTAGCACAACAACATAGATATTTTCCTGTTATGCTTGAAAAACACTGATTCACTCCTGGTTTTTTGTTTTACATATACATATTCACACATATATTATACATATATAGAAGAAAAATACAAAATTACAAATATATATTTATATATCATCATCATCATCATCATGGCTAGGCTTCGCGAATGAAGATTTGGGAAGGGCTCTACCCACGCTTGCTACAAGCG
>JAWMRA010000078.1:70573079-70603395 GCA_035584735.1 Pseudotriccus pelzelni
ATCTGGACAGTAGCTTGTAACCAATTATGTGCACCTGGTCACGAGACCTTGTATAGAGGAACTATAAAAGGTCAGAAGTCTTTTAATAAATCGGACATATTGCAGATCTTATAGGTCGTGCGCATTTGTACCCTAAGCCCCTCCGTCGGCAGTGATTTTTTGCATTTGTTATACTCCCAACTCCTGAACGACCTGAAGAATTGAAAGGGAATTAATTTTTTTTCCTCAATTGCCTTGAATTTATAATTTTCAAAGTGCCAATTTGTCTGGAATGCTTTAATTTTACAAGGTAAAATTCCATTTCACTGGAATCATAAGCAACGTCTTTTCATACTATGCATTCAGTTAATTCCAACACTTGCACAGCAGGAATAAGATCACTCATGCAAGCTAAAGTTTCATGCATTTAATTTCTATTGTTCACTGCTTTCTCTTCAATATTAACATCGTTATTTTACCTCACCAACTTATGTTTAAATTTTAATTGAAAAATTTGCAAAATTTTATAGAATATTATTCACTTCTACTGCAAATGTGTTCAGTTGTGCTTCTGGAAAAACAAAGACAGCTTTCATTCTTGCCGTATGCTCTGCATGTCTGCAAACAGTATACATCTCTGTCACATCCCTCTTTTCAGGTATTTTTTACTCTAATGTCTTCACCAACCCATCTTCCACATAAAAAACTTGTAAAATTTGGGAATTCGGGGATGATTTGCAGCAGTTGGAACCTCTTTTATACTTTTTCTCTTTTTATTTTGTTCAAGGTATGCAGTCATGCTTTTATTTATTTATTTATTTAGTATCACAGTTGACATCCTCTGCTTATGTTAACTGAAAACTGTTAGTAGCATCAAGTGTCTCAGAACTACTAAGTACACCAGTCCCACAACCTGAAGTACTGTCTTAGTTTTAACTACTGGTGCTGTGTATTTTTAGTGGCTTCTCAGGGAAACGGAGACAAAAAAACCCAACAACTCCTTCATTCAGTGTCAGAATTGAACAGATGCGCAATAGGTAAATAACTTTCGTAAACTTTTTTACTGTAATTTCATTAGAATACATAACAAGCCATTCCCAGTGATGAATTATGTTTCAGTCATGAAAAAATTAAACTCAGTTTAAAATAAAATTTCATATGGAAGTGATCATATTTTTTATAATCCTTAGGACAGGAGAACTAATATAATTTTCTATATAAAATGCTAACAGACATATACCCTAATACTAATTCTAGACAAAATCTCAAAATGCAGTATGTTGGTCATTAAAGAAAATTAGGAAGTTTTATCTCCAACAGCACAAGATCAATGACATAACAATATGTATCAAACCTTGATGAAAGTTAAAAACAAATCAAAGAAGCATTAGTTAGAAGAACCAGAAGGGAGTAGAGATATGTTTGATGTGGCAGGTGCATGAGTGGAGCACCTGGTGTGTCTTTCTCCATAGGAAACAGGGTGGAGGTAGTTCAGAGAAGCCCCTGGAGGGATGCCCACAGTGGCTGCAAACAGTTCCCAAACCAAAGTTCATGCAAGGACAAGTCCTCCTCGACTTTGCATAGTTGTCAGTGGGGACAAAGGAGTCAGAACTCGATCCAGAGTTGTAATCAGGTAGACTGGACAGAAATTTTACACCTTTCATTCCTAGGAGCAGCCCATAAGCATAGTTCCTGCTGTTGTCTGTGTAATGTCTTCTTCCACTTACTGCAGAGCTGCCTTGCCTTTGCAAGGAGCTGGCAGCGCACTCGTCCCACTGCTGCTGCTCCTGGGGCACATGGCAGGCTGTGTGTTGCCAGGCTGGCTCTACCAGAACAAGGTGCCCTGAGGCAAATGAGAAAAGTGAAAATAATGCCAGCTCATCCAGCTTGTCTGCTTGGAGACAGAAACTTAAGTCAGATACAGTCCTCTCTGAATCCCCATGACAAAGGCTATAAGGCTGCTGATAGCAATGGGAAACAAGAGAAGGGGAAAGCTACGATACTGTCACAACCATTTTTCTGGCTCAAATTTTTAGAAGTTAAAATTTGAAATTAATAATAATAATAATAATTATTATTATAATAAACCCCCAAATAAATGAAAACTAAAACCATAGATACACACATACTTCTCCCCAGAAAAATAAAAGTTCTCTCACCTCTGTCAGATGACAACTGACAATATCACATTTCTCATCAGTTTTGTTAGATTAGCCAGGCAAGTGTGCTTACCTCAGGCCTGGTCTCTGTTGATTTTCTACTCAGCTCCTAATGACATGGAAAGATGGGAGTGGATATTTTGAGGAAAGCGAAGGGGCTTATAATTAATTCCCAGATATATTATGTTCAGGTGCATACTGGGCCTAAATTATCCAATTGATTTAATTAAAAGTAATTGATATTACCATAACTAAGTGTTCCCAGAATATCTCATCAACAATGGGCAGACACTGAACTGAATTTATATTTCAAATGGAAATTACTTTCACTCTAAGAACAGTGACACCTGTACAGCAAAATGTACTGTTCTTTACATGTTTGATAAACACTTCTCAATGAGCATGGGGAGGAGGAGGAAAGTGGAAGTGTATTACTGTCAAAGCTAAAACAAGAGATTTCTCTGAGAAACCATAGTCCCACTCTTAATAAAGATACATAATTTTTTTCCAGGACATTAGCTACTATTCATTACATATTTTTGTGACGTTACTGCATGCATGTCATGTGTGAAGTAACTCATTAACCTGAACTGGATTTAGCAAACCCTGTGTTATTATTTAACAGCCTTAGGTGTTGTACTGGTTACCTTTTAACAGAAAGAAAAATGCTGTATGGTGTTTTGGCCATTTTTACATTAGCTTTATTATACCTACCGGATGTGTAAATCTCTGTGTTAATGCCAATCACAAAAGGACTACCTGCCTTTTTCTGAGTATAAATTAACAGTTTTCTTTATACAAAGAGATATACATGTAGATTCTATGAAAAAAAAAATCTTATAGAAAATTAGTAAAAACTGCAAAAGAAAATATTTCAATACATTTCCATAGCTTATGCTCAGCTAACTCAGTCCCTTATTCAGGCATGGAATTAAACTGTATTGGTTATGTATCAAGTAATTGCTCTTTCATGTAGCTTGACTTGACTACCTGCAGCTTTTTCTTGACCGTTAGGAAATTTCTTTTCTCCCACATTGCCTGAGAGCTTTCTTCTTTGAGTACGTGGGCTGAGACTTGCAAAATGTCTTTGTAATAAATAGGATTTCCATGTAATTTAAATTTCATCATTTAGAAAAGGTCTAAGCCATTTTTGAGAGAGGCAGAAATAAGAAAGTGTATTTGCTATCTCAGCTTTAAAGTATTGTCTTTTAAACTTCTTAATACTAGAGACAAAAGTTAAAATCATGAAGACGTATGTCACTAAACGCTACCAAGAGTTATTATTTCTTTCAGAGTACCTGGTTTATCAAAACAAGTAAAGTTCAGTGTTGCTGAGGCATAAATACATGCCATTGGTTATTTGGGAAAGCATGTTCTGAAGATAGTGATTAAATACTGAAAATGAGGCAGAGGTTTTATGATATTCTTTCTTATGATGGGATTCTCATAAAATTCACCAATGGAAATACAAAGTTCTGCTCCTGAGATAACCCTAAGCAGCAGTATAAGCTGTCAGACAATCAGCTGGGAAGCAGCTTGGAAGGAGTTGGAGGTCTATGCAGTCACCTCACTAGACATCACCATGTCCTTGTAGTGATGGAGACCATCAACATCACTGGCTGCAATAGGCACAATATTGCTGAGGGGCTGAGGGAGGAAAATCCTTCCCATCTGCTCAGCTCTGATGGGACACAACTGGAGAAACAGGTCCAAGTCTGGACTCCTCAGAAAGAAGTGGATGTATTGGAGCAGGATGCTGCCATGAAGCTGGCTGAGGGTAAGAAAGGTTGAAAGGAGGTTTAAGGCAGATTCCGCTCCTGTCTACAGAAGAGGGAGCCAAAAGTTTGTTGAAAGTCGACAGGGATAGGCCAAGAAGCAATGAATACAAACTGGTGTGTGAGAAATTCTGGTTAGGTAATAGGAAAAAATTTTCACTGAGAGGATCATCAGACACTGGAACAGATTGCCCAGAGATGCTGGGAGTCGGTATCCTTGGAAATACTAGAAATCCAACTGCATGTGATGCTGGGCAACTGCCCATATTGGATTTACTTCAAGCAGGGGTTTTGGACTAGTGATCTACAGCATCCTCTTCCAACACAAGTAATTCTTTGATGCTATACTTTATTATTATTAATGTTGTTGTTATAGTATATAATTATATTATGTATAGTATTATAATATTATGCAAGGAAAATAAAGCTGAGTTGGAATGCAGCACTAAGCCATACAACAATTCTCTGTTAAGGCATTTATACTTTCTACCACTCCCTCATCCACCTCTTTCTAAATCAATACTTTTTTGAGCATACAAAGGAGAGAACTTTGCAGTTAGAAGTGAGTGAATACGCATTACCACCCAGGAATGATTACTATTCTGTGAATTATTTTTTTTTAAATGTGTATTTTAATACAAACATAGTTTTTCTGAACAAAACTCAACCAGCTTATAATTTTCATCTGTATTAAAAATGATTATTATTACTATTAGCTTATTTCTCTAAATATGTTGGGAAGGAAAACATTAGTTTGTTTTGTCTAGATGGATTTAAACAATTTTACCACACCTCTTAAGTTTTCTGTCTGCTTCAGACATAGTGCACAGGGGATGCATTATGATTTCAAGTTCACAAAAAACTCCATTTAAACGTCATTCTTCCCAAAACATCAAAATAAGTAAATATAGATGCCTCTGTAATATTAAACATGTACAAAAAGCACTCAATCATATTATCTGCATTTTGTTCTTTCCCTTTTTTCTTTCAGATCTCTTAATTTTTTGTCCAAATAGTTGTAGGGAAAAGGATGGGCCATATAGCAGTTATTTGTGCCTTCTACTAGGCACACACATTCTGTTACTCAGCATTCCTGAACTGCCACAGTATGTTTCGTTACAGTGTGTTTAGTAACCACTGAAACCAAATTTTATTTACACCAGCTCAGCCTGTTGTAGTTTTTGTACTATAGCAGGAAGGTTTCCATGTATGTAGAAGAGTTATCTGCCCTAACTAATACTTATAATCTCAAAGATACCACGGGGTAAGCATCTGTGTGATTAAGAAAATACAAAACAAAAACCAAAACCCAGCCAAATGGAACACTGAAGCATTTACTCTACACAGAAAGTGAAAGCATTCACTTCCATTTGTGCAACAGAAATAAAAATGCCAAACTGACTGATTTGCAGGTAAACTCTACAGTGAAGTAAAGTCAAGATTACAAGAGAAGATATATTGATATGGCATATTTTTCTTGCAATTTTTACCTCTCTTTCAAGCATATGTGAATGTCTTTATTCAGTTTAGTTTTAGCTGGATACTGTCATTTAGTTTTTAATATTTATGAAATGAGATTCCTTCTTCTGAGATAGCAGCATAGAATTTGCATTTCACAATTTTATGTATTAAGCATTATTTCCAAAGTTGTTAAGACTTTCTTGATAGAAAAATTCCCCACAGCTGAAGAGAGGAAAAAACACCAGTGAACTGGAGACCAGATGCCTTTTTTGATTTATATGTTCTAAAGCTTTTATAGATCATTTATGTATTCTAAAGCTGTAACAGATTCAAGTGCTCTTGAAGACAGAGCATAGCATAAAATGTCACTGTTTGTTGTTGTTTTTTTTCCCAAACAGATGTCAACAGTATCTCAACTAAAATTTGATTGGCAAATATAAAAAGAAACCATTACTTCTTAAGCATGTCACACAGGCCTATTTTTCCCTCAAAATGGAGGGGAAAAGAAAAAAAAAATTAGGCAAAACCCCTAAACTAACACCACCAGTGCACACTACCCTTCCCCCAATATCCAGAAAGCTCCTATAGGATAAAAAAAAACCCAAGCACATAAAATTACTAGGCCAAAGACAGAGGCTGAAAGAGGTAAAATGTAAGAAAAGCTTCATTCTGCAGGTGTGAGGGAAGGATCACACCTGTGAGTGTTCATCCTGGAGTCTGAAAATTAATTAAACATATTCTGTTTAATAAAAAATCGATCGTATATGAATGAAGTAAAGAAATTGGAATCCTTCTAATCAGTAGTTTACGGAATCACATCCTTTCTGCCTTGCTCTCCTGAGCTACATAACTGTGCATCCTTATGGGCACAACTACAGGAGAAGGAGCTTTTTCCTGGCTATCCTAGTAAGATGTAACGAGTGGTAAACTGGAAAAATGAAGTCTGAACACAATTATTCCTCCCCCTCCCAAACACTTCACCCATTACAGCTCCCCTCATTAAAATCTAAAGCTGAATTTCAAACATTTGTTGGTCTGAAATTCAACAGTTCTTATTTCTCAAATGAACATAAAAATCGTCATGCAGTCAGATCCGATGGTGGCCCACTGTACCTCTGGAGGTAGATGTGGCTGCCCTTCAGAAGAGATTAAGGAGTCCTGAATCCCACATGGATGAAAGGGTAAAGGACAGTGTGAAGCCTAGGGTCTTTCATCAGTTGTCTTTCCAGTCAGTGTAGAGCTGAGAGCACATATTTCTGTATAACTTATACTAATAACCCTACAGAGGCATGCAGTCAATGAGAGTCAGGATCTCTGAATTGTTCCTCAGAGGTGCTTCCCTCTCTGTTGACCAAGCCCAGGAAGACCATGAGTCTGAGGGTTCTGAGTCACTGTGTTTAAACAAAGTAGCTTCTTTCAGGTGTTGTGAGGCTTACATATGGATCTTTGGGATGGTCAGAACCTGCCCCATCTTATATGCCACATGATAGCTTTTTTTTAAGTGTGATGTGATGAAGTCTTCTACGATAAATGATATTTTATACAAAATTTTAATGCATATCACTGCCTATGCCCAGCCTATGCCCTTTTGTACTTTGAGTGGCACCTGATTTCAATACTACAATTGAAATAAACAAAATCACAGAGATACTTTCAGAAACTAGACTGCAGACAACTTCTAACTGTTATCATTGAAGAGACAGAATAAATACTTCCAGATGGAAGACCTTCATTACATTTGTACATCTACCCTTTCACACTGTCCTTCATTCTAGCAACTGCTCGTAGTGTTATAAAACAACCTCATATTCGAGAACATCCTTCTGGGAAATGCCAGACGGATACTTCTGCCAGAATTGTCCAAAAGTGACCATCCTTTTGAAGAGGCACAGCTAACAGGACAGATGGTTCACCTCATTCTCAAAAATGGAACATTTCGGAACATTTGAAGAAATGAAGGAAATAACAGACCTACTCTGAAACAAGACCTGATGTTAGTAAATATGTAGATGAGTATATTCACCCAGACACACAGAGTCTTAAGCCATCATATTTTATGACATTCATGTGTTTTATATAAAACTATGAATCAAATTAATTACTATACAATACTGAAAAATGGCCTATTCGTAATAGGCATAAAAATGCCTAACGAAGGCTCCAGTTCTGAAAATGTATTACATTTTAACTATTGATTAATCTGCCCTTTTTATGACACTACTTTATCTGTAAGTTAATCAAACAACAAAATGTGTAATACAGGAAATTTTCACTTTCTAAACAGCTGCTTTTTTCATTCAAATAGAAACAGTATAGAAATCTCTCAGATATTTGAAGCTGACAGGTTTTTTACTAGAGATAAATCTCTAAACAATGTAACTTTCTAAGTTCATGGACCCTGACATCAGCGTACAATCATGTTTTAATGTTATCCTCTTACTGGAAGCAGAGAGATAATTGAATTACACAAGGCAAAGTCTCTTAATGTAGTAAGGTTATATAGTCAAGGAGAGAAATTATGACTAGTTAAAAAAAATACACTGTGAGTTTAAATCAAATTGAGTTATTTAATGAACAGCTTTAGAAAAATGGATACTATCCCATCGTGCCACTTAAACATATTGAGTAGCCCGATGGAAAATATTGTGTGTAAGCTTTTATTAATTTCCACTTTCAAATCCTCACAGACACCAAAGAAAAAAAGTCTGACAAAGGTGGTTGACAGTACACAGAAGTTCCAAGGACATTTGAGAGAATACAAGTATTATGGTAATGAAAACACAGTTTCATCAGCAACTTTAACATTCTAGATGTGTGCATATGAACTAATTATTTTATGGACTTTTTATTGGTATAAGACTATTTTTTTTTTCATTCCCAATCTGCATTCTGTATAATTTGAATACAGTTTTACCTCCTTTACCTCAAGCTTTACCTCATTAGGTACCAGTGATATCTAGAGCTTTGGAACTGCTTCATCGTTTTTTTTGTTTGTCTTTAAGAGAGTGCACTAAGCCAGATCTCCAAGGCTACATTGTACTGGAACATGAAATGATACAGTAGAGTAGAGAAACCTCTTAAGTAAGAAAACCTTAGATAAACACTGTGAACAGGATCGAATAAAACAAATTAAAAGAAATCTTAGTACTAGGAACTGTATCCTTGCAGGATAATCTTTTCCACCAAACTTGATCTCAGTCCAGCAAATTTTAGAGGTTCCAGTGATCACTAAGACTTCACAGTCCCCTCACATTAAAGAGATATGAATTTTGGTTTCTAAACAAGCAAATCAGTCATATGCTAGCTGATTTTTCTTATGACATATTCTCTGAAAAGATGGAAATAGTTTCAATGGACAGGAAGAATAGCTTCATCCCAAAAGCTAATCTGGTGGCAATCTACAAAATACTAAAACTTTGCTCAATTTTTCCTTCTTTTTCCTTCCATCCTAACCCATAATAAGCCTCTTTGGCCTCTGAAAACTACATACATCAATGATTGTAGAAGTTGTCTTCAGGAGTTCTGAAATTCCTGTTATATCAGCTCAGACTTTGAGGGGCACATTTTCAAGAGAAGGGCTTCTTATGTTGATTTTAAAGAGATTGTTACCATTTTTCACTTTCTTGGGCCTTCAAAATCCATTCTTTATAATGTCTTTGGAGAGTCCTTTAGCCCCAGAAGAGTTCATTCTCCATCCCTGCAACTCTGCTTCATTTACAAGATCAGGGTGGTGGTGTTCATCTTTGAGCTGTCCCCTTCAGAAGATAGGCTTCCTGAATGTCGAATGACTTGATTGTCCTGGCACACCTTTCTGAAAATCTAGATGCAGGCTGAGCTTCATACAATGGAGGACATACACTTCTTCCTAGCTTCTAACACAAAAGAGAAATTCCAGTACTAGAAAAGTTCTTTGATGAGTTGTGGAAAAGGTACGTGGAACCTTAAAAACTAAAGATCTTCTGTGTTGGTGGAACCCACTCCCTTGTATTTGATTCATAAAGAGAAAAGCAAAATAATTGGAAACTGTTACATATTCTTTTTGCAACAGTTTTAAAAATGATAACATTAACACATAATGCAAATTTCACTATGTTTATTTCCTAGCATTTCCTTTCACTCAGTGAAAGACAGCTACAGAAAGAGATATGATGCTGAAATCATACTGAAAGGATCATCCTTGTATGTTTGTATAAAACACTTTCATAGAAATCCTGACACCTCTTAACACTTTTCACAGAATCTTGTTGTTTACATAATGGCAAACCTAATATTTCCCTATCCTCCAGATTTCTACCTTAAAATAGAGCTCAGTATTAACAAACATGTATCTGAGTACCAACTGTATGTGTATCATTCAAAGCCCTGATGTAAAAATGCAGGCAAACACATACCTGAACACCAAATATATGAATACATATCTCATCAAATATATGAACAAATGAATGATATATCTCTTTTTTAAGAAACAAGATTTACATGAGTAAAACTTGCAGATTTTGGATGATAAATTCTCCTGAATGCTTAAGATCAAACAAGTTTTAAAATATGTTACTCAACCAGTACAAACTTGCTTCTTTCAGTTTTATTTGAATTCATGTATCTAATAAAGGGAGTTTTAGCATAGCTGCAACAAATCCTGTTTCGTCCAGTTCTGCTGGAAATGAAAATCTTGTTTCCAGTTCTGAAACAATATATTTTCCCAAAAATAATAGAGCACTGTATTATTTTTATTCTGCTGTACAGAAAAGTACTATGGTGTACTAGCTCCAAAGTACTAAGCTTTTATAATGCCAGTTACATTTCTATGTCAGTCACAAGCAATCTAAATGAGCTGAGATTAAGATAATGCCTGTTACATAGCAACTGAGAATTTTTCTATGAATATCTTTAAAATTATTTGTATTCATCATAAATTTGTACTGACAAAAAAAATCAAGGTAAAATTTTATCATGCAGTTATTGTGAGATGCTGACCAGTGGTGGTTGTAAGAGAAAAAAATAATGCCCTTGTGAATGGTTAACTCCACTGAATATAATCTTCAGTTTGTATGGCTTGTGTGCCTTGATTTGATTCCATAAAAGAAAATAAGTATTTTGAGGAAAAAGAGAGTGACAACTAGGAAGAAATACTACTAATTCAGATAACATCTAATCCTGTGAAATGAAGAGCACCATCAACCTCTTTGGTAAGAACTGAAAATTCTAGGTGACCTCTAAGGATACTCAATACTTAGCAAAATTTTGCCCAAGGGAAAAAAAAACCACGGAAAAAACACTTGGCAGTGAAATGAATTTAAGGATATGACTTCAGAAAAGCCTGTTCAATGATTGATGATCTTACTTTCAAACTATATTTCCAATATGACAAATTTCTATGTATATTAGTTTTAAATAGTTGAAAAATTACCTAATAATTATAATGTCTTATTTCTTTGTCACAGAATGAATACATTTCATCCAGAAAGCACACTTTACAGAATCATAGAACAGCCCAGAACCTTGAAAGATCATCTGGTCCTTTTGTGTGAAAGGGATTCTAGATAAAATTATCTAGTGCCCTGTCCAGTTGCATCTTGAAAACCTCCAGTGATGGGGCCTCTACCGCATTCCCGGGCATGTTGTTCCAGTAAACAATTGTAAAAAATGCGTTTCTTCTGTCCAGATAAAACTTTTGCTAGTGGGACTTGTACAAGTTGTCCCTTATTTTCTTCATGTGACTCCTTGAAGAAAGAGCCTCTGACCTTTTTGTAGTCACCTTTAAAGCAGTAGACTTTGATGAGGTTCCCCCAAGCCTCTCCAAGGAAAATAGAGATGTAAATGTACACACGTTACATCCAAGAAAGATACAAGATAAAGTACAGATCATGAAGGAGGTAGGACCAAGGGTTTAACCATCATTAGAAGTTTAACTGCTTTCATAGTTGTGATAGGCAAAAATATGTGACATATAAAGATGTCTCTTCACTCAATGTTTTTTCTGTTTTACTGGTGTTAAAGTTTTAAGAAATTAAGGAATATAAGAGTTCTGATGCTTCACTTACTTTCAACAAGGTCCTTCAAAAGAGATCAAAGAATGAAAAAAATGCACTGGAAAATACAGATGGTCACGGATCTCCTAGAAGTCAAGGGTTAGGCCCTAAAGAGAGCTCGCTCACACCCCACTCAGTGAGGTGGAGAGCAGTATGGGAATTGCATCAATCTTACAGCAATTAGATGGAAAGCACATAAAAAAGAGAGAGGTATTTTGCAGCATAGAAGTATCTGTATCATAAAAACAATACACAGCACTAAGGATTCCATAGAACATTGTCATATTGTGATTATAGAACAAGGTAAATGATAACTTAGTTTCGGAGGTTTCAACCTTCATTTCTGAAAGAGCAGTGATTCCATGTGACTTTTACATTATTTGTTTTTTTCTTCTGTTTTCTTTTGGGTTTAGGGATTTGTTTAGTTGGTTTGGTTTGGTTTTAGTAAAGTGTAGTTCTGATTCTCCTAGTTTTAAACAAAACCACAAAAATTTTATACTAATGTCCTGTTACAGGCTTCAATATTAATTAGTCAAATATAAAGATGCATCATGCATTTTTTAAAAACTTAGTTGTTAGTTTAGTAGTAGTCCCTAATATTTCAATTCAGATTTCTTGATTTCAAATTTATGGTATTTGAAAATTCTCCACTAAGCTGAGAAAGTATTTAATATTAAGGGTTAGAATCAGCCAAGAAGCTTCTTTTCTAAACCTTTATTTCTGACAAGGATCTTACAAGTTGTATAACAGCACATCACATTTTATTCAGCCACTACGTTTTCCCAATTTGTCATTAGGTCTCATAGATGCTGAGACAAGTGAGAAACTTTCACATACACAGTAATTAGTCACGTTTCTGAGCTTTAATTTTTTTAAGCTAAATATATTTGTATTAAAAAATACAAGATTAATATTGGATCATCTGAAGCTACAATTTAATACAGTGAAATTGGAGAAATATCTTTTAATTGTGGTGATGTTTTCAGACTTGGAGGAATTCTACTTTGTGAAGTGACTCTCTAAGAACAATTACTCTGTATGGCTCTTATCCTTTGAATCAAATAGAGTGTTAGATGGTGCTTATTATTATAAACCATGCAGTAAGTATCACCTTGAACCAATGAATTTTTTTATTGTTATTTATAACATCTAAGCATTGCCTTGTTTGATTTTGACAACTACAGAAGAACAAAAAAAAAAGAAAAACCCCAAACACCAGTGACTCCACCAACCTACCTTCACCCACATAGCCTAAATTAACTAGGGAGAAAACTGTAACATAGGAAAATACACAGTCTTCTCATGGGCAAAAATCTCATCATGTCCCTCTTCCCTGCAAGGTCAGAAAATAATGAGATCTGCATGGTCTGTTAAAGTTGGCCTAGGTCCAGAGTCAAGGGAAAGAAAAGCACTAGCAAACTCAGGAAGGATTTGAATTCAGAATAGTTCCTTGATCATAACTGTGACAATATTATGCAAAATGGGAAATCCATTTTGTCATCATGCAGTTTTATGCTGATACCGAAGTTCTGTTTCTAGATTTTGATCTGACCAACTTTTGCAAAATATCTTTTACCTCTATGTCAATCAATTTCCTCTTAGGAATGACCTTGGCAATCCTTGTCAGGACAGCCTGGTGGCTGCTGTTGCATTCGGTTCCCGTGCAATTTTGCAAGGTGCTGGGCAGCCACTTGCGGTGTTGCCAGCTGGAGCCTCTACACAGAAGTCCACCACAGGCTGGTCAAAAGTGCTATCACAGGAGATGGGAAGGGTTGTAAATAAG
Organism: Pseudotriccus pelzelni; assembly: GCA_035584735.1. Lineage (NCBI taxonomy): Eukaryota > Metazoa > Chordata > Aves > Passeriformes > Tyrannidae > Pseudotriccus > Pseudotriccus pelzelni. The sequence continues at coordinate 70,586,266 of JAWMRA010000078.1, forward strand.
CGCAGAGTCATGGTTTATGCATCTGTGAAACAGCTTTTATTCTAAACATAACATTAATATTTCCTTTTTTCTCTCCTTTCTTTACTTTCTCTTTTCTCTCGTCTTTTTTACTGTATTTTTTAGAACATTTCTTTCCAACACTGCACTTTTTCCAGCCTACTAACGTCATAATTTCCAACTCATTTTGTTTTGTTTTGTGCATTAGGTCATAGCAATAAGGCCAGGCATTGTGTGCTCAGATATTAAATAATTTTTTAAAAAAAAAAGTGAAAAGGGTATTTACACTCTTAAAAGCTGACTAAGCATTTAATTACAGAACATGAAATTAGCATGAAAGGAAGCTTTTATTTAGGGAAACCCCAGAGATACTGTTCTTGCTCCCTGCATGTGACAGAAAGCAGTGGTATCCTTCTTGTCTTAGACAGACAAGGTACACAGTTGTATCACAGAAAACTGCTTGTGCAATTTTGTTTTCTTATAGCATTCAGAATGCCATGTCAGAAAAACCTTTTATAGTACACAATGGTAGTAATTGGGTATTGTTGAGACCAATCAGAAAATGCTACTCCACTTTCTATCCTTTGTCAAGCACTTATATCTGCTTTTTCAGTATCAGGGCTTCAGAAATGTACTATATACTTTGCTATTTAAACCTGTACTTTAGAAATGGACAAACCAATCCACAGATTTTTGAAAGTACATGAGTTTTAGAAGTTTCAATAAGATAACTGTTGCCAGGTACATCTAGGAAGGAAATGTAAAAGCTGAATAAATAAGAATGACAGCCAAAATGACTCAAGAATTCTAAAAATGACTGAAGGAAGATAAATTTTCATAACACAGACATGAAATGAAAAGATTAAAGGGTTCCTGACCACAACCTTTTAATTATTCCAAGGTGCCAACCGTAAGGAAAGGGAGAGTGATTCACTGAAGGTCTATGGGACTTTCAAAACATAAGCTAAAATGCAAACCCAAAAAGAAGTAATTTATGCAGAAAATAAGTAGATAATTCAATACACCTTAAATACAAATATCAATATGGTTTTACTTTAAATAAATGTTCCTATAACTTACCAAGATTAAGTCTGAAATAAAGCAAAATAATTCAAATGATCTTGTTCTCCTTATAAAAATAAATTAATAAGTTATCTTAATTCAAATGGTGAGCAATAACAAATATTTCAAGTAATGAGTCTGGTTTTTGTATGCAATCTCCAGACAAATTTTTGCTGATTTTAAGAGACTTTACCTACGAACAATAAATATTATCTTCTGCCATATTTTTCTGTATGCATATTTGAATTAGAGATTGGCTTGCTAATACTTTTTTCTATTTTATGAAAAATATTGAACATAACATCTGAAACTTTTCTTTCAAATTACTCACAGAACAACAAAACAATTTATCAGTTTTATACCTAAACTATGACTTTGACTTCAGGTAAAAGCAGAACTGATTTGTTCATTTTTTCTGCTCATTCCAACTCGTATTGTCCTCTGTACCCAGTATCGTGAAAACCAAGTACTGAAAACTCCTAAATACATTTATCCTCACTTATTCAAGTTGTCATACTACCTCAGACTTGTAGAAAAAGAAGCAACATTCAGTCAGGTTAAAAAAAGGAATGTAGAAATTACATCACCAACTTGGGTGCATTAGTCAAGCATGAAGAAAGGAGGCCAAAACACTATGTCTGGCACCAATGTTCACCATCAGATAGCTGGGGAGAGCTGCATGTTACATAGGTGGCTGGTCATTTAGATCCTACCCAGTAAGAGCAGAGCAGCTGAGGATAGGATCTAAAAGATGGTGTTGAGGAAAGAAACCCTATAAGTCAAAATAAAGACAGCATATGCTAATGAATCCATCTAATGGTTAGGTGGGCAGCAAACAAATGGAAGACTTGGCGTCAGTTATCCAGCCTGATGGACAACAGATGCACTTCTTCCTGCTCTCAAAGTGCTGCAATTACCGGAATATGAGCCATTACAAAGGGAGAAATAAGGCTCTGCTCTTTCCTTCTCATTAAAGCTGTTGAGCTCTGCAGAAAAGAACTAAAGATTGGGCAAGAAAGTAGGAGAACAGTAGTAGTGAGTTGAATACTTGGATTTAGAGGTTTTTTTGGTCAGTGTTGTTACTCAGCCAAAGGGACAGTGCGAGAATGCCTATGGCCTGAGCTGCAGGAGAGCAACATACCTTTCTGGCCATGACAATATGTCAGCCCTGGGCTAGGACTGTCAAGACTGAAGAACTTTTATGCATGCTCAAAAGCAGATGTGGGTTCCAGTGCAATATTAATATCAGTGTACTTAGACTTGTTAATTGCAATTACAGTTTTGAATTTGCGCACTTAATTTCTGTGTGAGATCTTCTTTGAGAACCCGAGTCTGGACCTGAGGAACATGCCCAAAATCATATTGAGAGGTTTACCAGGAAACAGATTTGAAACTCTTAGTGTTTCTAGGTAAAAGCTCCAAGAGACACAGCTTCCTTTTCTTGCTCTATGTGCTAGGTTGGTGCTGTGTTAACTCCACAAAGATGCCCTTTTGTGAAGGTTTCTGTGTGGTTATGCATCCACAACGAATTCCAAATTCAAACATTTTATTTCGGACAAAATCCTTCTGGCCATTACTGAGCTCTCCACGATCAGCATAAATCCCCATTTTTTTAAAATTCACTAATTATTACCATTGTAATTTCCAATACTGGTCACAGTTCTGTATGTCTCAACATATAGTGTGGTGATATTGGGAAATGCTAAACATGTCTGAATTTAGTAATGCAACATGGAAAATCATTACGAATGGAGAATTATTATTCATTGTCAAGCAAAATATTATCAGCAAAAAGCTTTTTTTTTTTTCCTCTTTCCCATAAAAAAACTAATAATCTAATGACCAGCTGCTTTACACTTTCAGAAAGAAATGTTCTTCTCAGGGTTTCTCCTTCAAGTGCAAATCATTTTTGACTTTAAACATTGAGATCCTTTTGTGTCCACTGATAGGAATACACATTTAAAATAAAACAAGTCTAATATGAAAGAGACATTTTGAAACATTAACATTTCACTTGAGATAACATTTTCACAACAAAATCAGGCAACTGACAAAGGTTTGGTCTCCAGATCTCAGAGAGTAAGTTAAAAATTGAGATCTCAGGATACTGAGGAAAAACAATTAACAGAACTTGGCTGAGGCTGAACTATTTGTTTTAAATGCTTGTTAAAAAACCCATATAGGGGATATATTTTTCACTCCCTATGGGTATTTTTCCAGTCTTTCACAAAACCTTGCATTTTACCAGATCACATTAACTTTTTTCCTTGAGAATCCTTTGAAATGTAGACATCAGTGTTTCACCTGAATGAATTGTTGCAATTCAATTTTGGAACTCGGGGAAAAAGTAGAAATACTTTTTTTAAGCACTACCAAAAGAACTTTAAAGACTACTCAGGAGAACAGTTTTTATTAAAATAATTTTATATTATTTCCCTAAATTGCAATGATGCTGTTATTGCAAAAACAACAGGAAAAATACACACATCATGAGCCAACAAGAGGTTTGTTGTTGGAAAAATTAGAGAAAAAGACTTCTGTCAGATTTTTTTACTGTCTTTTTCAATGAACAATGACTGTTAAAAGGTTTTCCAGTTGCTTTTTCTTAACCTCTGCAAGATAACTTTGTCACATATGGTGCAAGATGTGGGAATAGACAGGTTCAAGCATCAGAAAATATCTACAGATATTTTTATCTTACTGCTTGCATTAAAATTCTGAGCAGCTGTTTTTATTGTATTCTTTGATCCTTGATGAACTACTTCCATTCTCTGATAACATTTGCTGTTGAAATAGATGCGTGTCTGTTTCATACTTCCTGTTAACTTCTGGCTGATTTAGTAATGGAAGTAGACATATAGATTACAAATTCCATTGCTGTAAACTGATTTATAATATTTTGTGTCATAAAACTTCTGCAACCAAGATGGATTTTGAAACTTTAGGACAAAATAAAACTCAAATAATCTTGATTTTAGAGTGTTCACTGATGAAAAATGTAACACTGATTTGACAAGATGTTCCAAGGATTTATGCTTCTAAAAACCTGTCTATATTTGTAGTGTGATTTGGTCTAATTTTAACTTTCATTATCTTCTTATATGACACTGCCTGCTAGATTTGAAAAGCACTTTATTATAGATACTCAAAGTTCAATCAAAGTTTTCTTTAATAAATTAAGAAGATTGAGGTCCTTCAGGCATTTGCTACAGAAAAGTTTTCCAAAACTTAATTATTCCTGTGAACTCCTGAGCTATCTGCAGTATTTCAACCAAGGTGTGAACATTTGGCTTATAACAGTCACACTGGAGATGGAGAAAGCACATTGTCTCCATGTTTCTACTTTTCCCATTTTTCTGTGAATTTCTGGAACACAGAAAAATAAATAGCTTGGACGAGACAATATGATTCTTATGTTTGGTTTTTAGGGATACAAAGTCTTTTACAGCATTTTTGTCACATGTCCAGATTTCCTTGCTCTGACAGAGGACTGATCAAACATATCAGAGTTGTGTTTTATAGGAAAAGAAACTATCTAAAGATGAAACTGTACGTTTTAATTTAATTATTTAATTTATATTTTAGGCATCTTCAATCTAAATCTAAGAATTTTAAGAGCCTAAAAGAGCAGTGTATTAGTAATCTTGTTTCGTCACTTTTCAAAATATTAAAGCCCCATATTTGATTCCCTGCTCTGCTTTCTTCAAAAGCTGGACTACAAAAAAATCCAGAAAGTCATAAGTTATTTTATCACAGTATTTGTATTAAATATTTAATTTTTACACAGAAATGGGCCTAAACTGAACAAAAAAAATCTTTTTCTAATTCTGCCAATTTTTTTTGACTCACTCTCTTCCTCTTCTTATTTCTTCAGTTTCAAATCCTATTTGTTGTGATAATCAACCTCTTTCCCTCTTCCCACGTGTAGTATCTACACAAGTGGCATAAAAAATCACTGCAAAACACAACCCAAATTGTTACATGCTAATAGTTTTAGGTTAATGTTACAGAAGAATGGTTTTATTTAGGGCTTTGTTCTCTAGATCATTTGAAAAAAATTCCCCCAATTAATCTCTTAACTTAGTATTTTTAAATGACGGTAGTGAATGTGAAAGCAAGGCAATAATGACAGGTATGAGAGATCAGATGTAAAATTAATATTCAGTTTGTTGCAGAAAGTACGCTACTGACATAAAATTTCTAACTACATCAAAAAATATTTGCACTTGAATTCACCAAGATTTCTTGATCAGTTTCTTAATATAGCCCCATCTCAGGATAATGGATATTATTAATTTTGATTGTTGATTGCTCAGGATTACTCCTGATGTCAGAAGCTCAGCAGACAAGGCAGGAGGCCAACCTGGCTGCCCACGAACTTTCTTTTGGAGGTAAGACAAAAAAAGAAAGGTGTATCCTCAGTGGAAACAAGGTCAGGTGACATGGGAGGAATGCAGAGATGCTGCTCACCACTGCAGGGAGAAAATCTGAGGCCAAAACTCAACAACGGAAGGAAAATACCTTGATTTTGTGCTGGCTACCTAGATTTATAGATAAAATGCTATATTTCCTTAACTATTCACATGATCATTCACAAGACATAAATTGCAGCTTACTCCTAACCTGATTGCATAGTCAGCAGTTCAATCTTCTGTAGCAAAAGGTTTTGCTCTGGTGTAGAATCATTTGCAAGCTGAAGTTCCTTGCTGACCCATTTTGCAATCTCAAAACAAACAGTCTGGAGTAGCAAAACATCTCTCTCACAGGTCCACAGTGGCCTTGCTGCCCATTTCAAGATTGCAAATCTTCTTAGTCATGATCTTCAGGTAAATCACGAAGCCAGAATAAGCTTTTGCAGTATCAAAAAGACGAGAAGTGATTGTGACAATCATCTCCACTCTGCCATGCACCATACACTTTTATTTTTTAAAAACCATTAGAACGGCTGGCTCTTTCTTGACTTTTACATCAGAAAAAACAGGTTTGTCTATCCATTCAAAGTCAATTAACCATGTCAGAGTCCCTTTCCATATCAGCAAAAGTTAGGCTGCATTCTCTCACTCCTTGGCTGGCATTTACTGAGCTGCAAAAACAGTTCAGGTATCAATACAACATAAACAAAGAGTTCTGCCCCAAATATGCCTAAAAATTCTGAATATAAATGAGGAAAATCAGTTTATTTTTCTTTAAATTTTACAGATTATTGAAAAGGCTATATATATCCAGACACCTGTTATTTAGGAACTATTCAAATGTCAAGAAAAATAATGGCATGACCATAATGAATTCTGAAAGGAAAGAGAGAATGAGTTTTTTAAGAAAAAGACAATAATGCTTAAAAAGAGGTTTTCATTTTAAAATAATCTGAAATGGGATTCACCCAGAGGTATTCCATAAATTGGCACTAGATCATGAGAAAAGCAAAGAGCAGGATTTCCCAGTACCCACTAAGGAAACAAGTGCTGCTATTAAATACCTTAACGCTCCAAAAAGGCTCCTGGGCTTGACAGTCCTCTGCCTGTTTTGCATTTTCTATAAGGCTATGTTTTCTCTGAACTCCTAAGATTAAACTCAGATTTTTAGTATAAAACCCCACTTGGCTTGTTCACTGAACTGTTAATTATTTCTGTAAGAAAAACACCCAGAATACATTTGGCTTGCTGAAAAAAATAAAGAAAAAAAGAAATACTGTGTCTTTCTACAAAAGATGTGTGCCGAGATTTTGCAGGGATGTTGAAGTATTTTATATTCAGATCAATTGTTCAATGACAATTCTATGACTGTAACTGCATTCACAAGGGCAGCTTAAACTGGAAAAGGCCTTTGATTCTGTTGTTAAGGCAAAACCACCATGTTTTTAAATGTTTTGACTAGGAGAAAAAAACTCACTGATCCCACTGTTGTGCAATTACCTTAGAAAACAGCTAATGGATGGGATTTATTTTCATAGGATACTTACCAAATCATTGTCTTCACATTTTCTATTTACTCAGGAGACACTGGATTTGGCAATTAGTTACAGGATGACAGATTTACTCAGGGCAGAGCAGATTTCTGATCTTTTTTTTTTTCACTGATGGTGTTCAAGTGACACCTTGCTGCTTTAGTACATAACTATACTCAGTGGGTAAGGCGTCTTCATCCAGCACTATGTCTCTGTACCAATCCAGCTGTGGCTACCACAAAAGATCCCAGAGAGCAGCTAGTTAAAAATCAGTAACATGAACCCAATAGTGAAAATAAATAGGGGATGGGAGTTGGCAGGACTGTGGAAAAATAAAATACAACAGGACAACATCTTGAATCATTCCAGTGGGATTCAGTTACTTATCAGTGTTTGTCTCAAATTTTGAGTAACTCAGCAAAAAAGGGTGAATTTTCACACATGCTTCCAGCTATTAACATGCAGATGATAAAAGGAGTTCTACAAAAATTTTTATAAATTCACTATAAGGAAAAACAATTTTTTTTTTCTGTATGGAACATGAAAATCTAAATCTCTTTTTTGCTTCTTCCTGAATATGATCTGCTCATCTCCAAACAGGAGGTATGCATTTTCATCTAATACTCAGAGGAATTAAGTGTTTTGCATTTATACACCAGAGAAACTGAGATGATTTATATCAGATGTTCCAAATTGCATTACTAAGAATAATAATGTCTTGCAGCATTATTTGATATAAAACTATGCCCCTTTAGGACCAAAATAAATAGTGTTTCTGACTAAACACTACAGAGGAGGTTGCAATAACTTTGAGAGATTCTTATTTTTACATTCTGAATCTATTAGAATGTATATATGTGGGCCAACTGTATTGCTTTTTTTTTTTCCTGCTGCAATGTATAAATATATCTAGCATAAAATTCTTTTACAACAAATTACCTATGCCACTAATAACTTTAAAAAAGATACAGGATGATTTTTGGTCTTACAGAAAAGCTTATTCCACTTTTACATCTGCTCTATCTTTCTGGCTTAAAATTAATGCATCTTAAACTCAAACATATTTTTGGCCCTGAAATAGATTTGTGAGCCCAAAGTCAGCAAGATGTTTTGATGCACTGTTAAACCAATCAGAAGAAGAAGAATATGTACCAATGCCAGTATGTACCAATAATATCACATAATGTGCTTCTTCATTGTGTCTACCAGTATTTTTTCAAGAACAATTTGATTATTTTATTTAATCCCTAGCAGCATATTGTGTCATTTCATCTTAATTAGCATGTTACCACTAGGAAAATGTACAATACTTAGAGCTAAAAACATTAGCTAATTATCTAGAAGCCCCTAAATTAACCATACACCACATGTTTACAATTTCAATTATAAATGATTGAATTTATTAATTTAATATTATTATGTTTATTACAGAAATTATTCTGTAACTGTGTATTTGATTAGGCTAACAGAATAGCAGTTTTCATCCAAGTAGCTTAGAATAGTGGGGGTTTTTTGTGGGTTTTCTTTAAATAAATCAAAAAGACGTGAGATACAATCTTTGAATCAGTTCATTTTTTCATATGAGAGTTCTACTTATGGATGTTTGTGTACCACAAGAACAAGTCACTTTACAGCAAAATGTTCCTTTTATGTATGTATGAGTTTGTCTGCATACATACACACACACACATTCAGACACACAAAATCAGGAATCAATAACCAAGCCACCAGCATAATTGAAAATAGAATGTTTGTTTTAGCTCTGGGTATGACATTTTACTTGAACTGCATTTGTGGTGTGTATAGAGTAATATTTTTTGTATATGGCTTGAATGTTTTCCTTTTCTACTCTAATTTGTTATGTTTTTGAGAAAACAGACAAATAAAATATTAACTGATTGCTGACAGCTTATTTAAGGTAGTGTTTAAAGTCTAGTTCAAAATAGATGTCTACATACAGTATCTATATAACTTACATGTTCAAAAGAATAAAAATACTTTTTCTCTTTTGAGTGACTACACATAATTTAGTAGTTTGCTTGTTTCTACTTGTGAAATCTGAACAAACTTTTACACCATGTAAAAGGACTAAAGTAGGCCATATGAGGAAGCTGCTGTCACTGCAAACAATGACCTCTCTTTAATGTCCAGAGCAGAGGCAGATCATGACCCATAAAGTGAAAATCTTGCTCCCTCTCATTTCTCTAACGCATGTCCAGTAAAAAAAAAACAGTGAAAAGGAGTGAATGAAGAAAATCACCCCTTGCAGCACAATACACCTGAGCCCCTCTCAGACTATTAGAAGGAATTAGTCACATCAAAATGACATATATAAAATCCTTAGTTTAGATTCAAATCTAAAAAATAATTTTAAAACCAATTTTAAATTATTTAGATTCCAATTCTAGAGACTCTTGAGAGCCTCAGCTGACTCCAGTTACTACAGCAATACACAAAGAGTACAAATACATTTCAGGACTTGAGTAAGCTACTGCCTCGAGATGAGCAAAAATCCGTGTCGTTCCTGAAGGAATGGTGCAATACATAATTTGAAAAATAGTTGCAGCACTCTGTTCTCTGCAGAAGTTTGGAGCATTTAAAAAGTAGTCATTCAAGGAAGAAATTTAAAATAAAAGAAGTGCAGGAAGATGTAAATGCCAGCAGAGACTAAAAATATCCACAGTTGCAAAGAAACTCCCAGAAAGTCAACATCTCTCCTGAAGATTAAAGAAATTTCTTCAGTGGTGAAAACAAAAGCATTTTCACTTTTATCCCAGAAATATCTTTTTAACTTTCAATGAACACTTCTTTATCTCTTCTCACATTACAAACTTGTTGAAAAAATAAAGATCTTGACTTAAGATTGGACTGAGGAATGTGAAAATTGAGATGTTTTCATGGAAGCTGCCTGTCATGGGTACTAGGTGAACAGGAAGGAAAGAGCCTGGAGAAGGCTTGGTCATTGTTCTCAGGAAAAGGAGAATGGTACAGGAAAGGACGGCTAGAGACACTGAAAGGAAAGTGAGAATTTCTGCCAAGGCTGCAGAGAAATCTCCATTCCAATGCCCAGAGTCTCTCCTGCCCTCCTCCAGCTCTGCTCCTGGGGCTCACAGGGCTGTTCCTCCCCCTGTTCCCCTCCCTCAGCCCTGGCTGCCGGGCAGCGTTTTGCCCTCCCTTGCCCAGGCTTTCCCCGGGGCTCTCTCTCTCCCGCCCGTGGCTGAGGGGCTCAGCCATGCCCTGCGCTGGGGCCACTGGAGCCGCTGGAACCAGCGCTGTCCATCATGCTGCAGACCCTGCAGCCCTTCCTACTGCCACCAGCATCTAGACATGTAACCCCAGTACAGAGATAAGCCCTATGCAAAAGCTTAGAGACAGTTAAAATAGAAGATATAAAAGAAAAACAGCAATAGTCTGAGAAAGCAGCTAAAAAGAGAAGAAATATATAATAATAAACAATGATGAGTCAATCACTGCAGTAACTTTAATTTTAAAAATTGCCAGAGGTACCTAATGTAGAACAAAAAGGTTATAAGGGTGAAGCGGAAAATGAAAACAGTGGAACATGATGATGTATCATTTTATGAAAGCAGCTGTGTCATCAGTTCAGAGTCTGTGACTGCTCCTCATTTCTAAGGTTTTCAAAATTTACGAATTTCAACAGCGTTCAAAGTATTAAAACACTAATGTTCAGAACTTTTCCAGTAGCCTAGTCCATAAAGACACTGGTAGGAGTAGGGAAATGACACATGAGTACCAATCCCCTGAAGTAAGACCTCCAATGCAGTATGGGAATTTTCCCACATTTTTTCTCCAAGGTGCCAGGAGGAAGTCTCTAAAATTATATACACCGGACTGGGAGAGTAACGTAGTTACTGTCCTTGTACCAGTTGCCTTTATCTAAAGTTTTTGAATCAGGATCTTCTCATACCACATCCTAGTTTGTACATAGTTTTCAAACACTTTCTTTTTTTAATGAACAAAGTCTTCGTATTATAACAGTAAGTATGCTGTGCTGACAGTAGATGTAAATGTATTTCAGAAATCCCTTAGAGGGATGAAAAAATTTTACTTAGAATATTAGAAAATGTGATACAAGTTAGAGATGGATTTATGGCAAGAGGACAGTAGGTGCAAACAGCAGATGAAAAAATTATTTACAGACCTTGTAATACAATGTGTGTATTTAGAAGCAAAAGCACTGTCGAAATCTTTATTCTACTGAACAGACTTTAATTTGCTTTCTGAATATTTATTACAATATGGTTGTTTGGAAAATGGAGACCATTTCAAGTCCAGCATTTTAATTGTTCCCTAAACAAAGAACATATATAATTAATCTGTTTGCCTTTTTTTTTTTTAAGAAATGCCAAAAAAAAAAAAAATCCTATCTGAATAGCAATCATAATATTACATGCTGGCTGTACATGCTCCAGCTAGGTAAACTTGAAAGACATCAAATTTGAAAATTCAGTCCTGTCCAGGGGGAAATTTTGTACTTTTGTAGATTCATGGATTTGGAAAAGCTTCAAATTCATCATTTTCATGTTAACTTCAGCATTTTCTTAAATTGGAGCTAGTATTTTCAAAGGTGCTAAAGAAAGATAAATACTCATTCAGGTTTGGAGTTCACATCTAACATGTAGGGGGTCTTTAGAAATTCCTGTCTTTAAATATTGCAGAATTTTGTCTGCAGATAACATAGTAGTCCTGGAGAGGTCTTGAAAACCAAAATCCTCACAGTTATCATAAAGATCCACCCTTTAAAAAGGAAATAATTACTTTTTTTTCGTGGGAACAGAGGACATTGATTGAAAGACATTTTTACAAAGAACAGTGGAAATGGCATTTATGTAGGTGTTACATGAAGGAGTCTGTACATATGACCATTTCAAGTCAGCAATCATGGTAAACCAATACACAGTTTGAAAGAGCTGGGAAAAGGAGGGGGAGTAGTCAAATGCCATCTACAGAGCTGGGAATATTAAGTTTAATCTGCAGCTGTAACTCTAGAGAGAATTTATGATGAGAAACAGCAGTAATTATTAAAAAGGCTTTGTAGAGCGTGGGATCACTTTGAATGAAAAAGTGACTATGTTAGCAGAAAAAGCACACTGAATTTCACAGCATAATGTAAGGTGTCAGGTTTCTGTTATTTATTTATTTGTTGTTTAAAATGATGTGATTTGTACTCATTTCTAAGAATAATTTAGTATATTTTATTACATCTAGCTTTTGCTGTGTTTTAGTATTGCAAATACAATAAAGGCAAGTTTTCCCTTGTTTCCTTTATAGATTTCTGTTTTCAATTGCTTATGATTCCAGTGAACCAAAGAGGAAAAATTATTCACCTAGCTTTCAAGTACTGTGCAAATAATTTTTTGACTAGTCAGGACTTCATCTTGTGGTCTCTGCCATCATGCTTTCTCGGTTACTTGTGCATTTGCTTTTACTGTACACAAGGGTGTTTTAGGTATAGACGTACACACATAAAATTCCTAGAATACTCCTTACACACGTAAAAATGTACAGACCAAATAGCAAGCAGTGTAAAGAAGTGAGTCTATAGATGCATGTACACTTGAATAAAAGTCTTGCTTACAAAAAATGATATGAAGGATCAGTGAAATTTTTAGAAGAAAGTAATAATTTCACATGTTTTTCCTCTACCAGTTTTAAGGTAGTTGTAGAATTTTTGCCATATTTTCAGGATGTTCTGAGGACTAAGTATCTGAAAATCAGCTACTGAAAGTTAAGAACACTTGATTACTTTTCCTTTTTTAAACAATACTAGCTTCAATTTTTAATAGGCAAATTCTGTTGTTGCTTTGGCATTAGAAATGTTTGATTAGTATAAGGCAGGCATAAATCAGCATTATCTTGCATCTTGCATAGAATGATTTACTAAATCTTTACTAAAACTGAGAGTGAGAATGAGCACAGTACATAAATTTATTACCTTAGTGGATTGACAAACATCACCATTGCATTAGGACTCTTCTTCATAGACCTAAAAAAAGCTGAATAGGCAAGAAGTGAGAAAAGTTATGATTTTCCTCTATTTAACAGGTCCTTAAGAATACTGAAGATATATTTGACCAATGAACCATATTGTTATAGCCCGGTCTAGAAGCTCCAAGCTTAATTTTAGACTTGTGAACCTTAATTTTAGGCTTCAAGAGATTTCGACCATACAAATCCTTGCGGAGTCTTTGATTCTTTGATACCTTGAGTTCATGTCCAGAGAAAAACTACATTTTTTTTTGGAAACTTCTTTTAATTTGGAGAGAAAATAGGCATTTTGGCAAAAAGGGTTTTGCAGAAATAACATGCAATTTCCCAAAAGCATTATGACAGATCACTGAGACTAGTAAGCACTGCTATAGTAAGGGAACCTTTGTTACACCCAGCAAACCCAAACTCCATACAACTTAAATGAAATACCCATTACTTCAGTGCAATACAGAAAATAGGTGTTTAAGTTGCTCACTTTTTTAAGTAGTAAAGGAAGAGAGATTAAAAGAAGAAAGAATAAAGAGAGAAAGAGAGGAGAGACAGGTGGCCATCTGCAGTCCAGCCTAGGGCAAAACATCACGAGGGGATTGACCACTCTGGAGGTCACATGTTGATCTGGAGGTCACATGTTGACAGATCAGGAAGGCAGAGGCCAAGCAGACATGGAGGCCACGTGTGTGTCTGTTTATCGACCACTCCCCCTAGGCAGTACCCTGGGCTCACTGCCACTTACTGTCCTCCCAACCAAAGTGAGGGATGCCACAGCCATTTAGAGGCTCCAGAGGGCATGGTGTGGGAAGGCCACCAGGCAGATTTTATTGCCAGCCCAACAGTGTGCCTTCTCCTGCCATGTGCTCTCAGCTGTGTTGGCTGCAGGCATAGGTCCCTCCACACACAGAAACAGACAACCTGGTTTATTCAACCCATCAAGCAGACAATCCAGTGAGATGCAAATCTGGTCTCTGACACATGTAAAGCAGCCTGAAGGCTGATGTATTTCCTCTTTCTTGAAGTACATCCTGGAAGTTACTGCACTATTAGCAACCTTACCCATGAGACCGGAGTCATGTCACAGAGGAAAAGTTAAGCTGTTTTGATATAAGTTGGACCTGGAGAATATTTATGGATAATTATTTATTTCCTAATTATATTTTAGATCCTTCAAATAGTGTGAATATTTGTTCCTTTCTTTTTTTCTAAAAAAACCCACTTTCACTAGAGTTAGTTAGGAATTGATATTTTTTGCTTTCCTTTTCTATTTCTTTAAAAAAGGAAAGGATGTTTTCCATCCTTCTTGCTTAATACAATTAATCTGATTACACCATTTCCACTTTGGTTAACGAATAAAGCTGGACAACAGATTAATGTATGGAATACACATCAATATTAAACATAAATATAGCAATGAAAGAAACTAATAGATATGGGGGTAAAGACAGCTTCTTTGATAATTAGGAATAACATCTGTGATAAATGTGCATAAAAATCCAGATTAAAAATGTCAATCTGTAGATATTAGTAATTTATTAACTCAGCTATTCAAAAATATTGAAAATTATATGCAATAAACATTTAAATTACCTGCAACAAATATTTTGTCTAAAGGTTGTGCCTGTCTCTGAGTTAAGGAAAAATCTACTGATTATCTTCCCAATGTACCCAGGAAAAAAGCTGTATTGGGTCTATGTGGCAAGGTTTTAGGTAGCATGTGAACTACAGGTGTGGCTTCTGTGAGAAGCTGCCAGAAGCTTTCCCTGTGTCTGATGCAGACAGTGTCAGCCAGGTCCAAGATAGATCTGCCACTGGCCAAAAATAAGCCCATCACTGGTGAAGGTAGCACATCTGGGATAACAGATTTAAGAGAAAGAAAAAAATATTGCACAGAAGAAAATCGTAATCAGGGAAGAGAGGAGCAAGAATCTGTGAGAGAAACAACTCTGCAGGCTCCAGGGTCAGTGCAGAAGGAGTGGAAGGAATGCTCCAGGTGCTGGAGCAGAGATTCCCCTGAGGACCATGGTGAGGAAGGCTCTCCCCTTGTGGTCCCTGGTGGAAAAGAGATCCACTTGCAGCCCCTGGAGGATCTCACACTGGAGAAGGTGAATGCCTGAAGGAGGCTGTGGGAAGTCTGCTCTGGAACAGGTTCCTGTCAGGACCTGTGGAGAGAGGAGCCCACACTGGAGCAGATTTGCTGGCAGGACTTCTGGCCCCACTGAGGACCTGTTCTGGAGCAGTCTGCTCCTGAAGGACTTAACCCCGTGGAAGAGACCCATGATGGAGCAGTTCCTGAAGCACTGTAGCCTGTGAGAAGGACGCATGCTGGAAAAGTCCATGGAGAACTCTCTTCAACGGGAGGGACTTCACACTGGAGCAGGAGAAGAAGTCCTTGCTCTGAGGAGAAAGAAGCAGTGGAAATGGTAGTCGTGAACTTGCCACAATGCCCACTCCCAATCCCCTGTACTACTGTAGGGGGGAAGGAGGTGTAGAATCCAGAATAAAGTTAAACCCAGGAAGAAGGAGGAAGATGTTTTTGAGATTTCATTTTGCTTCTCATTACCCTACTCTGATTTGATTGCTAACAAATTCAATTAATTTTCCCAAGATGAGTCTGTTTTGCCTGTGACAGTAATCAGCAAGTGATGTCTTCCTGTCTCTCAACCCATGATCCTTTCACTCTGTTTTCTTTTCCCTGTTTAGTTGAGGAGGGAAGTGACAGAGTGACTTTGGTGGCCACCTGCAGTTCAGCCAAGGTCAAAACACCAGAAGAGGATTGGGACAGTGAGATAGTTTCTTATCAATGAGTATTTCCCCCAAATGACAACGACTAGTTTAAAAAAAAAGAAAGAAACCAACCCAAACAAAACAAACAAATAAACTAAACAAACAAACAAACAAACAAAAACCACAAAAAAGGATAAGGAAAATATCCCAACTTTGGCAAACAAAATGTGATTACAGTTGAGCAAAAAGCAGACAAGTAATCTAATGTATGGACATATTCTGCTTTCAAAATAGTAGTGGCCGGTTGATAAGCAAGCAAAGGAGAAATGTGAGCAGAATGTGCTACTGAGGCTCTTCTTTGCAAATCCGCCTCCCATTTTTCCATGTGCACCTTTTGCAGCCTACAACAGTAAACATACAAAAAAACCCCAAAAACTGTGAGATGAGGAGAGGTAAGTGTTTTCATTTACTTGGGTGACATATGACATCTTCCATACAGCTTGGAAATAAACCCAAGTATCATAGTCTCATGTATAGACCTGCAAGTTGTGTGATAAAGCTGGGTTTAGGCAAAAGAATGCGTAAAGAAAAGAAACATCCTGCAAGAATGCAAATACAAATATTAAATCCATGATGAAGTACCTGAAAATGCAAAGACCGTTTATTGCCTTGAGTCCTGGCCTTGGACTGAGTCCACTGTATCTACCTCTATGCATCTGTGGCTTGCACTTTTATTTAAATTTCTCCAAGCAGCAAAACTTGAGAACAGGAATCTTATATTTTGTTTATAAAACTGTGACTGCAATCAACTTAATTATATTCTATGATGTTTAAACTAAATTAAGCATAGGTATCAGTGATATGGTACATATGGAGATATAACTCTCAAAAGTCAGTATTGATAGAAAACAACAGCATTTTCCACAGATAGTTGAATCTTTTGACACTATTTTTGAAGAAATATTTCTGAAGTTTTTTTGTTCTGTCCTATAATAAATTAAAAAAAATCCCCACACTGTTCTGATCACAAATCCAAAACATAGAAAATTGACTCTATACTGGAGAAAATTAGTACATTGGCATTATGGGCTATTCCCACATTTACCTGTCTTACATCCCACTGGCTTAACTGAAACAGTTTCTGCAAGCAGAGAATAATCTATGTGGAGTGAGACTAGAAACATTGTAAGACACTAAGCACATTAGTAATGATATCCTAAACTGTTTACTGGGGCATGAGAAAGTTATTTTCTCCATGTGCCTGTGCTTTTAGGTTTGATGTCTGCATGATAATCAATATATAATAATGGCCAATCTTCGGAACGAAGATCCGGGGAAGGTCTTTACACCTTCAAGCCTGCGCATTGGATTTTTTAGGTGAGACACAGTGTGCGCGG
>JAWMRA010000078.1:70604152-70645813 GCA_035584735.1 Pseudotriccus pelzelni
CAGGGCTAACGAGCTCCACCTGCCCGGGGAGTGTCCCTGGCTGGGAATCGAACCCTTGGCCTCGGCGGTGAAAGCGCTGCATTCTAACCACTAGACCACCAGGGGCTCCCCAGATAATCAATATAACCTTCAGATTATTCTCAGGGTGAGAGTACCGACATATACAATGATGTCATGTTTTCTCTAGCTGTAGCCAGTAAATATTGAAGACACCTGACTTCCAGATACGTGGCAAATTAATTGTACAATCTGTTGGCAACTCTATGGAAGGAAAACACTCCTGCTCATTTATTCTGTCTCCCTCTCAAAACACTTTGGGGTGTGAAAACTGCCATTAGTGTTTCTTTCTTCCTTTCAAAAGATGTTATCCTTAATTAGCAGAAAAAGTGATTCATATACTGTGGTTTGCATTAGTCTTCAATATTAACAAGGCATTTAATAGTCATAAATAAAAGATGCAAGTAAAAGTTTTTAGATGAAAAAAATCAATTGAAACTACTGCACTTTAGGAACATGACATTTCCCTAACTTTTAGCCTTGACAGACTTTCGAAGCACTTTCAGTTTTCTAACATAGAACAATATTCCCCCAGGCTACTCTGGTTTATTTAAATTTCAGTGACCAAAATTTGACAGCCAGGGCCTTAGATGCTTTTAAACAACTAAAGCTGATATTTCACTGTATTTACTGATGCTAGGGGGAAAAAAAAGTTCCTTTTCATCTCAATTGTTCATTTTCTTTAAGGACTCATATAGAGGAGTCAAGTTTAAGTTGAAGTTGAACAAGGTACTGTACATGCCCGAGAAAAGAAAAGAAAATATTTGCCACACAGTATACTGCATTGTCCTTAATTTGGGCCTAAAGGGTTTAGGAGATTGTATAAATTGCAGTGTTGCTGAATGAAAAGTTGCTGACTTCTGAGTGTCACCCTGGAAGGTGAGGAGCAACAGGAAAAATATGGAGAGTGACTCTCGGATTTACTTCTTTACTCTCTGGAAAGTGTACATCTAAGGACAAAGATGTTACGTTTGTTATGTTATGTTATGTTATAACCCTTGGCACCTGTTACGAACAGAGATAACTCTAGTTATTCTCTGATCCTTCTGTCCCTGTCTAGCCAGGTACAAAAACATAGATTAGAAATTAAAGCTTGAATGATTCCAATATTACTCACCCCTGTGCTAATCAAAAGATTAAATAAATGGCTAATGTTTTTATACTTGGTCAGATATGGAAAAAGGTATCCAATCTGTTTGTCGTTCTGTCTTCTTTCACTGTCATCATTTGGTATAAATGTCAAATATTATGTCAATGTGCTTCACTCCAATAAATACAATCTGCAGTAGTTAAAATTTTAATAACATGTGCAGGTGCCAGTATTTTACAGGTGACTGCTGCTGTATCATCATTATTGAAGTCAATCAGAATTGTTTTCCCACTATAATAATTCAATTCTTAATGAGTTCATGGCCAGCAAAAACAAATGGCTGAGATGGAGCATGAGATAGAAAATGACTGTTGAGCCTTCCTGTTACAACATCTCATGTCTGAAAATTTAAATTAGTAAAATTAATACTGAGTGCAGTTTGAACCGAAGTAGAACAGTTCATTATGATACTCACAATGGGATGAACTTTGAAAGCATGCCAGATCTATCCGAGCTTGAGCAAGCAGTGAGCAAACTGGTACATCATTTACCCTGCCCACAAAATCCCCAGAAAATAGCAGTTTTCAATTTTCTTCAAATGGTTTTTCATCAAGCAAAGTGCACCAAACAAAAAGAGTTTAGATAGTGTTGTAATTTTCTTTTACTAGAGCTGAAGGACTACTTGCATGACTTATGTGAATCGTTAGCAGATAATAAATGAAATTCTCTGAACAAATTTTTCATTATGCATAAAACTATAGAAGTGCTTGAACTGTTTATTACTATTTTTTCGTATGTATGTTTTACTAACATGTTTAGAAATGTTGCAGGGCTTTTTTTTACTTGCTCAAATGCCAGTATAATTTTGGGACTAGTAGATATAGTATAAAATTGGAAAAAAGTATGTATTTTTGCTGTTTGTAGCTTTTGAAATGTAGACAGAGTTGTGAAAGCTACTCAGTAGCGCTTTTTGTGATAAACATCTAAATATATTGTTTTAGAAAAAGAAAAGAGGAAAAGAAAGAAAATACTTCCCATTTGTGGACACTGAAAATGGAAGTTATCAGCTGAATGTTCAGAAGTCTCTCCTGATGAGATCCATCCCAGAATTCTGAAGGAGTCAGCAAATATTATGGCAGGACCCCTTCGATCAGCTTCCAAAGGTGTTGGGTGTCTGGGGAGATCCCTACTGACTGGAAGCTGGACAATATTATTACAGCCTACAAAAAGAGTGTGAGTGAAGACCCAGAGAACTATGGAGCCCTTAATTTAACCTGAGTCCGGGGAAAAAATTATGAGCAGAAGCTTATGAGTTCATAAAGGGAAGATCCTGTGTAACTAATTTGAAATACATCTCTTATAGGATCACCCACCTAGTGAATGAAGGGGAGGCAGTGGGTGTAGGGTTTTCGCATGTTAGTAAGGATTTTGATACTAAGAGTATCCTTCTGTGAGTTCACGGTGCACTGGGTGAAGAACTGGCAGAAGTGCAGAGCTCAGAGGGCTGCAGTGAATGGGGTTACATCTGGCTGGTGACAAGGCATCAATGTTATTCCTCAGCATTCAGTTCCAGGGCCAGTCCTGTCCAATCTATTTATCAACCATCTGGATGCAGGAGTTGAATGCACCACTAGCAAGTTTTCTGATGATCCCAAACTGGAGCTGCTGTTGACTCTCTTGAAAGAAGGAAGCCTTGCAGAGGGATCTAGATAGATTGGAGCATAGGGCAATGATTAATGGGGTGAAATTTAACAAATCCTAATGCATTCTGCACCTGCGATGGAGGTGCTGAGCCCAAGTATAAATGAGGAGAGAAGCGGCTGCGGAGCAACCCTGCAGAAAGCGATCTGTGGTTGCTGGTTGGCAGCAGCTCAGTGTGAGTCAGCAGTGTGCCCTGGCAGCCCAGAGGGCAAAACTCATCCAGGGGTGCATCAAACACAGCATCACCAGTCGGCCAAAAGAGGTGACTATCTCGCTGTATTCAGTGTTGATGTGGCCTCATCATGAGTACCGTGGGCAGTTCTGGGCTCCACGGGTTAAAAAGGTTGTGTAGGTCCTTGAATGCAACCAGAGGAGGGCAACAAAGCTGGAGGAAGGGCTGGAAGCAATGTCCTGTGAGGACTGGCTGAAAACTTTGGGTTTGTATAGTTCGAGAGAAGGAGGCTGAGGGGAGAGGGAGTTGCTGAGCTCTTCTCTCTGGTCTTCAGTGACTGGACATATGAGAATGGTCCAAGGCTATGCCAGGAAAGTTTTACACTGGATGTTAGAAAGCAATTTTTTGCTAAGAGGGTGGTCAAACAGTGGAATAGGGTTTCTAGAGAGATTTCCAATGCCCTTAAAAACATATTTTAATTTTTTGTCTTGAAGTGGTCAGGCAGTTGGACTAGTTGATCATAGTTGATCCCTTCTAACTGAAATATTCTATTTCTATTCTATTCTATTCTATTAAATTGCATGTGTGAGGTGAGACAAGGTCTGTGTTTGATTGAGGCCTAACACAGTAGGGTCTTCATTCATAGCTGGAAACTCTTTGCACTAACACAAATAAATCATGGTCCTGTGCTTTCACTTCTATGTGAAGAGAAAGCAAATTCAAATTCAAACTTTGCCTGTTTCGACATAATATTTCATAACCTTCAAAAATTCCTTTCACCTCTGCATTTTTTATAAACTTATATACATAATGAATCATTCCAATTGCTGCCCTACAGTGATGTTATAAAGGTCCTTTCATTTAAGATTTAAAATCTCACATCCACCATATATACACATTATATATATATATATAATGTAATATCTATCATTTATACAGATGAATATAAGTGCCTGCATGAGTGACACAGGGCAATCATATACCTTGATGAAGACTATAGCAAAAGTTAGTTAAATCCTATATTCCTATTCTGAGAAAAAAAATTATGGCCATTAAAAACATTTTAACTTTAATGAGACAGTGAATAAGTTTTAATAATTTGCAGTACTTTAATGTACTTCTGAGATGTAAAAAATTTTAGAAGTGAATACCAGTTAAACTTAAAAAGTAATCTTTACTGAACTATTGGGCTTGAAAATGTTCAAAATAAAATTATGTCCCTGAAAATAACAAAGGATACTGTTTTGTGTTTTATTTCTGTGGATAATGGCCTTACAAACTGAGTACTTTATTTTATATATGATATACTAGGCTAATTAAGTGATACATATTTGAAAAAGATCCATAGTATGTGAATAATATATGTTTGAGATAGACAGATGCAAAGGTCATAGTAGAGTATAAAATTATCATTAAGATTCATTTTGAGGTAATTATGTTCCTTGTAAATTGGAAAACCACAACAGAGTTCCATGTTTTACAAAATGTGTGAACTAAACACTCTACCACATAAAAATTCTATGTATTCTCTTAGGATATCTTTTGTCAGACTATGTTTCTGGAATTCTTTTAAAACTGTTTCAAATATTTTTGTTTAGACTTTTATACACACATCCATTCAGTTGGATAGCTTCACTACGATGAGCCCAGGTTGACAGGTGTTGGAGACAGAGTAAATAATTAAATATCACAGTTTCAGGAAGCACTAAAAAAACCTCTGGTGACAGTAAAATATGCATACTCGAATGTTCTGCCTACCCACCCCTTTCTCCCACTCTCCATGTACTGGTATAATTGTCCTCTTTATCAGTTTTGAAACTGTATATAAAATGTCCTTTTTAGGGGACACGTATTCAACTGACTATACTGCACTGCAGAGTTTGGCTCTTAAAAAAAAAAAGACAGAAAAAAATTTTTTGTAGATGCTGTTTTTAAAAATATAGATCATCAGTGAAATTTGTGCACTGGAAATTGTGTTTGAGTACCTTAAGAAAGAAACCTTTTAGCTGTGGAATGCAAAACATGCTGAAACAGAAGAGACAAGCTTACTTCATTGTCTGATGCCATCAGCTCGTACCTAGACAATATAAATAAAGGACACTTTAAGTTGCTTCATATGTTGTGAAGTCTGTTCTTTTTCCTTTTGCTGTTCAAGGAATTTCAAATACAATTTTAAATACTTGGATTATTCCAGAGAAACAATAATATGAAAGACATGAAGATAGTTTTCCCAGATGTTTTTAAGTTATGTAAGTAGAAATGATTTGACAAAATCATACAGTTTAAAGTATGTTTCAAACATGGATTCTGTGCATAGGAGCTAACAGGCTGTTCTTGTGGGTTCTAAATCCCTGACCATTTGTAGATGTCAAACAATCTAAGATTTAAGGAATAGATAAAGGGGGAAAAAAATTGCTAGGGACTTAAAAGACTAGAAGCCTATCAAAATTAGATAACTCCATGACTTAATTCAGTGTGTGCTTCAGTGCTGGTATGTAATAATAGATAAATTATGCATGTTTATATTTATTTTTTTCTTCTTTTCACATGTTGTTTTGTTTATGAAAGTCTGTTGTAAAATCACAAAAGGAAGTACAAAAAGGATTAATAGCAGGAGACAGAAAATTGACTACTTCTATTAGATATTAAAATAAAGAGTAATCAGGAGGATTTTTAGGCACCAGAATAAAATACAGAGTGAGTGACAGATTTCTTGATATGCTAAAATTCAACTGTATGCCTTTCATATAATTGTATTTTAGCCAGATACACATTAGGAAGCATAGTCACGACTCGAAATATGTTTATTTGATAGTTTAAAAGGCTTAGGGATCCTAGAAGCCTTTCCGTTTGTGTAATAGTCTGAATCTTATGATATTTAATCTCTAACATAAGTCAGAGGGCAATATCTGATCACTTCAGTATCTCCAAATACAGGTGCAATTTGCACACTTGTTGTGACATGGGGCACTGAATATGTTCTCTTCTAGAGGCCATAAATGTTAAGCAAATACTCTCACTTGTGAATTTAAATTTACTTTCTGTAATGTAATAGAATGAATAAGGTTGAATGGGAGTTCTGGAGATTACCTGGTTCAATCACCCCAGCTTAAGAGCGATTCAACTACAGCAAGTTGACCAGCACTGTCAGTTGGGTTTTGAATATTTCCAAGGACAGACACTCCATAACACTTTATATATCTTGTTTCAGTGTCCAATTACCATCACAGCAAAAAAAAAAATAAAAAAAGCTTCTTCCTATATTTAAATGGAATTTCTTGTATTCCATTTTGTGCCCTCTCCTTTTTGTCCTGTCACTGGGCACTTCTGAGAAGTGTGACACTGTCTTCTCTAGTCTCCTTCTCAAGCATTTATACACATTGATAAGATCCTCTCGAGCCTTCTCTTATCCAGACTGAACAGCACTTTCACTGTCTCCTCAAATGTCAGATGTCCCTTAATGACTTTTGCAGTCTTGCACTAGACCTGCTCCGGTATGTCCAACTGTCTTGTACTGGGGAGCCCAGAACTGGAAATGGTGCTCCAAGTGTGTATCAGCAGTGCTGAGCTGTGGGGAAGAATCACCCCCCCTCAACCAGCTGGCAATGTTTTTCCTAGTACAGGTATGATGTTATTGAACTTTTTTCGTGCAAGGGCACATTTCTTGCTCATGTTCAACTCAGTGTTCAGCAGGACCCCAGGTTTTTGTCTGCAAAAGTGATTTTTGGCTGGGAGACACTCTCCCCTACTCACCACAAATGATTCATGTGATTCTATGCTTCCCAGATGCAGGACTTTGAATTTTCGCTTATTGGAATTCATGATACTCCTGTCAGCCCATTTTTCCAACCTGTAGAGGTCCCTCTGAATGGTGGTGCACTCATCTGGTTTATTGACTATTTCTTCCAGTTTTATGCCACTTGTGAACTTGCTGAAGGTGTCAAATCAACCTTTCTGTTGATCCCTGGGATTTGCCATTAGTGACGGATCATCAGTGTGATTTCATGCTACTAATCACAACCCTTTGACACGAGCAGTTCCGTCAGTTTTCACTCCACATAAATGTTATCAGTTTATTAGTGGGGATGCTATTGAATACAGTGTTAAAACCTGTACTACAGTCAGGATAGTCAACATCTACTACTGTCCACTCATCCACCAAGCCAGTTTACAAGGCTGTCGGGTTCTCTCCTACTCTCTTAAATGAGATTTTTCCTGTAAATTATCCTGCTTTTCTACTCAAATGCATGGACACAGCAAGATCTTTTCTTTATTATGTGAACAGACATATGAAATGCTTGAAGGTAGCATATTAGAAGTAGGCTTGTGAATCCGGGAAACATAATATGTAAGAGGACCTTTGAAATGGGAGTTTAGGAGCAGTAAGTAAATACTTTATGCAAAACAAATCCCCTGTACCATAACAGATCCAAGAAAAACAGTTTGCTAGATGGTTTCTGGAAAAGAGAATGTGAGCAGTCCTTGGGTACCATCTGGTTTTGGAAGGGAGTGAAATAAATCATGTAGGCCAGAAGAAGGAATGAAATAACTGAAATATCACCCCAAATCAGAAAAGATATACCCTTTGTCAAAGAAAAGGTGTATTCTAAAATGAGTTGCCAATCAATTAAAAAACTAAACCCAACCAAACCCAACCAAAAAAAAAAAAGAGTTTTGTCTAGAAACCAAGGAACCAAGTCAGTGGCTGAATAAAACCATAGAACAGTACAGTTTATATGAAATTCACTCAGTGTGGGGTAAAACTCTGCATAAACAGTTATCTAGTGAAAGAAGATTTGAAAGCCATTCCAGATAAAGACAGCTAAAACTGCTTGACTAGCCTCATCCACATAACAGGAACATTAGCTCTTTTGTTATGGGTATGTAGAAGTTTCTGTACATTTACCAGTTGGTAGATTTTCAGTCCAACATTAACTTCAGTTTGTTAAAAATAAAAATAAAAAATAGTTATATGTTTAACAAAATAATAATTAAAAAATCAGTCAAGGCATGTTTCATAAAAATAGAAAGTTTTATATAGTATTCAATTTGTTTCCTCACTTGGCACAGTGATGATACAGAGAAGAACAAGAATGGATACAATAAAGATATATAATTCCTATAAGTTTGATGGATGATTATTTTCTCTTATTAGACCAGCATTTCAAGAGATGGAGTCAGATTACTATTACATCTCTCTTTGACATTGCATGCAAAATATCCACATGTTGCTGAATTATTCTGACAAGGGTAGTAAAACTGTTATTTGCTTTGGTTATTTTTTGGTTCAGCATATATAGTCTTTTGACTTAGCAAGGGCAGTTTATGAATTTCTTTTTAAAATGGTGATCAAAGAGCTCCCTATTTCCTTGCCATTTTCACTGATAATGAAAACCTTTGCAATGCAAGTAATTTGCATGATGGCAATAATAATAAATAGTAGTAAAGTAATAGAAATATAATGGCCTAATAAAATGGAGTAAACAGTTATAAAGTTATCTATTCAAAGTGAATAACAGTAACAAGAAAATAAATAATGTATCATAATAATTACAATCTCAGGGCATCTAGATTAAGTTAGTAACACTAACTATGCCCAGAGTTATAAAAGGTATCTTCTGCTACTGTAAAAATTCATATCCTACTACATTTGGTCAACAGTTTTGCCGTAAATTCTGCTTAGTAGTCTAACTACATGTATAATACATGTACCATATTTATTAAATCTTACAAAGCACATCTAAACTATATTTATAAAAATAAAATAATTGCTATAAACTATATGAATATTAAGTATCATTCAACTTTCACAGTTACTTCAATAGAAGAATCTAGATGCATGACCTGCCTAATGAATTTGTAGTGAACTCCTGTGTCTTGTTTAAATACAAATATGGTCTAAAGCTTTAGACCATATTTAGGCAGATTGCTGTCTTCAAGAAATTAAATAGGTTAATTAAATGGGAAGAGGTTTTGGCAAAGGTCAGGAAGAGCTCTGAGAACAAAACCTGCATTTTGGGAAAAACCTTGAGCTTTATACCATTTCTTCAGGATGTGGCTAAACTGATGGAAGTGTACATAAAGTTGGGACTTATTCTTAGAGCAGACTCATGATCTGGCATAGATCTGGCATACTGTCCAGACACAGGTAACAATCTTCCAATCCACAGTAAATTGCAGGAGCAGGAAAGATAGTGTATACTCCTTGGCTAGAATAACCAGTTCCTTCTCTCTCTCTCCATTCTTGTAATAGAGAGGGATGAGGAAGGTGAAGAGGAAAATGTGGCAAGATGGAAGTCCAGGGAGTGAAACTGATTATCATTGCCAATTTCTCCAAACCCTTTGTGCCATTATGTTTTTTCACAAAATGCATAGTGCTTTTATGTTTATTTCCATTTTTTTCTTGTTTTAATTAAAACTATGTTTTTTTCTCTGCTTTGGTTTGCAAACCACTGTGGTGTCTACATGCCCATTCAAGTTAGTTACTCTTCTTGAATTGCTTAGTTTATCGAACTTTCCTATTTTCTAAAGGTCTTACTTTTATCCACTAAAAGGTAGAGAAAGGGGAAGTTAAAATATTTAGTTGAAATACAATAGTAAATGAAGTACTTCACAGATCCTACTGAACTCATGCACAATTAGTCAAAAGTAGCTAGCATAAAGAGACACAATTAAAATCATTACCCATGTCAGCAGACAGATCAATATGGTTCCAATACAATCAGTTAGTTCTTCTCAATCCATAAAATTAATCATGGACAAGATGGCACTTACTTCACTCAAGAGATTCACTGAATGTTTAGAGCAAGTGATTTTGAAACTGCCAGTGTGTCCAAGCAGTTGCTCTTCAAGACTGTCATGTGTGAGGTGGAGGTAAAAGTACTTGGCATGCCCTTTCCTTCAGCTTTCTTCATCTGCAGTGTTCTCTGTTTATGGGTCGTGTTCACCAGTGTCCATGTTTCTCTGCAGTCTTTTCAAACTTTTTAAACAGGTCATAGGAGTAATGCCTAGGAATAATAAGGTTTTATAGCTCTCTAAACTATAGAAAAAGCTATTTTCACATGTATCAAGAATAAGGTCTGCTGTCAAGAAAGCTCTGGGGAAGTGAGGGACATCTGCTGTCTTCGGTTCTGCCTCTTCAGTGACATCTGCTGTCTTCGGTTCTGCCTCTTCAGTGTTTCCTGTTATAATTACCTGCCCTACTACTGAATGCAAGGGAACTAAGAGGAAACAAAATCATATATCCTTCTGTTTCCTCTGATTCATCCAGAGGTATATGTTTTGTCTAGAAACTGTAGGTATAAGTAGAGTTTGGGATGAATATACTGGTTTTCAGTGGTTGTGATATTATATAGGGGAAGACATTCAGAGGCATCTAGATAATTTAGGAACACACACTCTATTGTCTTTTTCTTTCTTTGCTCAATTCTTATCTAAATACTTTTGAAAATTATGTTCAGCTATGCTACAGGCAAAAGTGGGATCAAAATAATAAAGAAAAAAGGGCCAGCTGGAACTCAAAAAAAATGAAGTGTCAAGTTTTTAAAAGTCTTTGATGAAGAGAATAACTACTGTTTTGCAGGAGTCAATGAACAAACTTAAGGATACTAAGGAATTATCTTAAGATTTAGCTTTAATTTACTGAGAGAATGGATTAAACTCACAAATGTTACTGTGTCAAATAGCCTATTTAATAATTTACATTACTAGCTTCAAAATGAAAGAGGCATTTTCTGAGAGGATAAAGGGTGGTAAAAAGTCCTTTACAGAGTCCTATAGTCCTATACAAAGTGGTCAGTATAGAGGAAATCAGTAGATAGGTATTTCATTATTTATCTATAGCTAGTTTTTGACAGTGTAAAATCATACATCTTCACCTATGTTGTTCATCTACTCCTGAAGGATAAGTGTACGACCTTTAAATCTCAAGACTCTGTGAGAGAGGGCTATTTCGATTAAACTATGAAGGAACTTAACAACTTTATATTTGCCATATTTCTAACAGGACAAATTGCTCAAAATGTGCTATTTTTACCCTAATTTTTGAATCTTACTGAAATGTATTTATCACACCAAATTAAATTAATTATTATTTTTCTTGAATTTTGGTCTCTACTTTGTGCCCTGGAATAATACCACATCCATATAAAGAAGTTGTCTATTTTTCCACTGGCACAGGGTAGCTTTTTTTAGCAAAATTCCTCTTTGGAACAAGTAGAAATTGACATCAATGGCCTCTGAGAAAAGTCACTATTAACCACATAGTTGACACGCTGTGTAATAACAGTGGTGTCTCTCAATGGGGATATTTCAGAAAGCTCTAGGCTATTTCACCCCTCCTGCATACTAAGCGTATATTCATGAGGACAGGGCAAAGAAAACAGTGCTCTGTCAATTCATACCCTACCTTTCTTCATTATGATTTTCTCTGCACATTTCTCTATGAAGAGTCAAATCTTACTTCACTGCCATGTAGTCCCTCAGCAGGTTTTTGTTAGCTTCAAGTTAAGCTAAATGACTGATACTGAATACAGTTATCTTGATGGAAGGAGGTAGATGTAATTTGAACTTAGAGTAGAAATACTAATAATTACAATTAAATTGCTGCTTCAAAAACACTTCCCATGCATATATTTTCTGTAAAAATTGCCTCAACTCAACCACTGAATTCTGATGATTTAAGGTGTTGACGAAGAAAATATTGGCAGGCAGAAGATGGACACTGGAACATGAGAGGGAAAGAAGAGAAAACAGATCTTGAATGAATTAAAATTAAGCGTGTTATCCTAGAAAGGTTTTGAATAATCCTGCACATTTCTGTTTCTTAATCTCACTTGTCTTGAACTCATGTAACTTATTGGTTTTTTAAGCATTTTTTGGAGACAAATCACTGCATAAGAACAAGTCCCAGACACGAATCTGTCCAGAATTTGCATTATGGAATATTTTAGTGTATGTGTGCATGAATACATACACATGTATAGTGATCTACAAATGCTTAATTTAATTTTTGGTTTAGTTTGGTTTTAACATTTCCTTGTATAAGAATGAGAAATGAAGATTTGATGAGAAGGAAAGTACCAGAAATTCTCACTGACTTGCAAAGGGAGCTGTCTGTCTTACTCTTCTCTATGACTAAAAATCTTTCTGCACTGTATAAAACTGTGAAATCTATTCAGTGTGCTCCTTATAAGATATTTTATATATATATGTATATATAATATATAGTAACATACTTGGAATATTAAAATTCCAAGACAATTCAGTAATGAAATAAGGTAGGAGTATCATGTCTGTTCTTTTTAATTTAACTAAATATTTGTACACCTGAAACTGAGCTAGAGTATGTGCAATTCTCGTGGATAGGAAGCCACTATGTACTCTAGGTTTTTCCAATGGATAGTACAATGATTGTTTTTTCACAACTGTGTCTCACACATTGCCCTCAGAGGGCTGAAGGTTACTGGCAGTTCCATACAATTCTTTATATGAAATTCTGTCTGGAACGAAAAATATGCATGTTGCTGTTTGAGTTGTGAGTGCCCTGTGTGATGAGAAAAACCCTACCACTTTATAAATTTTGAAGGGAAGATAAGTTCTCAATTAAGCAAATTAGTGATAGATCCATAATCCTCAAGAATTTTGTTCCTTTTGTTCATTATTATATCTTAAAATGACAGTATTTTTTGTTCTTAAATTGGTACTATTCTGTAATAGTCACATAAGCACTTCTTTCAGACAATCAAAGGGTACCCCAAGTTTCTTATTATTGGAAATATTCCCTACTTAAGCATTGAGAGAAGAGTTCTCCGAATTAGAGCTGCAGTCTTACAATAGTTTGAACAGTTTTATTTCCACTAGGTGGAGCACTGTTATCACAGCAGAATTTTTTAAAGTAAAAAAGAGGCTTTTGAAGTCAAGGAAGAGAAAAAAGAAATTAAGCTGGAGAATTTGGATCCAGATCTAGATTTGTTTTTTTGAAGTGTATGAGGGCTAAAGTATGCAAACTTCTGTACTCCAGTTTTATTGGTCTGCCTCTTGTGAATTCTGTCTCCCTAGTCCATCATTATCCTTCCAGGCTTTGACTGAAAAAGTGAATAATTTAAGGTAAAAGACATGGGGTTCTTCAGCATCCTCACAAGAGGAAGCAGAGGGGGAAGTAGAGATCTCTTTGCTCTCATGATCGGTCACAGGACTCAAGGAAACAGCATGAGGCTGTTTAGGGAGATTTAGGTTAGATACCAGGAAAAGGTTTTTTCGCCCAGAGGGTGGTCGAGTTCTGAAGTCGAGGGAAGTGGTTACAGCACCAAGCCTGACAGAGTTCAAGAAGCACTTGGATGCTGCTCTTGGGCACGTGGTGTGACTCTTGGAGTGTCCTGTGCAAGGCCAGGGTCTGAACCCTGTGATCCTGACGAGTGCTTCCCGACTCAGCATATTCCGTCATTCTATGATTCAATGATTTCTAGGAAAAAAAAAAAAAAGAAAAAAACCAAGGTGTCTGCTATGGTGCAGCTTTCTGTTTCTAAAGGATGGATATAATGTTTTTGAAGACTATATTTAAAGAATAGTTTTGTAAAACAAAATTAATTATATGCCATTCAAAGTTAAAAATTCATTGCAAAGAAATGTCTTTTTCTGAAACTGGGGAAATTGAAACTGGGGAAAGAATAAGAATACTTTATAGAAGAGCAACCTTGCTGAGGCTTCTCCATTAGTCCAAGATGTGGGTGTTCAGAGCCTTAATAGACCATTATCAACTTAAACTGCACTCAGAAGCACAAAAGAGTTAAGAGAATTGCAAAACTACACGACAAAACACTGATGCTATATTCAATTATATCAAGAATTGTCTATCAATACTCATGGCTATCACTGTCCTCTTATGTTTTCAACACTAATCTTCACTGAAATCCCGTGAATATGAGTGGTACATCAGCTGCTTCTGGTGTCTCTATGATGAAGCTCATAATCCCAAAAAAAACTTGTTTATGCTTGTGCCTTTTCTTGTTTTTTCTTAATTGGTTGCTCTGTTCTTAATTTTTACCCAAGAGTTCAAGAGGTAAAACACTTTGGAGATATGTATAGCTCTTTAGGTGCACTGAACTGAACACTTTGTCCCACAGGAAGGTATGAAAGGGTCTGCAGGGTGTAGCTGGGTCAATATAGAATGTAAAGAAAGATGAACCTGGTCACCCAGGCACTGTCAGTTTCCAATAGTTTCAATCAGAAATGGCACCTGTGGCAGAAGAGCAGTCAGGAGCAGCTGTTTCGTGTGTATCTGTGTCTAAGCCATTCTGCATGCTGCAGCTGGTGACATGTTCTGCATGTTACAGCTGAGGCAGGCTGTGTCTGCTCAGCAAACGAGAGAAGTTTCTGCTTCCTAATACTGATCATAAGTTCACAAACATCTACACTGTATTAAAAACATCAGTGAGTAAATGTATGCAAAATAGCTTAAAGGTGGTTAGTTCAGTTATCAGTGGCAGTATAGATGTCAGCCTTGTTTAGCTGTCCAGGAATGAGCGCAGTGTCTCTGAGGTGCAGCTCAAGGAAGGAACTGAAAAAGCATTGAAGTCTCTTCTCCTTTGACCTTGAGGCTTTCTGACTCCAACTGAACACATAATTTACTCTGAAGTCCATTAGAGAATACTTTTTCATGTTTATAATGTTCTAGATGTTTGATATAGATTCTAACGTCAAAACTGAGTACCCTTTTGAAACTGGCTGTGTATCTTCTTAGGGTAAAAGAATAGTAATGAAATAATAAGCTAAACATTAACAGACTGAGGTGTAATAATTTGTAAACTTATGCAATGCAATTAATTAATTTTGATTCTCCTACACATTCTTGTGTCTATGGAAATGCTTCAAACATGTCTTAAAACAGCCAGCTTACACCTGCACTATGACTCTATGCATAACATACACATGTCCACTCTGAAGGGTGACTAACTGGATTGTCAGTACTTTAAATATAACTTCTTTAAAGACAGCTATGTTAGGTCATAAAACAGTTCATAAAATTATAGATAACAGATTAAAAGTCTTTTCTGAGCTCTATCCATTTTACTGGGATATTCATTTCTACAATTTAGGCTAGCATAAGAGAGGGCTAATGAAAAGGAGAGAAAATTTACAAATGTTTTCTTCAGTTACGGTCATTTAAATCGTCCTAAAGTATAGGAAGATATCTATTATACACCATACAAGTAGTAGGTGAAAAAAAAGAAACTAGATATAGATTGAATTCAAAATTAATGTTTTGCTAGATGTGAAGAAGCTTTTCTGCAGCTATCCACAGAATAAAAAGGTTTAGAATACACAGCACTCCAGAAACTTGTTTGGTCCCCTGAATTTCAAATCAATCATGTTATTAAATCAATAATATAATTTTTCTTTGTGTGAGACCTAATGAATAACACATAGTGAGTTAAGGAAAACACTCTATTTTCTGTAGCCAGTGGGTTGCTGTTTGCATAGTGTTTTGCTCATTATCTAATGACAATTGAGAGACTTTTTTTTTAATGGCATGGAATAGAATTA
This sequence comes from Pseudotriccus pelzelni, assembly GCA_035584735.1. NCBI lineage: Eukaryota > Metazoa > Chordata > Aves > Passeriformes > Tyrannidae > Pseudotriccus > Pseudotriccus pelzelni. The sequence goes on from JAWMRA010000078.1 coordinate 70,619,716, forward strand.
AATCAGTAAAATGTTTATGGGCATTGTTAAAAGAGTGAAGTACCTTCCACCTTTTGAAAAATAACCAACAAGTTAAAAGTAAAAAACTGTAACAAAATACCCTGTCGTTAATTTTTATCTTAGCCATTTCTAAATGTATCTTAGAATGTTTGAAATATGTGTGATCTATTTGTTACCAGGACAAAGGGAAAGACAAGCCATATGTTAATTTATTTTATAAAGATACCACATAAGAAACTACATCAATATGTAGTCTAAAAAGGTTAAGTTAAACCCATTATTTACACAGAATGACTAAGTACAAATTTTACTATGAGGCTGTAAGATCAGATGGGGCTGCTGAAAACAACTAGGTGTTACAGTTTAGGGGCAACCATAACAGTCTTTCTCAGCTTTAAAATATGTGACTCTACAGGCTCTCAGGTTATACTGAGTGTTGTCTGTTGAACAAGTACTACCACCAGTGCTAGATTTTTTACTATCCTGGGCTCTAAGAATACTTCATCCCAGCTCCATGCTGCAAGGAAAAATTCACTTGTATGTTGTAGTGGGTTTACCTTGGCTGGACACCAGATGCCCACCAAGTTGCTCTATCACTCCCCTTCCCATCCAGACTCAGGAGAGACAGTAGAATAGAAAACGACTTGTAGATCGAGATAAGGCAGTTTACTAAAGCAAAAGCAGAAGCTTGTATGCACAAAATTGAAGAGGAAAATAGCAACATTTATTTTCTTCTTTCCATCAGCAGTGATGTCCAGCTACTTCCCGGGAAGCAGGGCTTCAGAAACATATAATGGTTGCTCAGCAGGCAAACATTGTAAACCACTCATGCCTCACATTCTTCCTACTTTCCTTAGATTTTGTGTCTGAATTAATGTCAAATGGTATGGAATATCCCTTTAATTAGCTTGGGTAAGCTAGCCTACTTGTGTTCCTTCCCAGGATTTTGCCCTAAACTGGGGATGGAGGATGCTGTAGCCAAAACACTGGGGTATTACCGACACATTCTAGCTCCTAATGCAAAGCACAGCACTGTGAGGGCTGCTACAGGGAAATGAATTCCACCTCAGCCAGACCCAATACAACCTCCAACCCCTCTTCAATGCCATTAGTGTCATACTCAGATCCCACATAATTTATATATCCTCTGACTATCCCCCATCCTTTCACAGATAGATATTATTTTTCCATTTTCATGGGCTTCTTCCACCCCCGCAGATCTTGGACTTCATTCCATCAGGATAGATGTAATCAGTCTTTGGGCACCAACACCATCCTGGCCTGGGTAATTGTGGCACTCTCCTTGTGCCTCACAAAATTTGTTCTTCATTGTCCTGCTACTTTACTTCCTGCAACATACAACTTACACTATAGATTACTTTTCTCCTAAGATTAAATATCCCTGGGGCACACACCATAGCCCATCCTTCCTCATTACCCACCATGTACACCCTGATCCCTGAGCAAAGACAATCCCACAAATGGGTCTGCCTTTTCCCGTGGGAGGAGAAACTGACACTGACTCCCTCAGCCACTTCACCATGTGAAGTATGGGGACATTGCCTCTTCCCACAGTATGTAGGGGTTTTGTTTGGGCAGGACCAGGGCAGTTGGCAGATCCCCAACTGCTGATCAGCCAAGTGGCTTCAGCTAAATTTGCCTCCCAGTGTTTCTGTGTCCTATTACCCAATGCTCTTAACACAAATTTCATCAGTCCATTATATCTCTTGATCTTTCCAGAGACTTGTGGGTGATAGGGGATGTGATATATCTACTGTGCTATGTTTCTTTGCCTAAGAGTTCATAAGGCTATGTCTGATTCAATCCTCTACATGGTACCATGTCACCACAGAATGTACCTCTCAAGGCCTGACATGGTGTTTTGAGCAGTGGCCTGGTCTACAGAATGTTTCCAGCCAACCGGTCATTGCCTCCACCATGGTGAGTATGTAACTTTTGCCTCGGCGTGCTCATGGACCCCCTGCTAACAAAACCCGGACACAGAAAACCCAATACATATGTCCATCTTCTCTCAAAGTGACATGAACTAGACCAAGTACAAGAACGAGAACGGAAATGTTTGGCTCCAGTAGATCCTCTCTGGGATACAAGAACATCAGTATTTCAGGAGACCCCAGAATCTGAGGATTGAGTCATTATTGCCATTTTCTCTTTTTCTTCACTCATGGTTTACACAGATTTATTTGCAGCCTGTATTTGTCTTTTTATCAAAGAAAAAAAAAGTTATTTAATCAAAGCCATTCCATGTTTTAAATTCTGTGTATTTAATTTCAGAATTTTCATTCTCAATTTCATTTCATTTACATTTCTCTTTCCCTCCTAACCTTCATCTTGATTGGGACTGTTTTCAGCTTTTAAGTAATGACTGCTTCAAAGAAAAGGTAACAGCTTAATTACCTCTGGGCCACTGGACAGGGGTCCCAGTTCACTGGCAGGTAAGTGAAATGGCTGACAATGAATAAGGTATTTTTTCCACCAGGTGGAAAAATATTTTTCCACTCTCTCCTCCCTTCCCCTCTCCTCTGCCCTGTCTCCTTCGTTCACCTCCCCTTCATTTTCTCCCATCCCCTCTTGCTAAAGCAGAGAGCCACACTCAGTGACACACAGTTAACATCAGTGGTGTAGGTAACATCTTTTTCTGTAGAGTCAGAGACACAAAACTTGAGTATCACTCCACTTAGCCATGATTGCAAGTCAGTAGAGGGCAGCAGGACACATGCCCACTAAGCAGTTGTTACAATATAATGTATATTTTATTGATATCTTAAAATGGATGGCTTGCTATATTTATGATAACATTTATTACAGGACATAGAGTTCATCTCGCTGGAACAAACCATTTAGTTCATCTTATCCAGTAAGCGGCTGACAGTGGCAGTGAATAACTGATGTCTCAGAGCAAGCATAAAAATAAACAAGATGCACTCAGCCAATTGTGCCAAACCTCTGCAGGCGATTAGCTAACACCCTCAAGCATGAAATCTGATTACCTTATTATCATCTTAGCTTGCATAGGCATGGATTCTTAGCAGTGCTATTAGTTATCCGCTCCTCTTTAGAATGTAGCTCTAGTGGTTTGCCTCAATGAGTTCCTGTGGCAACGATTTTCACAAATATATTATGCAAACTTTTTTCCTCCTGATCAGTCTTGTTAACTGAATTTCAACAGCAGAAATGTGTTCGTATCTAAAATATAATAGCTGATACTTATATCAGCCTCATTCAGGTTGTGAGTGAGACACTTAGTTTAAATGAATTTTTAGACAGCAAATTTAGTCAAACCTTAATTAAAAGTGGTAAAATTATGAGTTTTCCTTAGTATTCATGATCTTAAACATAACAGAATCTGGGGGTTCTTTTTTAAAAGAGAAAGAGCTTTACTCCATGCCCTAAAAGGATCAAAACTCATGCTACATTTAGAATGAATCCTTAGTTTCTTATATAGTCACATGGAACTGAGAGCTGAGGATGTATGATAATGATGAAATTTGCAAAATTCTGCAAGTTCATAACAGTGGATTTATAATATTTACATAAAAGGGATCCCATTCTCACTACAATGCCTTTGACAAATGTAAATACAATTAGTAGTTCTAAGGATGTTTGATGGATTAACCACTGACAGACCTACCAATGCAAATACAACAAAAACCTAACAAAACTCACAATCTGAACAGCTACAGTCTCTTGACTTCAATTTCCTCCTTCCTTCCCTTTGCCAGCAAGCTGGGAGAAAAGATAGGCCTTGAAGAAAAGCTTATAAGAAACTAAGACTTCTGCATAGTCAAACTTATTGTATTACTTCTGGTTAAATTTGCATGTTAGGACTTAAAAGAACAGAACTTATTGCCTGCTCTTTAGCCCCTTTGTTGGAGTTATGACCATGACTTACCAATCTCCCCTCCAAATCACCCACGGTCTGCTAGGAGTTTGGAATCACTCATGGTGGTTAATGTAGTGGGTAGACCCTGGCTAGACACTAGGTCCTCACCAGAGCATCTTTAAATCTTCTCACCTCATCTGGACAGGGGAAAATAAATAGAACTAAATGATCATGTGTTTAAAGGCTAGGATAGATTCAGTCTCTTTTTTTTTTCACATGACAATTCATGTAAGTCACATAACAGTGAAATACTATCACAAGTAAAACACACTCAAATTGGGGAAGCTTGCTTAATTTATGACCAGTCAAATGAGCTTAGAGTAATAGGAAGGAAAACCAAATCTTAAAACACCTTCCTACCACATCTTCCTTCTTCCTGGGCTCATCTTTACTCCCAGTTTTCTCTACCTCCTTTCACTACAGCAGTGCAGTGGGACAGGGAATGGGGGTTGCAGTCAGTTCATCACGTTGCCTCTCTACTTCCTCTTCATGGAGAAGACTCTTCACATTCTTCCCTTGCTCTAGCCTTGTGTCTCTCCCATGGGAGACAATTCTCACAAACTTCTCCAACATGAATCCTTCCCATGGGCTGCAGTTCTTCAGGAACTGCTCTAGTGTGGGTCCCTTCCATAGGGTGGAGTCCCTCAGGAACAGGGTGTTTCAGTGTGAATCCCCTGCTGGGTCACAAGTCCTGCCTGCAAACCTGCTCCACCATGGGGTCCTCTCTCTATAGGGCCTTCCTGCCAGAAGGTTTCTCACAGGGTCACAGCCTCATTCAGGTTGTGAGTGAGGGTAGATCTGCTCCAGGACCTGCTCCAGCATGGGGTCCTCCATGAGCTGCAGGAAAACAGCCTGCTTCACCATGGTCTTCACCACAAGCTGCACCATAATCTGTGCTGCTCCTTCTCCTTTTTCACTGACCTTGGTGTCTGCAGAGTTGTTTCTCTCACAGATTTTCACTCCTCTCTCTGGTTGTAATTCTGAAGGGGTTTTTTCTTACCTTCTTAAATATATCATTCCAGAGCTGCTACCATGATTGCCGATGGGTGCAGACTTGGCCAGCAGCAAGTCCATCTTGGAGCTGTCTGACACTGACTCCGGGAGACATCGGGGAAGCTTCTACTAGCTTCTCACAGAAGCCATCCCTTCCCCCACTGATACAAAAACCTTGACCTGTAAACCAAATCCAGTTTTCACAGGTTTCCATACACTATATTCTCTCCTTTAAATGCCAGTGAAATAGCACTTTACTGTAGACTTTACTGTACTGCATAAATCTGGCATCATTTTCTGCTGTAAAGAATTAAGGAATTGTCAGATGTCAGATTGCATTTAATGTCATAAAAGGTCCATGCAGAAAAGACAACAGTGAGTTAAGCATGTGGTTATAAAAATCTGGCATTTTAGGTTTTGTTTCCTTTTCTTTTTTTTCCACTTCTTTTTTCCTGTGGATGTACTGCTTAGAAAGTTTAGAAAACAGTCATGAGAGTGAAATAGGAGGGTGTATTTGAATTGCACAGGGAGAGAAATGAGGAGAGCATGCTGAAATGGAATCTTCCTGTCATTTTACCTTGCTTCACAGCAAACCAAGAAGCTGACAAGAACAGTGTGCTGTATCCCAGAAATAATGGAGATACTCCCAGATGAGAAGCTGAGGCACATTAAAGAAAAGGGGAAAATGAAGAGTATACATCCCTGTTTTACATTCTATACATCATTGCTTTCAGCAGCACAAATATCATAAAAAGACACACAGTCTTTTTGCTTATTTTACTTGCTACTTCTTCCAGGCCCCTATGTATTTCATATTAAACAGTTGTGGATTAAACACAAAAGCAACTGTGGATACTGAAGACTCCTGTGCTTTTACCTCTTGTATACTTGGCTGTGGTGTCCTTTTACAGCCTGACAAGGTAGTATTACAACTGTTGCCACCGTAGAATTCCATACCAGCATGAGCTCTTATCTTCTACAGAAGTCAAGCTGTATACATATACCTTTGGTTTTTGCCACTGTGCCTCATATTGTAAGTTAAAGTCTTTCTCTGGAATGGGTTTGATGGGAGATGATGAGAAAGGGTATTGCTAGGGTTGTTTTTTTGGGGGGTAGCCTTTTCAGTGACATAGAAACTGGGACTCCAGGTACCATTAGGATCTTTCTTAATAATGTCAGACTCTGGTTGCTATGGAGTCACTTGCTGCCTTCCAGTCTGGGGCTGTCTGACTTCCTCGGCCACTTCCACCTGTGACATTCGATTCTCATGCTAATGCCTTTGTTCTCAGCACTGTGACCCCGAGTCCTGTGTCCCAACTCCTTGGTACTTCTTCTTTCCAGCTCCTTCCAACTTACAGATCCACTCCATTTCACTTGTTTGTGTAATGGCTTTATTAAGCATCATTCAGCTGCTTTAGGCTGCTGAACATCTGTTACAACAGGACCCTGTTTGAAAGAGATGTGCATTCCTCAGGAGATGAGACCATACATTTCTGAACAAGGGAGGATTTATATAGAAACAGAAGCCCATTTAAAAATACACTGGGTTTTTTGTTTTTTGGGGTTTTTTTCATGATTTGAGTTGAGATGGAGCAAACAGAAAGATAGGAAGAGTATAGCAAAAAAAAAAAAACGCCAGAAAAACAAGTGAGAACAAGAGATTTGAGAAGAAAATTGAAGGCTTAGTTTTTCAGTTCAGTGGCTTTGGTAATTGTCTTAAAGAATGTAAATGCATTTGATTTTTTCTGAGGGGCGGATTTATTTTTAATAAAATTTACACTATTTTACACAATTTTTCTTTTGTAAATAATGTTTCAATTTATATCATATACAAGATAGTCTCATTTTTCCACTATATTTCATACTTGTGCTGAATGGTTTTCATTTGTTAGCTTGCTACAGTATATGGAATTCATTAATCTGAGACAAAAGTAATTATAACAAAGAACATAAAATATCATTATTAAGAGGATATCTTTCTCTGTCAAGATGGGTTGCTTCAATCCATTCATCATCTCATAAAACATAAAGTTACTTTAGAAGGAATGTGGCCTGAATTTAAATCTGAAGACATATATAAGAGCATGTCTTGTACTTAAAAAAAAAAAAGCCACTCAAGAATGATATCAAGCAGTATGCTTGATATATTAAAGGCTAGTTGTTAAATGTCCAGATATTTCACTTCTATTTTTAAAGTGTGACTCTCATATCAAATCAAACTTCACAAAAGTGAATTTCATGCCTGTCCAGAGTACCAAAATGTTATTCAAGAGATTGTGGTAGCAGCTGTTTTCAGTGTGGGAAATGATTCTGTATTTCAACCTCTACCTTCCAGTAAATGGGAGAGGTCCTTCTCTGTAGTGCAGGAGTGCCCACAGAGTCCCTGATTTCTTTGAATTGTCTCAAAATTGGGCAGTGGAGCCCACTTCACTTTTCCTTCCTTTCCTGAATGTTATAAAAGCAAACTTTTCAACCTCCTTGTTTTTGCCACGGAGCTAGGACAAAGAGACAGAATCCAGCAATACAGAGAGCCAGATTTGTTTTCCCAGGTTCTTTAGACTTGCTGTGCCCAGAGGGAGGTGGAGGGCTTTGCTGGGGCAAAGTACGTGTGGATATTGCTACTACCACCAGAACAAGCAGCATTTACTGTGGATGCCTTTTACTGTGTTAGAGACAAGCATGAGCACATGCTGTACACCATCAAGCAAGACAGCAGTTGTTCTCTTTGTTACAAATTCTTTTCATCGCTGGAGCCTCTTTTATGGCAAACACCTCCACTGCAAAAAAAATACATACAGTATAAGTTTCTGTAACATTCCTTTTCATCTGTTTTAATTTGAATCCTAAATAAATTGCATATATTAACAGGGTACAAGACTCTTTCTTGTACTAGACAGGATGTCAGTAATGGCAGGGACTGAAGCGACAAGCTACAATTTTATTTCAAATATCCCATAAAAACTGATTAAAAAAACCCAATAACCCCCCTGAAAATATTTTTAATTATAGTTTTAAGTGAAACTTAAAAGCTGTTTATCTTCTGTGATATTCAAAAGTGAAAAAGTGAAAAATAAGTCTCACAAATATGCTGCTTATGAGAGGTCAATTTACTACATTTCTATGAATGGGAATTCTGTATTTTTATGCTATTATAAATTCTCAGAAATGCACTATGGATTTTTGTTTCACTACAATTTTAAAAAAACCCAACACAACCAAAAAACAAAATACAACCAAACAAAAGCCAAAGTAGTTATATTCATATTTTTTAAAGGGATTCATTTTATGTACTCTTAATTTTAATTGCCTCTGTATTGAGAGTAGAACCAGAATACAGTTAGTATGAACTCTTTTTATCTATAGGCAGTGGTCTATAATCTTCTATTTTCTGTCCCCAGTTGTCAAGAATAGATAGAAAAATATCAAGAGCTTCCAGTGATAGTTCAGCCAGGTGAAAAACAGAGCATAGTCCCTTAGGAAGTCACGAGATTGCGACATTTGTGTCAGCTACTCAAACTTTTTTATAAGACAAACTATTCTGAGTCCAAAACGTTTATGACTTAAAAATCACAGACTTCCGTGTTTTAGTTGGTTTTGATGTTCACCTGAATATCTCAGTATTGCCACATCACTACGTAAGGGCGTACTTCATACTTTCCATCTCTTTTTGTGTTCTATATGACTTAACTTCATCAGACAAGACATTTATTAATGTCTTAACCTCTCCTGAAAAGTCTCGACCCATAGGAAACCCAATCAGCAATGTATGCATAGCACCATGACATCACTAGTACATATACCTACACATTGAACAAGTTATAAGAAAACTATAATTGGACTACTAAAAATATTTTCTTTAGATTCATATTTTTTAATCTAAAGCAAATTAATCAGTAAGTTTCAATGAGAAAAAAAATAAATCTCCATAGAATTTCCATAAAGAAATTTCATTTAGAGAAGTCTTTATTTACTATTGTTTGCTTAAGTGCAATTTATTTGTCCAGCTTGTAGGTGTCATAGTACCTAGCTGTAAAATAAAAAATAATAAATTGAAAACCAAGATTTTTATGCAACCTACTGAAGAGAGGAGGGAACCTCTGTCCATCTCTGGCATTAGATTCTGTTCTGTGCTGGACATCAGTGGAATTATACTGGTACTCATGATTGAAAAGGAGACAACTGTCAAGCTGAAGGGACTTTAGGGACAGTCAGGCACAGTGCATCAGAAAATCTGGTCTGTAAACATCCCGTGGGCCACCTGAATCCTTGCTAAAGCAAAGGTGGAGATTCTCCTTCTATGTAGAAACACTAGCTGTAATAAGTCTCTATAGGATTTTCAGAGAACAATGTCTGTCCCAAGTTACTTAGCAAAAGGATGTTAATTTTGCTGGAAAATACTTTAAACTTCCATCCATCAATTAGAACAAAGAAAAAAATAAAATCTGACTGCCAAAACTTGGCTCTCTGCTACAATATTACAAACTTATGCCATGTTACTGAAATACATCTTCAAAATTAACAACACAATATGTCCTCTTTCAGTCTTTCTGTCACATATATAATTAGGGAAAAAGATAGAGGAAAGCAAAGATATTGGCTGAGGAAACTTCATTTGTTACTGTGATTACTTTTAGAACAACAGAGGGTTTTTTAATTTATTTTTCTCCGAACACTCTGAAAACCTTAAATTTTCCTTTTGATCTTTTTCTTCTTTATCATTTTTGTGTGTTAAATTACCATGTGACTCAGCTTTAGGTTGGGCACAAGGAATCATGTAACCTCACTGACTTAGTGAACAACTGCTTTCACTTCCACAAACCAGAGAGGATGAATGCCCTTTGAGTGCTTTAAATAAATGACACTTAAATTTTTAAGGAAAATCTTTTCTGACACTGCAAAATTATGAAAGTACCACCTTATTTCACCTTCCCATCCAAATCCCGAGCAAAGACATTGAAAACTGGAAACATAGATGCCTATACTTAAATAGACTCGTCACAACTTAGGTGGTTATCTCTATATGTAATAATTTTCAGAGGAGTTTTTACTCTGTTGTGATCAGTGGGAAGACACCCATGATGTACTGGGTGCAGATATCCCAGTCTGTCCAACACAGCCTGCCCCAGTGGCCCCAGTGCAGGGCAGGGCTGAGCCCTTCAGCCATGGGCGGGCAGGCGAGAGCCCCAGGAAAAGCCTGGGCAAGGGAGGGCAAAACGCTGCCCGGCAGCCAGGGCTGAGGGAGGGGAACGGGGGAGGAACAGCCCTGCGAGCCCCAAGGGCAGAGCGGGAGAAGGGTAGAAGAGGAGGAGAGACCACCATGGAACAGATGAACATGTGCTGAGGGAAGCTGCAGCCCATGGAGAGCTATGGAGAGCTCATATCCTGAAGGACTACAGTACATGGCAAGGCCCCACACTGGAGCAGGGGAAGAGAGTGACATTCAAGGGGCAGCACAGAGAAGCTCTTATTGACTGACTGCAACCCTGCATTCTCCATCCACCTGTGCCACCCTCACCTGTGGGTGTTGGGCAGCCAGGGTTAACCCGCCACACCACAGAATGAGGGATTTTTAAAAGCACTCAAGGGTGCTTCCTACTCTTAGGTTTGAAGGTGTCCTTAAATCTTGTCCACATCCTAAAATAACTCCCACAAGTAGATTTCCACTCCAAAGGAGTGCATTCAGTCCATACTGGAGCTGTAATACAGTTTAAAGGGATGTTGATCTAAATGACTAGATTACATCCTGACCATTGAGGCAAACATTCATTGAAAAGTAAGTCCAGGTACAACCTCCAATCGCACAGCACTCTTCTATCCAGCAAACTCTTAGACTGGTTCTAGAGTAGTTCACTTCAAGTCCAAATATTGATATTTATATGGAATATTGTAATATGGAGTTTAATATTGATGGAAAAATATTAACAAATATATTTTTAAAATTCTTCCCAGTAGGTAAAACTACCACATATTTAAAAAAAACCAAGTACATAGTAAGATAAAAAATTGCAATCAACTCCACTCTTTTGTAAATATTCAAGAAAACCATTATTTTTACGCATCATTTATTATCATCTCCAAACCACTGACAAAAAATTATTGTCCTCAAAACAACAAAGAGCATTTGCAATGAAATGCTAACAATCACCTTAATTGTAAATCCCTGGAGATCTGATTCATATTAATACGGAAATTAAATATTAATGGACTAATGCTGGACTTTGCAGTCTGTTGTCCTGCATTCTAAGCACTTCCCGTATGACACAGATCAAATGCTGCATCAGTATTCCAGAGGAGATCGTCTTTATTTTAGTTCAGAAAGTAATGACCTATTTGCTTAATATATCTGTATTAGAGGTACTAAAGTTTCAGTAAAGCACTGAAAATTGCATCTCTGTTTAAGCAACCCTGAAAACACTAACTCATACCTGGGATATTACTCAGTGTGGATGGGTCATACGGGTCACACTGGGATTCCAGTAAAGGGATTACGTATGGTTAGCTGTGTGCCACTGAGCTTTCTTCTTCTAATTCATATTTGATGTGGATACTCTGAAGGCAGGGATTGCTCTGCAGTATGCTTCAGATCCTCCTGGTGCCTTCCTTAGCCAGGTCAGATGATTGTCCCGACAAATGTTATTACCTGACAGTAATAGCAGTGGAAAGTTCCCCCCATCCTAAATCTGAGATGCACCCAGCAACTAGGATGCACTCCCAGTTCCAACATTTACAGTTTTAATTAATCATAAGTTGGGATAATTATGATATCAGACTTAAAAAATATTTTTATACAAATCTGTTAAGCTTTCACCAAAGTAGTCAGTCACCTACATATTCCTAGGAAATTGTCAAATCCAGCCTTCCTGAACTGAATTCTTTACTAAAAATATTATGATACTTTGCTAACAGGAAGGTTCTGGTATATACATGGTGCTTGTGTCATGTTCAGGCCATTACCCTCAATGTGTATATTGCGCCATGTAAGATCAGAGGTACAAATCAGTCACACATACTTAGCAGTGGAAATGGCCTGCATGACTATAGTCACACACTGAAATGGAGATTTGCTAGGGGCTAAGATGTCTTCATGTGGAAACACTACATCTTTGTTGGGAGCTCAGACCATCTTTGACAGAAATGGTGCTAGATGAAAACACATGCATGCCAAGTATTTCATGCACCACTATTATGTATGTGTTCTGGAATGAATCATGTTCTGTAGCTCTTTCTGTGGGTAAAGGGACAAAAAATATTGTTTCCCTCCTAAAAATATTAAAACTTTCTAAACCCATATCTTCTAGAAAGGACTAGATTTTACTTGGAAATTAAAACTCTCGAGACAATTAAAAAAAAAAAAAAAAAGAAGCAATGTCATTTGCATTCACAGCTTCATGAGGAGATGCATATTTCACAAGGAGATGCTTTTAAATGTTCCTTTTTACTGAAACTTTAAGTACCCTGTAGATTTTAAAAAAGTATCTTTAAAGAAATATCAAGCATAGTCATTCAGGCACGTAAGTAATATACACATCTTCATGGCATATGTCATTTTCTGCCTCAAGACAATCATTCATTCAAGATAGATAGTATATTATAATTCAGGAAATCCTAGTGGAGGAGTCATTATAATTAGCAATCCTAAGCTGCAGACTTGTCAGAAGAATAGTTTTGTGTTCACATAAGTCATTACAAGATTTTTTTCTTTGTGAGTCATTCTTTCTCTTCTCTCTTTTCCTCATCTGAAGCCAAAAATTTTCCAAGCAGCTTGTCATCAGATGTGTCTAAAGTATAAACATCCCTAATGAATGGCATCTGACAAATTCTTTTCAAATACCTTACGTAAAGGACAGCTACTGCAAGCAGCTGCGTTTGTTTGATGTTGTTCATCAACTTTCATTGACAATAAATGACGTATACCCAGGATGAGTGTATGCTATCTATCTGTAAGTATTATTGATAATAGAGCATAACAATATTTATAGTGTTGTATGAGGTTACATATAAAGGATGACTGTTTGACTGGGTAATATAATTTATGCAAAAATATGCTATACAACCTCTTCAACTTAAGGTTGGTCTTCAGAAGTTTCTTTAAATTTTTTGAGTTTACATATTGTCAAATGAGGCAAAATTTTTTATAGAAAGACTTAAATAAGCAGTTAGGTCTTAGAGGAAAGAGCTTATCTTCCTAATGGGAAGCCTAATAAGAATGAGAGTTATCTTAATGTCTTAAAAGCTTTGCAATCAATATTAATGAATGCTGCTAATGAGATTTTAGTGTCTATTTGCCTGTAGGTGAAGTGACCAGGAAAGGTGTATGAAAATAAACACCTAGAATACATAATGGTAGCATTCTATAGTGCTTTTTAGAGCTAAATCAATAACTTGAGAATAGAAATTTTACTACCTGAGACGGTAAATTGATGAAGATCTACTAAGACAGTTGCAACAAACTTTAAAATTGATTCTTTGATCTGAATCACTGATTAACAGCAGATATTATTTTCTCAGCATCCTGTTTGATACCTTTTGTAAAATGACAAGCTTAACATACTTAAAATTTAAAAAGTAGTACTTAAAATCTTTTATTATTTTCTTAAATATATCATCAATAAGGGAAACGAGCATTCTCGTTCTTCTTAAAAACATGTTCTAAGGACTGGATGCTTCAGAAATAGTTACTCTTTTCCTCTTCCTCTCTTTGTTCTCCTAATCTTTACTTAATCAGTCTTCATTATTCTTGTTTTGGCTGGCACACACTTCGAACTTGATATTTCTATCACTTAATTACATCACTAGTAAATGAATCATTAGTAATGGACACAGATTTAAGTTCCAGAATAACACTAGACGTAGATGATGCCATCGTACATTGTACATTGGCATTTCTTCTGGCTTCAGTCATGACTTCTTGTTTTAGTCAATACGATGAACTCGCATGGTATTCGCCTCCAAGATTCCTCTTGATAATCCATATGTGGAAATGAAATCTTAATGGCAGAGATTGTCTCCAGTCAATTGTGTCAGTTTTGCCACAGAAAATTTAGCATTTATGATTTTATTCATTGATACAGTTCTAGGAATAAAAAGATGAGTAATGGTTTCCTAATTCTTCCCCAGAAATTTGCCCAAGCTTGGAAATTTTTGAACTGTATTCTCAAGTTGTCTATTTTTCCCTGCAGAAGTGCTCACAATATCAATGTGTATTACATGGAAATATGTGCTCTGCATGCATAAATCCTAGAGGAAGTTCTCTATTCCCTTACGTAAAAACGTTGTCAGGGTCTGTGTTCCCAGGTAATTATTACTCTCAAAGTTTAAAGCAGTAATTATGATTGATTTACTGTTACCCTTTTTGTCATGATATGTATGCAAAATAACTGAGTTCTTCTCTGTCTCAGAAGATTTCAGAAATTCAGTTTTCCAAGATTAGCCTTTGGTTGGTCTGCAAGTCATATGTTAAAGATCTTTGACATATAATTTATCTGTGTAATTTTTTATTTTTTAAAATCAATCAATAAATAATTTGATGAAGCTGGCTTGCACAAATTATTTCACTATTTCTGGATCTTTTGACTCGCAGCTTTTTTTCCTGAAAATCAATGCTTGTGTTGGCTCTTTGTTGCATATTTCATCATCTTCTATTAATATCTTCCTGTGCATGATGAGGTCTATATTCATGATTTGACCTACAGCACATTCTTGTCCTGCTAGTCACCAGGCATATTTCAAAAACTGTGCAAATGTTTTGCTAGCTTTCCGATAGCTGGTATAACAAAGGACCTGGGAGTGATTTCTATAGGGTTCAGAATCCATATTATCTCTTTACCCAGAAATGTCTTGGGGTGTTTTTAAGTGTTTTACCTAGTACTGCTGATGCCTAGAGAAAAAGATAATGCAATTTTTCTCAAATGTTTCACCATCTGCTTTGAGCACCAACAAATGTGTTTCTAAACAGATTCCTGTCTGCTTTGAGTGTAACTTTCTTTTCTAAGATATTTAGAATTCTTTTTTGAGTTGATGCCTGAAAACATTTTAAGGACATCCAATCATATAGTTTCTGCAAGGAGGATGAGAATCATTTCACACTTGAGAGGACTTTTTTTAAAATTATGATATATTTATATCTCCAGTGACTTCATTAAGTCATCAACAACATCTGCTGGGAGTAGTTAACCAGTTAATAGAGTGGCAAGGTCTTTCTGGTAATACTCACTGTATCATTCAGTTTTCTCAGACATTTCATGCAAGATTTGAAAGTGTCCTTGATCTTTTCAAATGTCAGACTATGAAGAAATTATTATAATTATTGCAGAAATTATTAAGGTGTTATTCAATCATGTTAGATTTCTCAATAGTCTTGTAAAAGTGTTTCATTGTTTAGGAACTGAGGTGCACGTACTAAAAAATTTTGTTTAAGACCTGTAGTCTGAGTGGTTTTTGTTTGCAGTTTCTTCTATTGCCAAATGTATTTGGATTCTCTAGTCTGAGACAATAAGCTTCCAAAGTTGAGCTAACAAATACATCCACCATCTCCGCATAGTCACATAGTACATAGGAGACCTAGTTTGGATTATATATAAAAATTCAAGCAATCTTGGCATGGGTGGGATTTACACAGAGCATCCACAGCCTTCTCTGACTTCTCATAAACCTAAACATAATGTCAAATCAGTGTAAGAAATCCAAAATAGTGAAAGGTTCCATTAGCATACTCTTTTTGATAACTGAGGTGCCCTTCAAATAGACACACACTTTGTGAAATGAGTAATTAAAAAAGCCTTAATCAAAAAGCACTTAGCAGATGTTATCTCAAGCACTGCTGATACTTTTAAGTGCATGTTCCAAGTGGGCAACATCAGCAATGTAATTATCTAGTAGGCAAGGAGAAAATTCACTCAATGTTAATCTAAGAAGTGTTTTTTATACAACTTCAGCATTTACGTGTTCTCCAGTGACTGGTTCATAACAGCTGAAGAGGGGCAGGCTTATTTTAGGGGAATAATAGTGGAATAAATAGAATATCTCTATTCAAAGCTCACTAAAACAGTACCACAAACCAGCAGTGGGATTATCTCATTAACCAGACAAGGGATTATTTTTATTTGGAAGCAGGCAAACAGACACAGGAAATACTATGTCAATCTTCTTTCTTTCTTTTTTCCTTTTTTTTTTTTTTAAATCCCTTTATTCCATGTGTTATGCTGACAGTGTTCTTTTTCTCTACTGTAAATGGAGAAGGTTCGAGCCTGTCTGAGGATTTTAATAGGGCAGAAACAATATAGTTGTATTGATTATTCTGTACTTATTTTTTACCCTATTAGCTAATGTATTTGTGGATGCCGATTTAGTGAAAGGAGACAGAAAAGCAACTTCCTCTACATGAGGCAGTATTCTTTCCTCAGATCTGTCAATTTTATTCCAAGGTGGAGTTGTTTCTGTATAGAAATGTTTGAATATTTCTTGTGGAATGAAAGGTTTGTATCTCTCCCTGTGATAATTCAATGACACTAACAATGCTCCAGATGTTTGAATGTTCAGAATGTTCTTGAGTGTTCACATTTTACATGTTCAAAACAAAATATTTTTCATTCTGTGATGTTTTTATTCATGTGTTTACAGAACCCGGGGTGACAAATATTAATATTTATTTTACCTAGATTGATAAACTGGGCACTTCCTCTGTCCCTATGAGACTGTCCAAAAAAAAAAAAAAAAGGCATCTAGCTGGAGCACTGTTTATAGGATTTTTTTCAGATTCTAGAGGAAAGGAGGGTTTCCTTCACTTTTTGTACTTAAATGTCACCTTTCAATTATAAATCTGCTTTACCTAAAATTTCTTGCATGTCTGCTATTTTTGATTTTGATAATCTCAACTCCATATTTAGTACTTTAAGAAAACTTTCTTGGATATGCCATAAAATCCCTTCTTTTCAGCAAGAGACTGTGAATGTGAGGCATGCCTGTAACCTTCCTTCTAGTTTATGGAGCATATTCCTGCTTTTTTTTTCAGTCACTGACTTTCATATGTCTTCTAACCCACACTAATCTTCCAATAAGGATTCTTAATATTTTCAAATAGCAAAGAGATTATTTCTGATGAAGAGAACCATTTCTTTACAGACAATGTTTCTTCATGATTTGCATGTCTTCAGCTACACATAAAGTATTTCTTCCCTTTTATTTAGGTACTTGCTTTTCTTAGCCAAAACATCTATCTCTTGTTTTAAATCGCTCAGAGCCTCACTTACTTTCTCTAGCCAGAATCATTTTATACTTGCACTTTTGACAGAAGAGTATTCAAAAATTATTTAATGTGAATGTGTCTTTTGTTTCTGCTGATATCATATCTGCATTATTTCTCCCTTGCTGAAGTTTTCAGGAATGCCAAAACTGGAATATGACTGTGAATCTCAGAAGAGGATGATGTGCATTTATGTCTCTAAGTGGCATTCACTTGGCATA
This sequence comes from Pseudotriccus pelzelni, assembly GCA_035584735.1. Classification (NCBI taxonomy): domain Eukaryota; kingdom Metazoa; phylum Chordata; class Aves; order Passeriformes; family Tyrannidae; genus Pseudotriccus; species Pseudotriccus pelzelni. The sequence continues at coordinate 70,637,075 of JAWMRA010000078.1, forward strand.
TTAATCTTCTGAATTTCTGTCAATATTCATGTCTTTCATGCACATTTGAAGGATGAATATAGGATCTATCTTCGCTGTCTAATTTCATAAATGAGACACTTATGCTTCAAATTTACAATAAAATATTGCATTGATTATAACTTACATTATGCAAATGAGAAAGATACTAGCAATATATAAAAATCCCACTCTTGTGTTGTAACATCAAACTTTAGTTCACATAAAACAGAAACTGTGTTCATACATTGAAATAATCCTGCCTGACTCAGAGTTTGCCACCTCAAATGATAGTTTTTATGATCGCTTCATTGCCTATAGCACTGAGTGAGTTAGAGAGCTAGAAATGTTATAACCATAATGAAGGTATATTAACATATCCAATCCAAAAACATGCTAGCAGAAGCAATAACCCTCCTCCTGAACAATTCCTGGGATGAGATTCTCAAATTCAATTTATTTCTCATGGTCTAAGGAAATACAATAAAAGCTGGAAAATCTGCTTATCTGAATCTAAGCAAGTATGTTTTCATTATGTATTGGAAAGCATGCAAGCTCAAGTAAGGTATTTTTCCCTTTTGCTAGTAACCTGTACAATGAAGAGATAGGTTTTGAGCATAGTAACAGGCTTTTTAATGTTTGACCTGATTACAATTTGTCCTGGAAGAACACTTATATTTGACAACAAATAGAAGTTTTCATGTCCTAAATGACTGGTTTCCACCTTCCAAATTCATTACAATGAAAAGACGTCATTTTTCTTTGTAGCAAAAATTATGGGAGGTAGAAATGTTTATATGGTAATATGGTACAAAGGAAAATAGTTACTAAAACGGGTGTTACTGACTACCAAGCTGAAGAATACAATTGCCTGAATAAAAAACTTAGGCCCATTACAGCCATCTGCTGATTCATTCTGAAGCAAGGCTTTTCCTAAAGTCTCCAGAAACCTCTTTTAGTTGTAATGTCCGTTTTCTTGGGGTTCAAAAAAAGAAAAAAAAAAAGAACTGAATATGTTTGTCATACTGTCTGTTTCTTTGAATTTCTTAACTCTGAAAGCCACACAGTGCACGTTAGTGACAGCCCTGCCAATGCTTTAGGCTTTTGCTGCTGTAGGTGTGAAAAGTAAGCCCACAGTGAGAGCTACCAGAGGCATCAGGCCTCTCTGTGGACAGCAGCTGACACACAGCAGCTCCCTCAGGAACCAGAGCCACCGCAGTGGCTTCCTTTTCTCTCAGGGCTCCGGCATTAACATTTTTACAACTCTTGTATTTCAGTGTCTGGCCACCAGCTTGCTCTTATCAATTGCTTCTTATTTTGCCTGCATGTAAAGCTAATACTGAAGTGGATCTGCACATTTCTGTCACTATAATAGCAAGACAGGTCTGCTTGGTAAAGGTCTAGTCAGGCACAGGTCACAGACAATTGGGACATTCACTGTGCAAAGAAAATGCATGTGCAGGGTGATGAACTTATTCAAGTAAGCCACAGAGATAGTTTTTGCTTGGCAGCCTTCTCATGGCTGAGCTTCCAAATTAAAAGAGGTCATGGGCAGCTGTTGGGGCTAATGAGATCAACCACAAATTAAGTGAGGTTTTTGCTTATCTCAGGATGTGACAGCAAAGAGCAATCTGTAGGTCAGTTATGTGGCAGAGTACAAACCCACTCTAACAGAATAGGGGAAAAAATTCCACATGGAGATCTTCAAGAGGTAGCTTTGCAGTATCTCTTTTGTACTTAGATCTAACATTAACCCAAAGCTTCCACTGCAATGAATGGAACCTAAGATACTATGAATTTAGGGACAAAACAATGCAGTAATATATTTTAGATAATCAGTTAAAAATAATTATTACAAATCATTTTCCTTCCAGACAAAATGTGATAACATACAGCCTACCTGATTATTGTTTCCTAAACCACTGCTGTATTTGATCATAAATGACACATAAAAGGAAACAATGGTTTAATACTTTGTTCTTACTTTCATGTTGTATGTGAGGTTCCTATCAAAAAAAGCGGAATGATAATGTCTGGCTACTACTTCCATGACTAAAAACAAGCTCATATGAAATTCTAAGTCAAGGAAACAGACTGTATCAGCAGGTGTTTATATGGGGTGATACACTCCAAGAACATAGAATTCTTTGGTAAGGATAACTTACAAGGCTGTTAGTGTCATATTGGTCAAGAGAAATATGAATCTATCTGAGAAAAGGATTGAAAAAAGTTAGAAGAAATGGATCAGTCATGAAAAATTTGCATATTATTTGAGTAAACACAGATTTTATAAGTTAATTCAGGTGAATGTTTTTGCCTTTACATATTATTGTAGCTTCATAACTCAGTCTTTCAGGCTCAGCTCTGTATTGGTGACTTGCATTTGAAAACTAAACTAAGCCATATGTTTAATGCAGAAGCTTCTTTTATACAAGTGAGATTTTCAACTTTTCACATGATATGTTTGAATCACTAATTGCTAATTGCAGATTCCTTCACTGTTCTTTTTAGTGACATATTTGTAACAGCCTCTGAAAGATTACATCAAGAACATCAATTGGTGCATAAATATTTATGAATACTTAAGTGGAATAATCAAGTGTAATAAACTCTCCAGAGATACTGCTGGTATCTGAAGTGAATTTTAAGAATCATATAATGTGTATATATGTACTGTGAAAAAGCTTAACATTTGCCTTGCCAGAATCCCTCTGTTATTAGAGGAATGAATTTTCTTTTGAGAATTCTAAACAAACTTCTCACTTAAAACAGTTTTTATGATTGGGGAGAGATTGCTAGGCTAGTAAGAATAATTTTATTCCCAGTTTACTTCTTAAGGGACAGCAATGCCAGCTAGCTTGTGGCTTAAAATTTTATTAGCATTACAGTTTTTCCCATCAGAATTACAGAGCTTATTTAATTTCTTATGGCTTTATTAAGTAGCAGAAGTTAATAGTCATCTCTGTTCAGTAAGAAAACTAAACACACCAGTCGACATCTACAAGGCACCCTGTTCCACCCTATGAAGGAAGATATTTGTTTCTGAACTAGAGAAGCCTTAAAAATGCAGTGGAGAAAGTTTTTCCATTCTTACTTCTCTTTAGAAGGACAAAATATTGCTGCTGGATATCTAGAGGAATTTGCCTTTGTTGTAGCCAATTGTATTAAGTTGCCCTGTTTTATTCTTGAACTAAAAAAGAAACATTGATTATGAAGTTTATATTAGGATGTCTCTGACAACTCACTGGCTGCTAGGAAACATAATTACAGGTAATTATGCTTCATAATTACTCTTATATTATATGTGAAACCAAAAATATTCTGCATCATGATGACATCTATGGAAAACTTTATGGAGAAATAAGGTTTTTTCTATATTTTGGCAGAAGCTAAGAGCTCAAACGTAGATCTTTGTTTGTTTCTGTCAGTATGCTTAGCCTATGTAATTTATTATTTTAATAATCCAGTCACTCCAAAATCTTTCTATTTGCTTGTTACTTCCAGTCCTGTCAACTTAGTCTTGACAGACAAAGTTGTAACATGTCTGCCTCACTGGAAAGAGAACATTATTCAGGAATCCTCACATTATGCTTTGTCATCACCATTCCTTGATCAAAGCTTGGTCCAAGGGTTTGGACTACAGCATTTTACATTTCTTGTCTTAATGGACTGATACGTTATACTTTAAATCTAGAAGTATCATATTTAGGACTAATAAAGTTCTTAATCTAAATTCTACAAGTGATTCCCTCCAGCCTTTTGCTACAGAGAGTGGAATTTTGATTCCAGAAACCAATTCCCCCACCTCCCAATCTACAGAAACTTCCATGAATTAAATATAGAACTAGAAATTCATTCAAAGTAATACTATGTTTCTTTTTATGAATTCTACTTCACTCTGGTTTCAAGGCTTTGAGAATCTTGAATATTATTTTTGATGGTACATAACAATTCTGATGGCCCAAATATCCTGATTCAATTTTGGCAGTTCTAGGCTATGATCTTGCAATGAACTCAGTGATGACAGAGATCATTGCAAAAATCAGAGACCAAGACTGACACAAAGTAAAAGCTAAACAGATCAGGGTCAGTGGTATGTATGCACTGAAGAATTGATTCATGTGCTTATATCCTGTTAACGGTTATTTAATGCTGAAGGGATTTGCTGAGTTTGACCCTGGAAGATTTGCATTTCAATCACGCAAAATGATAAGCACCATCAGATATTTCCACTGCTCTCACAAGAAACCAGTAAAAATTGTCATTCCAGCTGAGGCTGAGCATTATATCAAATTAAACATGAAATGCTGAGTTTTTTCATGATGATAATATAATCTATTTTACACCACATTCCCTCTCTGTATTTCATGCAAGTAGTTATTACAGGTAAAGTACTCAGAGGAAACTGTGCTATCCCTATTCACTGAGAAAGAGAATTCAGCATCCAAAGCTTGGTCTTGCATATTTCATTGCCATTAAAAACACAGAGATAAATAAAAGAGCTCTGATGTTCCATTTTGATTTTAATTTCCAAAGGCATTTCATAAAGCTCTATAATGTATGTTCACCCAGTGATAACTGATTCTCTTTAAATACTTTTCAGTATTAGTGGTGATATGGTGATCTTTTTTTCCTCAGCAATAAATAATTGTCTTCAATGTCAATTATTTTGACTCTGTTTTGTGGAGAGATGAACAACCAGGCACAGCTAAATATTTAGCTGCAGAACAGGTTCATGTAAGTGTGTAAATTTATTCTCTTAGGAGGCATCCATAAATAATAAGAAAGGTATATTTGTAACTCTTTTTTTCTAGTCTTCATCTAGGAAGAACATTATTTAATGGGTTGCTTTAAAAGGAAGCAACAGAGCCACTTACTACTAGGCTTTTAAGCTTTCATTTAATTTCCTTTTTCTCTTGGGCCATAAAATAACTCATGAAACATGAGATATTTAGTATGACTAATTAATCCCCATCTGATGTTTCTCCTAATATTATTACCATATTAATTAGCTAATTACCCTAACATTGCTAATGGTAATAAAATGAAAGCAATACTGCAACCATTCTTCTTAAGCTATATTTTGGCAGACCTCATTGCATTTGAAGTATTTCTGAAACAACATACAGTTCTGGGGAGGAAAACAAAGTAAGAGTTGCACCCTGTATCAAATCTATTTGTTTGATAACAGCAGGAAGTCTAATTACAAGGCAACTTCAAGGCAACATGCTTTTTATACTGATGTGTGTGACTTGAGATATTGATATTCCCTTTCCCAGGTATGAAAATAGAATAGGTACCAACTGAGAAATTTTATTTATAAGACAAGGAGGAAATGGTTTAAAAATTCAGCATATTGCAGTTGAATACATAGGTAGGTAGATAGATAACAGTTAACTAATCAGACATTATTGTGATCGGATCGTTTAGAAGACTGACAAATCAGGCCAAACTTTACTGAATGAATCAGTGGTACATTTCTTGCCACAGTTGCAAAATATTACTCATGATCACTACATATACAAAACTGTTAGTCTTTTATACCTATGTTCTGAATTATCTGTGAATACACAATAACAGAGCTAATACTATGTAGTTGGCAACAGTTGCCATGCTTCTTGGTGTTATTAGTCACTGACATCCAAGTGATCCAGCTGGACGGTTCATTGATAAGAGGCCAAAATCAAAGTGATTTTGTCGTCTTTCTTCTCTGATTTCCTGCACTTATGTCTGATGGTTTTATGCCATTTTCCTCTCTTCAGAAGGGGAGTTTAATCTGTCCCAATCCTGTTTACCCAGTTTCTCTTTCCTTGTCAGTCATCCATTTGTATTCCTTTAGATTTACTTTTCTCTGTGTATCACTTCTTCATTAATTAGATGCCCTTCACATGTCAACACACTCCTCTTTGCTTGCCCCTTTGGTGGTCATACTGCTCATATATATAGTAAAATCCTTATACGTTGTGTCTGGCTACACTATGGTACAAAATATGAGCTTACTGTTGTTAAACTATTTCAGCTTGCTTATAATCATATTAAAGACAAGTTAATGTTATTTATATCTTTATCATCACACTACTAATTTGGAGGTGCTTTAGTTCCAAGGGTTAGGCAGCAAAGTGCCAGCTTATGTTGATTACAACCAAAAATGATTACTTTGACATTTTTCTATGGTAGCTATGCAAAGTGTGTTTGGTTACCTCAAAGAGTAATGAAAAAAATATTTATATGTATTCAGGGTCTGAGTTCTGAAATATAAAATTGTTTTATTTCACCACAGTGGTGGCAAAATAAAGAGAACAGAAATAAAGTTTAAAAATATCACTTTTCTTCCAATAATAAGCACCTTTTAAAAACTGTTTTCTTCTTGGTCTAAGTCCACAGTATTAGCATTAGACTTGATTGTAGTTTTAAAGTTGTACCAATAGAAAAAAGCCTCTCTGATGAGTTCAGATTTCTGGCCTGATAATCTAAACTGAGTCCATGAAAATAGTCTGTTTGATGTAATCCCAGAAAAAGGAGGCTGTGTCAAAGCGAGGCTTGTCCTGGCATCAGTTAGTGGTTACTCAATACTTTGTCCAAGCGGTTCCCTAGCTGTGTTCAAACTGCTTATACAAACAAGTGCTTACCATAGTGTGAAAGGATCAAGACAGTAGAAAAACGTGCAGTGTTTGCTTCCCAATTTCATAGCTTTCCTCTGGAGCAACTGGAATCTCGGCAGGACACCCTGAAGTGGGTGATACACATTATCACCATAGAACACATGCACTTACATTAGTCATGCTACAACGACATTTAAACTCTGCTTGCTTATCGGGAGAAAAAAAAATTCCTATCTTAAGCTTTCCCAGAACTTTCTGCTTCTAGCTTTTTCACTGCAAGTCCACCTTTATTATCTTTTTTCCTCAGGTGCTTGCTCCCACTGGCTGATAATCCTACTACCTGATATACTGCCTTCACGGGCACATGGCAAAATGTGCTTTAAATCAAACGTTTTGTTTGGATTTGTTTTCCATTCTTGTGGATAGCTAAAGGAAAATCTTTGACTAAAAAGTGTTATTTTCCTGCATTATGTTCTTCAAGACACCAGGAATTATACTCTTCTGTGCTAATGAATGAATTCAAAACAAAACAGGAATGTAGAAAGCAGCTTGTTCTCTGAGTTTTCTCTAGGATAACTTAGTTGATAACATGGGAAATATTGACTAATATTTTGTGCAAAGCTGCTTTACATTCTTGTGAGGTGTAACAGTTGAATCTTATTCATCTATAGCACTGAGAATTATTTGTGAATCAGAAAGTGAGGGAAGTTAATTTAGTCATATCATAAGCTATACAGACTGCATTTACAAGGTATTTAATGCTTTAGTCATGGATGGTGTTCTTTTGCACTTTGAAAGTTGGTGTTAAAATGCATTGCATTTGAAATGTAGAAATGGTTTACAAAAATGTATTTATTAGCTTATTTTTTCTATCTTAAAAATGAAAAAGCTATTATCCTGCCCATACGGGCATCTCCAGAGCAGTTGCCATTTCAGTCGTCAGCAGTATAGTAGATATAAATGGGCTCAAAGATGAAAAACAATATTATAGCAAGCAAATATATTTCTCAAACTCACATCTATTGAAGTCACCTCCATGTTATGTTTATTCCAGTTAAAGGGATTTGTAAAATGCTCTTAATGCTTTTATGGTTGTCAAAACAATGCATGTAGTTACATACCACATGTGGTTGATTACACCTATTCAAATTTCCTGATATTCTGGAGAATGTAAAAATATCTTCAGCAAGTTGAGGGGGAGTAGGAGGTAGTTATTACTGGAGCTGTTCAGTAGAATGGTGTTCACTTTTCAAGTTAAAAGTTCACTTTTCTACCTACTTGATGAAGGTTTGTAGTTTGCTCACATGCCATGTAGAAAGCCATTCCCTCCCACCTCTTTTATGCCAGAAGAACTCCCAGATGATATCTCTCTGGGTTGAACAAGGGATCCATTTAGCTCAACATTAAATCTCCACCAGAGGCAAAAAAATTTGTCACTACTGTATTTATAATCTGTATGTAGTTGTCACTACAGAAAGCACACAAGCTTGAAGGCTCTGAGCGGCTTGTTCCCATCAAATCTAACACTGTCCTCAGTTGTTGGATGAGAAATGTCAGATGGAACATACGATCTGACTTTGCCTCTTACAAGCTATTTACAGGCCTATCGTCCATGAATTTAAATGATCTTGTCTGTGAGCTGCTTTTTGCTGCCGATGCTGCCCTCGTTGCCCACACAGAAGCAGCTCTTCAGCGTTTAACATCCTGCTTTGCAGAGGCTGCTGAGCTTTTTGGGCTGGAAGTCAGCTTGAAGAAGACAGTTTTCTATCAGCCTGCACCTGAGGAAGTCTTTCATCATCCCCATATCATTACTGGCAAATCAGAGCTCAAGTCAGTCCAGCAGTTTAATTAATTGTGAAGCGTCATCTCCTCGGTTGGTAAGATTGACAAAGAGATAGACAACAGGTTAGCAAAGGCATACAGAGCTTTTGGTAAACTCCACAAAAGAGTTTGGTGTAATAAACACCTGAAGAAAAGCACAAAGATCAGTGTTTACAAAGCCATTGTACTGTCTACTCTTCTATATGGGTCTGAATCATGGGTCATTTACCGCCACCACCTGCGTCTCTTAGAACTCTTCCATCAACGCTGCCTCCGTACAATCCTAAACATCCACTGGACGGATTATGTGACCAACACG
>JAWMRA010000078.1:70645913-70684005 GCA_035584735.1 Pseudotriccus pelzelni
GCACAGCTGCGTTGGGCAGGGCACGTCTCCAGGATGAAGGACCACCGACTCCCCAAGATTGTACTCTATGGTGAACTTGCCACTGGCTGCCGCAAGAGAGGAGCCCCGAAGAGGAGATACAAGGACTCCCTGAAACAATCCCTCAGCCTTGGCCATATTGATCATCACCACTGGTCTATTCTGGCCTCCAACTGGGAGACACAGAGACACACCATCTGTAATGCTGCTGTTTCTTTTGAGAACACAAGCAGGATCACTCTCGAGGAGAAGAGACAGCGCAGAAAGAACCGTGTCTTGTCAATACCGCCTAAGGAGACTTTCCGCTGAGCCTTTTGCAGCCAGACTTGTCTATCTTGCATTGGCCTTTTTAGCCATCAGCGTGCTTGTGGCAAGCGTGGGTAGAGCCCTTCTCAAATCTTCATTCGCGAAGCCTAGCCATGATGATGATGATGATGTTTGTTTAGGGGTTTTTTGCTTGTTTAGTTTGGTTTGATTTGGGTTGGGGTTTTTTTGTTTCATTCTGTTTTGTTTTGTCTTCTGAATACCATTTCTGATTTTATCCAACTCTTTTTTTTTGTTGCTGGTTTGGTTTTTTTGGCTGCTCAGCATACTGAACTACTGATTTCAGCAAATTACTAGTGACGGCTCCAAGTTCTCTTTCCTGAATTACAATTGCCAGTTCTGACTTCAGTTTTACCTAGAAATGACTTAGTTACTTTCTCCTAGATGCATTACTTTTAGTTATCTACAGTGAAGCCTACTTACCACCATTTTGTTGAAATTCTACCTAGTATCACTCTGAGAGGTAGTATAGGTCAAATCCAGTTATGTTTAATGAGAAAGTGGACTTGTATTCTTCTTTTTGTTTGGATTTTGATGGGTTGTAGTTTAAATGATATAGCACATATATTTAAGATTTTTTTTTTGCAGCACTCACTAATATATTCACTTTTACAAGAGCAAACCATACCTAGCTAATTGTAAGAAAAGGCACTATACATATTTCTCTTGTAGATGTAGTATAAAAGCAGACCTATTTCTCCAGAATAACTTGCAGAAGCTTTGTTTAACCCTAGGCTTGGAATTTTCCTTTGTCTTAGGAATAATTTTAGCAGAATCTTCCCAGGTGTAACTTCAACCCATTACCCCTCATCTTTTTCATGTGATTCCTTGTAACAAGACAGTCTCCATCTTCTTTGTAGGCACCCTTTAAACAGTGGCACATGGTGATACAGTCTACCCTAAGACTTCTTTTTTCAAAGACAAACAAACCCAGTTGTCTCAGCATTTCCTCACATGCAGGCTTCCTAGTCCTTTGATCATGTTTGTGGCCCTTCTTTGGACTCTTTCTAGCCTGTCCTTTTTTTTTTTTTTTCATATCAAGGACCAAAACTGAACATAGTATTAAAGGTGTGGCCTGACAAGCACTGCTTAGAATGGGATAATGACTATATTTCTGCTGGTGATGCCCTTGTTGATACAACCAAGTTATCCCATTGGAATGCTTTGCCACAGCAGCACACTGTTCACTCATACTGAGCTTGTTGGCCACCAGGACCCCAGGACCTCATCAGGTCCTTTGCCTCAGAGTCACCACCCAGTTGGGTAGATCCTAGCCCATGGTGCACTCCTGGATTATGTATTTATTTCTAGATGCACTTGACCTTGCTGAACTTTGTAAAGTTCTTGTTAGTTCACTCTTCCAGCCCATCCAGGTCTTCCTGCAGGAAAGTGTCCTTTGTAAGGATACAAGTGTCCTTTGGCAAACTCTGGGTGGATCCCAAGTGGCCCCAAAGTCTTGTGTGTGTCTACTTATTGTAGCAGGTAGCTGATCATTTCCCCTTGGATTATGAGGGTTTCATTCTGCTCCCTGTCTCTGTCTTCCAGCCTGGAGAATTGGATACTCTGAGAACAACTGGTCTTGCTATTAAATACTGAGGCAAAGAAGCCATTAAGTACATCTGCCTTTTCCTCATCCTTTGACACTATGTTTCCACCCGCATTTGATAAAGCGTGGAGAGTCTTCTTAGATCTCCTGTGGTTGTTGCTGTATTTGTAATAACATTTTTTGCAATCATTAATGTCAGCCATATTAGGCTCTAATTGAGCTTTGGTTCTTCTAATTTGCTCCCTGCATAACCTCGCAACATCTTTGTAGTTCTTCTGAATTGCCTACCTCTTCCTCCAGAGGCCATAAACTCCATTTTTTTCCCCTGAGCTCAAGTGAAATGTTCAAGTTCAGCCAGGCCAGTCCTGCTGAGTCCTGGTTCCTCACCATCTCATTTTTATCTTCTTTGTTAGGGCACACTTAATCCCATCTTTCTGATCAGTTATGAACATATCAAACTGTGTTGAGGCCTGTATTGAATCCTAGGGGACCCCACTTGTGACAGGTTGTCCATTTGAAAAGGGGTTGTTTAGCACCACTGGCTGGGTGCAGCTGTCCTGTTCCCCACCCACCACACGGACCACTTGTCCAAATCACAATGCATCAGTTTCTCCAGTGGGAGGCTGTGGGAAATTGTATTGAAAGCCTTGGCCTAATTGTACTGGATTAAAAAAAAACCCCAACTTTTCTAAAAGGAGATAATGGATCTGTTGTTGGTTTCAGAACAGTTCTTGGAGGCTGAGTGTCTTGAACTGTCACAAAATGTTGCATCCATCTTATCTATTAACAGCCTAGGGAAGACCATTTCCAGAATGCAAAAGTTTGAGTCTGGAGTTCACTTCTCAGGGTTACAGCTTTTAATGGACTGACTGTCACTGATAAGAAAATGATGGAGGAGCACAATGTTCTTGCAATCTCATTAGCTGGATATATTGTGTGATGTTAAAGTTACCAACCTGCAGAATACTAACACACACCAGCTGCAAAAGAGTGAAGGAGAAAGCAATTTAAAGTTATACATGAAACTTTTATACTCCAGTTGTTTATTTGAAAAAAACAAAACGAAACAAAGCAAAAAACCACACAAACCAATAGTTAGGGGGTTTTATGTTGTTTTGTTTCTTTGGTTAGTTATTTTTGTATTCTGTGCTTACCTTTTTTAAAATACAGTTTAGTTGGTGTAAATATTAAGGTACCAAAAAAAAAAAAGCCCTTAGCAACAACCAATTGGCAAACCAACCAGAAACCCTGCAACACAGAGAGTATTTCTTTCTCTTTTGTTCCAAGGATATTTTTTTACTTTTTTCCCCTTATGTCAAATATTTCAGTGATGTTGCTTCCTTTTTCAGAAAAGGAATTGAAAATACCCAATAAAGAACAAGTGGGGTTTACTCCTTACAAGTGCTTGACTAATACAGGTATTAGAATGTAAATGTGACATTTTTTACCTAGGGGAAAATCTAACCAAAGAGGCTGACCTTTAGTCATTTATACATTTGTAATAAGTTCACCACTGGTATTTTGAAACTGGCTGTCACATGTATTGCTAAATATGATGTAAATACCCCTCCACACATCTCCAACATAATCAATAATTTTTCCTCTTAAGGTAAAGCACTTTTGATGCAACAGAAACTCTCATTTGTAAGTCTTTCTTTCTACCTAGAATAAATCCTACAACTCTGTAAAAGAAACATGGACTGAAAAAAAGGATGCATTTAAATATTTATGGTTTTTGCTTCAAAATACTCATATTGGAGCTGTATAGTGTGGGGTAAACCAGGTATTTCAGGTCATAACACTTTGCAATTGTTAGCTAACAACTGTCTGTAATAGTCTTGTCTCTGCACTAGCTTTGGTAAAATTTTGTGACATGTTCATGTACCTTAAGGACTTTGTTTCTATGGTCTTGTTTGAGCCTCTGTTTCATGGATTAGCTAAATTTCCTCAAGAGTCTGAAATCATTTGATTATGGATGTTCCTTCCCGAGAGATGCTGACAACTCCATCATACCTGTACCTTTAATGAGAAATGCACATGTGCACTGGAGATATGTTCCAGTTATATTCTAGTGCTATCCCAGCAGCAGAAGCTAATATATAACTTTACTCTCCATGTGGTTCAGGAATGACCCATTTGAACATTCTAGAATTAGGGGATAACATTCATGTTGGAAGCAGGTAGGGAATTTTGTGTTCTTTGCTGGTGGTCGAGAAATGAGTTAAAATGAGATTTATAAACCTTTCTTGCATAAAAAAGGAAGTAACATACATCTAAAAATGCATCACCTGAGAAAACATTCAGCTTTCTGTGTGGCTGCTAGCATGGTCAAATGTGATTTTTGACCAAAGAATTTTAAAGTCTTATCCATACACTCTGCAGATGACCCCTCAAAAGCTTTTAAGCACGTGGCTGTAAATTTCTTTCAACAGTGTTGTAGTCCATTTTCTCTGAGGTCAGCTCAGGTATTTATAAATACTAAGTTTGATTTTCCATATGTAAAAGCAGGAATTGCACCAACGCACGTGTTGCTGAACTGTAAAGATGTTAACTTTTTTATAACACAGAAGATGTTGATAAAGAAATAGAAAAGTGCTGCACGTAAATTAGGGAAATCAAGCATAAGGATACACAAGGCCCTGCAACAGCTCCAAGAATTACATTATGTACCTGAGGACCTTACTCAAACTCTGTCAGGCTAGGTGCTATGTCCACTCCCCTGAGGAGCCTCAGTATCCTGTTTCAGTTTCCTCTGGGTGAAGAACCTTTCCCTAATATCTAACCTAGAACTCCTCTGATACAGCTTCATACCATTCCCTGTCACTGGTCACCAGTGAAGAAATCAGTGCCTGCTCCTCCTCTTCCCCTTGTGAGGGAGCTGTAGACTGCAGTGAGGTCTCCCCTCAGCCTGCTCTTCTCCAGGCTGAACAGACCAAATGACCTCAGCTGCTCATCACATGGCTTCCCCTCAAGGCCCTTCACCATCCTCGTTGTCCTCCTTTGGACACTAACAAAGAGCTTTAGATCTTTCTTACGTTGTGGTGTCCAAACCAGCACACTGTACTGAAGGTGAGGTTGCACCAGCGTAAAGTGGGAAAATCACCTCCTGTTTCTTTTCCTTATAGTAATGTTAGAGCTGTGGAACCATAATTTAATTTCCCTTTCTAGAATAAAATTTCTCTATCTTTTGATTTAGAGTTAGGTGATTATCTAATTCTGTTTTCTGGAATGTTCTTTGCAGTATCTGGGGGTTTTGCCGTCAAATCCAGATATTGAAAAATAACTACTGTGCTCCAGTAAAGTGTTTCTACTGGCATTTCTAAGGTAGTAAGAAGTCATTAGAATAATTTCTAATTATCTGATGACAGAATTACTAGCAGAATATTCAAAACATTGCTTGTAACTTTTTTTTTGTTTCATTTGTTCTATTTTTTAACCAAGTAGATGTGGTGGGATGAATTACTGTTTCCTATAGAAATCAAATTAAGTAGAGGTCTCTTATTTACATAAACATCACAAAAAAATCTTACAAAATACATGACAGTTGTCAAATCACCCTTTTTCTCTTGAACTAGAGAAAATGCAGTTTCTCAATGGTCACAGGACAGAAATAGGTAAGACTTAGAAAGCCTCTCCATACCTGCAACACATCCCTCTTCTCCCAGTAGACCCTTTGGCTGTCTCATGCAACACACTGCACGTTTATGAAAATATCATGGCATACTTGCTTCTCTTGTGCAACTGAGGACTGGAGGAAGGATTTTTCTGACAGTAGTATCGAAAGCCTTAAGTATACAATAGGAGTAAAAAGCTAGAGAAGGGAAAGATAATATTTTCAAAACGATTTTTTTAAATTATGTTCAGAATTCAAAATAATAATTCAGAATAATAATTCAGAATAATAATTCAGAATACCTAATTTAGAGAAGGCTTCCATTAGGAACTAGTTTTCCTATACAGAATGAAAATTCTGTGAGCTTGAACAGAGTTTCAGCTAAACAGAATCAAATCCATTAAGCTTCCTGGTGGTAAAGCTAATATGTAAAAGATGTTTACTCTGAATGATTCATTTGATTTCATTGCAAACCTTAGTGCTTCCTTTGAATACTACAAAAAGTTCCCAAGTTTCTGAATTCCCCCTTCTTATGAAGTTGCCTTTCTGCCTTCCTCCTTCAACAGAATTTGGTTTAAGGTTTTCAAGGGCACATTCACTGTCTTTTCTTTGAAGTGAAGCCAAAGTCCTTAAGTCTCCAGTGGTAAGAATATATTAGTTATAAAGAGTGGAGAGAGTAAGTAAGAGTTTTCCGATATTCTAATCAGAAAGTGCCATGAACCATTCCCCACACGCACACTTCAAATGAAAAATTTAATTTGAGTTTTAAACTTGAAAAATGCTGACAAGTCTTATTCTTAGGATCCAACATTTGTATTTGTGTTCTTGTTTGTTTGTTTAAAGGAGCTTTGAAACCCTTGTGGGATTAAGATGAAATGCCTGTACTGAATGTTAATTGAAACTGGTCATTGCACTCTGTTGAGTGAAAAATCCCAGCTGGAGCATGTGATTAAATGTTTCAGCCTTAAAATTGCATCTCTGGATGACCATAAATACATTTTGAAATTAAAACCTAGGTCAGTGATAGAAGGTGATTTACACCTGTCACGTGTCAGTGATGCAATTTTTATGAGAAAATTTTGTCTCTAGATTTTGAAGTATTCACTCGAGTTTTTATTATGTCTTTGCTTGGTTATTTCTGTCATGGAGAATAATTTAATTCAGAAAAAACATGGTTGGGTATGCTGGAAAACGTAAAGAACTTCAGTGTCATGTTTAACTACATGATAGATGTCTTTTCGTGAGAGATGTATAGAAGAGTATTTCTGAGAAAACGGACTTTTAAAAATTTTTATTTTTCCAGTCCAGATTGGTTAAATTTTTAAAAATATCCCTCATATCATTAAAGAACTCAGAGATGCTCTGAAATGTTTTTATCTGAAGCACAGCTGCAATTCTTATTTTCCATTTAGCTCATATTTTTTCCTACAGTCCTGCTAATCTGTTCTTCCCTTGACAGAGAGGGGAATAAATTCATCACTACATTGTTCAGAAATTTTGTAAGAACTCACTGTGTAAGAAAAGGGTAACCTATATATGACAATTCTAGCTTTTAATCTCTTAGCTAGACTGTTGTGTCTTCTTAATATTGTAGGTCCTTGCCAGTTACTGGAATAGCCCAACACCTTCTCTCACCTGGATTTCAGTCATGGCAGGTGTTTTATATGCTGCCATGCAAACTCTTGCTGCTTATGAGACTCCATGTCACCAGGAACAAAGCAGCCCCTGGCAGATACCAATGATGGCTGATTCCTTGCCTCTTTCCTCAA
The DNA here is from genome assembly GCA_035584735.1 of Pseudotriccus pelzelni. NCBI lineage: Eukaryota > Metazoa > Chordata > Aves > Passeriformes > Tyrannidae > Pseudotriccus > Pseudotriccus pelzelni. Next base: position 70,653,184 of record JAWMRA010000078.1, read on the forward strand.
GTCATCATTCACTCGCAAGGACAGTGGAATTACCTCAGTTTTTTACTTCTCTCCAAGTCACAGTGACCTAATTGACTAGCATCACTTTGAAGAAATATCAATGAGTCCTTTATTGCCTCTAAAATCTCCTTATTTTAGACCTGCATAATTTTTAAGGAATAAAGAAATTTATATTGTACATTCATCTGAGGGATAAACAAAATTTTAACCATCCATCTACATGCTGGAGACATATTATGTTTTCATTAGTAGGACTAAAAGAATCCATTTTAAAGCCAGTGTTAATTATCCCTAGCCAAATACCAGTAAGAGCAGCTCTATCTAACATGATTATTAAATGTTGGTTTTTAATTAAGAGATATTTGCAGTATAAAAGGAGCTTTCATCTGTGTAGAAAGTATACTTAAAATATTTTAACTTCTACTATTTGCACTGTTCCATTTCTTAATTACTATATTTTCTTTTACAGTGAATTTAAAATTCAAGAGATCCTCTTTTATAGCACCTTTTTAATAGCTACTATTGTGAAAGCTGGGCACTCTGACCCTAACTAACATTCCATGTTATTTTACACTACCTAACAGGACCAGTTAAATTTTCCTTTCGGGTCATAATCAAAAACCTGTTTGTTTAGCAAGCACTGTTATAATAAAAAAGAGTGACTAGGAAAGACAGAGAAAATACATTTATGTGTCTGTGCCCATACCACAAAGAGATCTGTTTTCAAAGCAAAGCACAAAAAAAAGGCCTCTCAGCTCCTAGTGAAGTTAATGGAAGTTTTCCAACTAAATCCCTGAACATCCCTTTGAAAACATTACCTGTAATGTAGATAAAAGTGTGGGTACTATCTTTCTTTCAGCAAAGAGAAAATCTAGTCAGATTTATTTTGCCCCTCCTCTCATTCTGATACACTATCTTAGGTGGACCACATGAAAACTCTGCTGAGACACATATCTGCATTGTTCCTACAAAAACAATTCCCTCTGGGTCAGAAATAAAACCAAGCTTATGCAGGGTTTTGGTTGGTTGGTTTGGTTTGGGTTGGGTTTTTTTGTGTGGTTTGTTTTGTTTTGTTTTGTTTTCTGTTGCTTTTTTTTTTGATTTTTTTTTTTAATTATTTTTTTATGCTGGTAAATTCTCATCTTTCCCTGAAGAGGATATCTACAAAGGACAGGTGAAACTGTGATATAAATTGCTGTCATGTTGCAGGGAAGGGAGGTAACTTAGTTTGGACCTTGGAGGCTCCAAAAGGGAACACTCTAAGGCAAAAAGCTTCCTGTCTTCATTGCTGACTTGCAGAAAAGGTCTTCAGTATGTTGTGGAAATGAAGCAGATCTGAAGATCATAACCTGTTGGGGTAATCTGCAATGTCAGTTCTTGCTTAAGGGGAAGAGCAGGATGCCACTGGGACTGACCTCTGCCGAAATGCTAGGTCAGCAGGCAAATTTATAACCAGAAAAGAAGGCTTACTTTTCTTTAAACATTTATTTCTCCTGTTGCAGGAATGGACTGGTTCCCATTTGAAAATAATATTGCATGAGAAAGTTGAAACAGTTTTTCACTAATGATTCAGTTTGTACTGTATTTTCCATTCAAGAAAGTTTTTTTAAAAATTGTGCCATTGTTACTTTTAATAATTTCATTTCTGTCATCAAATTCACCTTTGTTATAATAAATTTATTAAGTTATACTAATGTTTTATACAAGTATACATATTTTATATGTGCAAAGCAATTATTTTAATGTTTTTGTTTTCTTTTTCAGAATTGGCAAATTTTCCCTGCAAAGGTAATTCTGATGTTGTGGCTAGTTCTACTCTGTATGATGTGGCTTTGACTATGTGTGCCAAGAGAGTAAAGTCCAGGTATTTATAGAGCAATTTATTATCTCAGTTGAGAAGTCAGAAAATATGTAATGATTATGAATGCCTGGAAGGAAAACAAAAACAAAACATTATTTTCCTTAAAATTAACAGAAACATGCATTTTTAATGACATAGAGTTTAGAAGTGCTACATTTTTGTAAGATAAGAGGTGATTCAACCTATTTACATCTCATGGTTAATTCAGGAAGACTGAAATATTACGGAGGGTTTGTAATTTTTTATTTTTTTTTTATTTTCATAGTTAACTTCACAGCAAATAGAATATGGGGACTATTTCACTTTGAGTTATAATTTACTGTAAGACAAAGCTTATCAGATAAACTAAGATTAAATGTACACAAAATATATATATGTATGATATTTCATTTCTTTTTTATGCCAACCTTGTATGGAGGCAGAAACTTTACTTTCATGAGAGGCTGGAAAGAGTTGGGTGCAGAAGGCAGCATTTGCACTGCACTTTCTCATTTCTGGGAGAGTTTACAGAAAACAAACTGTACCTTTCACACTTCATGACTATTATGGAAATGCCTTTGGGGTCTTTGTTTTATTCATTTTCCCTTCATTAAAGAGAGTATGATCTACTGTTCAAAGGGAAGACTTATAGCAAATTTTTCTAATGATAACATGTTTGCCACTCAAACTTAGTTGGAGATCATCACCCAGATATGTTAAACTGCTGCAGTTTGGGGTTTTTTTTAAATTATAGAAACTCCTCTGATGAAAAAATGTTCACTGCCTTGTTTAAAAAGCAATTATCCATTATAAGCCCTTTACTGTTTTCTGTCAGTTTTAAAGCATTCCTTGATCATTTATAGCATATATTAAAACCACATTTTAAAACTGCAAAGACAATTTGCCACAAATAGTCCAAAAGTACTCTCAAAATATTTAAAGAATATTAAATCAGTATATTAAGTATAAAAAGAAGAAACACAAGAATACTTCAGAACTCCAATTCCAGCTGTTGCACAGTTCAGTTATTTTCCAACATGTAAGAAGCTGAGACTCCACAGTCCTTTCTTTCATCCTTCTCTCCACCTGCATTACTCTTCAGCTAGATACAGCCAAAGCATCTTAACTGTACTTAACTCTGCCCAGAAAAACTACGACTGACTATAAATTATCAAAGGTTTACACAGAGCTAAATGACACACGACTAATGGCATATTTCAATAACTTTGAAAATTTTCATCCTCCAAAGGCATTAAAAGGCATTTTAAATTATCATAAATGTGAAATATCTTAGTGGACCATAATTCTTTACACAGGTTAAGGAGAAATGTTTAATCAAAATCATTCTCCAAGGCAGTTTAGGTTATAGCATAGGTAACTCCTATGAGTTGCTAAAAATCCCTAATTGTTTGGGAAGTCTCACTAAAAATTGATGATAGACTTTAAATAAAAATCTAAACATAAACAGCTGTACTTTAATGTATGTTCTACTGTGTGACTGTTTAGGGGGATGTCTTCTGAATTGCAAATAAATGATTGGGACAATGGAGTTATACAATTTTAGCTATCAAAAAGAATCAGTAAAGCCCTGGCAAATTTTTAACACTTTAATACTTCAGCTTCAGGCTCAGGGACTCAGAATCTCTGGAGTTTTATGCTGTCTGTCAGACTAACGTGCAAAGGGCCACAATGATATTCAAGGAATTAGAGCTTTTTTTGCACAAGGAGAGGATGAGAGAGCTGAGACTCCTCATTCTGGACAATAGAAGGCCAAGGGGAATCTTATAATTGTATATACATATCTGATGAAAGTGAATGAAGAAGAGGGAGCCAGATATTTCTCAGTCACACCCAGATTATAGGTACAAGTTTTGTGTTTGGGTTTTCTGTTTGTTTGGTTTTAATTTGTTGGTTTTTTCTTTTTTTACTATGAGCATAACCAAACACTAGGTTTGGTGTGCTGAACAACTGCTGAACAGGTTGTTCAGCAACCTTGGAAAGTCTTCAACCTTGGAGATTGCTCAAGGAGAATTTTAGATCAGATATTAGGAAGAATTTTTTTCACTGAAAGGGTTGTAAAGCCTTAAAACAGACTGCCCAGGGAAGTGGTGGAATCACCATTCCTGGAATTCAAAAAAATGTATGGATATGGCACCTGAGGACATGGTTTAATGGTGAACATGGTGGTGGGTGCTGGATTGCTGGTTGGACATGATAATTTTAAAGGCCTTTTTCAATCTTAATGATTCTATGGTTTTATTCAAAACTAAGATCCTGGACAGCCTGCTGTAGCTAACCCTGCTTGAGCAGGATCCCCTGCTGTTGGACTAGACAATCTCCAAAGGTCCCTTCCCATACCAGTGGTTCTGTAAGTCTGTACTTTTGCAGCTTATAAACTTAGGAGTTAAATCTTGTCCCCGGTGGTGAAAATAGAAGTTTTTTCATTGACTTCAAACATTTTATCTGCTTTGCTAGATTTTCAGCGATTTTGCAAGGAGGAAAACATTTTTAAATCTTATTTTTTAAATCTTATTTGCTGGTAAACAATGACATATCCATCTGATTAGCTGGAGCAGACAGCCTGATGTTTATGGCCTTTATCTCTAAGTGGAAATATGACCACTTTTCATTTATAGAAAACTTACCCTTATTGTTTTGATTGGGTTTGTCTAAGCTAAAATATTTCATTCTCACTGAAACTCAACATACTTCCCAAGTAGTACAAAAAAACCCCAAACCCTTGCTTTCAGTCTACTGAATTTTCTACCAATTTTTCTAGAATTTCCTCTGAGAAATATGAACTTTTCAAAGTGCGTAAATACTAACATTCTAAAACTTCTAGTGCCAGAAACAGTGATAGTCCTTTTTTTCCCCAACTTTGATGCCACAAAAGGTTGCCTAAAACAATAATGAGTTCACCACTAATAACAGAACACTCTGTTTTCTTAACACTTCCTGAAACTTCAGGTCAATGACTGACAGAATAAGGTTACGTACCATGCCTTCTCAATACATGTCGAAACACTGCCAGAACCTGACTTCACTTGCTAGTAATGACAAATTCTAACACCTGCAATCTTATCAGGTGGCAGAAACACCATACCAAAACTCCCAGGTTGTCACCACTCTTGTAAATAAATGTGAAATAAGAAATCAGACAGCTCTTCTCTGTTCCAATTTTTATGGGAAGAGTTACAATTTCCTCCTGCTCCACTTGTCAGCCCTGCCTTTATTACACAGCTTTTCAATTATTTTTGTTAATATAAAAGACAGGCACAAGGTGCAAATGAAACCCACCATTTTTATGTAGGCAAAAGATGAAGTGTTTGGATTTAAACTGTTGATTCTAAAGCAAGAAATAATCTACCTCAAAAATTAAATTAGTGAATCTCTGTTCATTTACAGTTTAAATGCTTCTCACTTAATCAGTCACTTCCAGTTCAGGTGTTTGGCTGGGTTTATTTTGTTACATAGCATTTTTCTGGTTTCCCTCAGTCCCCCTTCCCTTTTTTAATATTGTATTTCAATATTTAATACCTAACTTTGAGAAGCAACTAGAAAAAAATCTCCTTTTGAAGAACAATAGATATAAATTAATAGAACAGCATTGTTCAAGCAGGACAAAGAAAAGCTTGTCCCCTATTATTTTGATTTTTACTTTAAAAAATAGAATATTATTTTCTCACCATAAATAAATTATCTCTGTTTTCCTCGGTTTCTGCCTTATAATTACCTCCTTGCAATGTCATGCAGATTCAAATTTCTGAATTATCCAGCTTATTTGGATAATGGGAGTCAATTTAATTTATACTATAGGGGTTCTTCTCTGCATGCAACTCTATTTCCCAGAAGACTTTTAATTTTATTATTTTTTTAAACCCCAACCTTTTAAATAAATAAAATACATCTAGATAAATCAAAAGAAGTCTTTGTACAAGGTACTGCCACTCAACTCACTGGAAACCTTATAAGCTCTTTCATAACTCTAAATTGCATCAGCTTTACTGTCAATATTTCACATCTTTGGTGAACATTTCTCTTGAAAGTTTGTCTTCATAGATATACAGATCTAGGCATTTGCACTAAGGGCTAATGGTACCAGTAAAGGCACATGTGGTTACAAAAATGTTCTATGGAACTGCACAGGATAATTATGAATGACAATTCAATACATACCCTCTGTTCTACAACAGTGATAATTTGGTCTCTTGCCTGACTAGCCCTGCAATTTTCCTTTATGCCCTCAAGCAACTTTTAAAATTCCAGTGACTTCCATTCTTACAGACCACAGGCAAAATGTGGTCCCTATCTGAAATAATAAAGTGATAAAGCTGAAGGAACTTTTTTCCAACAACACTGTTTACAAACTGATTTTATAGCTATATCAACTTATTAAAACATAAATTAGAACTAAGTTACTGTGCATATGAATAAATACCTCTCTTCCTTTGTATCACTTTAATTTCTTATATTTAACCAGTTTTTCTCATGAAGACTGAACAACCCATTAAATTTTACTGGAATTGCATTTGTTGAGACAAAAATGGGGCAAGAGGATAGGGAGGAGAAAGAAAATTTGTTCATAAATTTCAACTCTGTTATTTCTGAACTTCCATAAGAAATACACAGAGAAGGATCTAACAGGTTTTTTTCACTGTACTGGATTGCATTTCTTTTGTCAGTGTTTGCCATTTAAAAATAGAAAGTACCAGATATGCTATACATTTCGCCATTTGTGTTTCTCTTACTAAAATCTTGTATCTACTTTCTGATTTGTCATTCTTTTTAATTTGATGTAGAAGGTCATATATTTAGGTTAGCATGGTGGCTGCTGATGGGTGAGTCCATGGGATGTACTGTTATCTTCTTTTTTCTCTGTAGCTGATTTTTTTTTTTTCCAAATGAATTGTAACAAGTATTCAGTGAGATTTTTACTGATAATGTTATCTGGAGTCTGAGTGGACACTTGGCAAGACATCCATATGATTATTCCATGCTCGTATGCTGTAAACATCAATAACTCTGCTTTGCTTTCCCTTGCTATGTAATTGACTTCTGAGGGTGAAGCATATAGTTTTTGAAAACAGCAAATGTGTAGGAACCTTAAGCAGGTTCTTAAGGTTTGTTGTCTCATCTTCCACTCTTTCCTTTCATTTACAGTCCCATAACGTTAAGACCATTGTATTTCATGTCTACATTTCATAATGTAATTTTTTATGCTCTTCAGCATTTTATATCCTCTTTGCATATTGAGACTGTTGAGTGGTTATAATATTGATTGTTCAGGTCTCTCTTAGTATTACTGACAGCACGAGACATCCTAAGCTGAATTCCAATATTTTCAACAACTCATTTGTCCATCCAAAGATATGGGATCCTCATCTTGTTGCCATCTTAGGTCTTTCTATCATAAAGTATTTAAATTGTAGTGTAAGGAATTAATTGCCTCCCTAACTTGTAATCTGTTCAGTCAAAAAAAAGCAGCATTTGCATGGTCAAATATTTTTCTTCAGCATCTCACAACTATCTTTGTTCATCTAATCTGTGAAATAATTGATTGCAAAATTCTAGGACTCTGGTGACTTTTACAGCACATCCTCTTCCCATCACAAAACTCCTTCTATTTTTATCAACTTTTATTTGGCATAGTTTCCATCTCCATGAAGGGCCTATTTTCCTTATTTAGTTGAACAAGTTCTTTTTTATTTTATATAAGTATATTATGGACCTCACTGAAGTCCAGTAGAAAATCTTCAATTAAAATTACTAACTTTTCTGAGTCATAATTACTTTTCAGTATCCCTAAAGCATGTGTTATTTAAAAAAAAGCTCTCATGAACACTGCAGCAAATTCTCCAAACCTGTGTTTGAAGCACTTCATTAAGAAGATGTAGTGTCTCTTCACTCTGTATGGCTGTTTTTATTCTGATTGACTGTACTAACTGATATACTCTCAGATCAAGCACTCAATTTCTTTAAGTGTGGCTGCTTTACACATTGCCTAAGACACAGTGTCTTAGTACAGGCAAACCAATGTGCAAACCCAGCTTATGTAGGGAAAAGATATTCTGGATGTCCTGATCTAGAGATAGCCCAGAGGTACTGGAAGAACATAGAACAGAGAATAGAATGTGTCTGCAGAGAATTCTGCACAGAAGAATTCTATATGCAGTAAAATGTTTCCACCATGGCAACCATCTTTTCTACAGATTTACAGGGCATATATGGTACATCATATCATTAATTTCTTATTTTTCAGAAGTCGGTACAAGCAGTATTTTCAAATAAGCACCATTTCATTTTTATTTTTTAAACAAAATAGAAAGAAAAATCAAAAATTTGAGATAAAAAAAGATAAAGAGATATTTCTAGGAGAAAGGAGAAGAGCATTCATAACCAAGTGTTAGAAAGGAAATGTTATGGGAAATAAACCAGAGTAATGAATTGGCATTAGTGATGAAACAGGTAAAACTGGAGCAACCAAAACAGTTCATTTAGTGAAATGATGTCACCTTTTATAGGTGATGTTTGGTTAACCATCTGGATGTTGTTTCAACATTTCTCAGTGGACAGCTCTCAGTAAAAACTCTTACTGCCTATACTTGATTGTGTGAAAGTAGAATAGTTGTAAGTAAATTCCTTTTATATATTTCCAAAGAATTAGAATTCTTGTGTACTGTCACCCTGACACGTGGGCGTGTGGAGGGTGGTGGGTGGTGGTCATTGTTAAACAAACAAAAAGGGTAAGAAGTTCAAAGAACCTTGTAAACATGTGTTTGTTGCTCACCTGTTTGCTCCTCTCTGTCTTATTTTAAGGCTCCCTTTATATTTCACTGACAAATCAAGCAGAGAACAGTATCTCTTAGAAACTGAAAAAACTTAAATTGTTGAGTCATTACTCAAAAGAATGTAAAGTAAAATACAGGAAATAGTCTTCTAAGAAGTAAAGAAATCAACCTGATTTTTTGCTAGTATTAAGCTGCGATCTTTCCTCTGTTGTCTATACTGTGTTCCTAGTAATAACCCTGTTGCTGGAATGCTTTTTGACATTTGTCAGCTACGCAGGTTTTCCCGTATTGTGTTCCAATTTTCCTCTCATGATTGGACACTAGATCTACCCCGTCAAAATTATTTCTTTTATTGATTATTTTAACTGTAATTATAGCGTGGGACACATACAAATTTATTCTATTAAGACTACCTGCAAATAATATCTTCTGCATGCCCTAGAATCATAGATTTTTGAGCAGCTATAGGTATTAGTCACTATTACAGGTTTCTATTGACTAATTCTCTCCCATTTTAGAGGTGAAACCAAATAGGTATTGGTTTGGGGATTTGTTCTTCTAAAACCAACCTATTTAGGAGACTGTATAGCTGCAAAATCAAGTTTAAAGTATTAGTAAGGTGACATCTATTTTTCAAATCAAATATATTATTGAATCCTTATAAGTATATAACGAATGCAAGTTTGCATAATAAATTATTTTTTCTCTTCTGTTAAATTATTTTTTCATATTCTTTTCATACTTACAGGTACCACAACAAAATGTTCCAGGTAGAAAAAATTCTTTAAATGCTTATCACAAAATATAGCTTATTCAACTAGGTTAATTTACTGCAACAGCACAAAGGAAGTCTATTAAATATTAATTTTCTTCTATCTGCATTGATATTAGTAATTTAAGTTTGGCTATAGTGTAATCAATTACAGTGAAACATGCTGTGAGAAAGTGAGCCTAGCACATCAATTTAATCTATTTTAGCTACTCCTGCTGTCTCCAAAATCATTTCTATGGTTACAAGGCATTTGTCAAAGATTTCTAAAAGCAAACATCCTGTGCTTCTGATTCTTCTCTGAATAAGGCTAACATTTTATTATTCTCTCTTGAACTACTTAGTTTGGGAGTTCTGTATCTCTAAACATTTCTTCTTCAGTAGAAGAGAATTAAAACATTGTCATCAATTGACATTTTCTGTAGACAAAATGCATGGTAGCTGCTTGTAAAACAGATACAAGAAACATGCAAATATTTATAAGGAGCTAGGAGAACTTGACATGTCTCATCTGAGATATCAAAGTACTCAGTTTCCTTTCACCCTTTTAAGAGATATGCTGACAGAATCCACCATGGGTTTTAGAGCTGTAAGAATTTAGTTCTAGGCTGACATGAATTTAAATTGATACCTATAATATCAAGAGGGCAGGAAAGAAAGGATCGTAAAACTGTAATTACCATCTCTTAAATATGAACCCATGCCTGCTTTGATCCTGCATCTGATATAGCTCATATATGGTCTCAACTGGTGCAAACTTTTAATAGGAAGATTGAACTCTTGATACTTGAATGCAGTTGGTATCAACCTTATGTTATATATATTGTTTTTGTGTAAAATACATTCTTTAAATCATCATTTGAGGAGAATAATACAAGCTACTCTAGGACTCCAATATGAAGTATCATCAGAGTTTGAAAACAAGTCGTGACTATGGCCCACTTTTATCTTGCATAAATTAGCACTGCTGCCAAAAGGGGTAATCTCTGCCTCTTACACCTGCTTCCTTCCTTACAGCAGAACAAGAGTTCACAAATGTGAATGGCAAGCTGGTTCTAAAGCCCTTGACTCTGCATTAAAAAATCCTGTAGCAGTCACCTTCACTGAGATCCACACTGGAATGTTTCTTTTTTGACCTTTATTTACAGAAACAGTGAAACTCCATTTTTCAAAGTCATGTCTCTGTTGCCCATTTGACCTAAAATAATGAAATTTATTTTTCTTTGTAAAGATTTCTTTGATTTGATATACATATATATATATACACACACATATATATATTTATCACAGGGATTTACAGGACGGTTATTTGCTGGCATGATGACAATGCTCAGAAATCCCTTTTATGATGAACTCTGCAACGTGACTGTAAGAAGTATAGCATAAACTATGTCGGAGTTCCCTCTGGATCACCTAGTCTATCCCCTATTCAAAGCAATTCTGACTTCAAAGTTTGCTTGGATAGTCCCCAGTTGAATTATTAAAAGGTTCAAGGATTGAGATTTCACGGTCTTTCTGGGCTCCTGTCGCAGTCCCTAATCACTCTCACAGTGTTTATTTTTTGGCTTATTTTGGGGGGTTGACCCTGGCTGGACGTCAAGTGCCTAAGAAAGCCACTCAGTCACTCCCCCTTCTCAGCTGGACGAGGAGAAAAAGCGTAATGAAAGGCTCATGGTCAAGATAAGGGTGGGGAGAGATCACTCACCAGTTACTGTCATGGGCAAAACAGATTTGTTTTCTGAAACTACCTAAAAGGAGTTTGTAGCAAGATGTGGGTTGGTCATGTCTTTCTAGTAGTAAATGATAGAACAAGAGGAAATGGCCTCACGTTGTTCCAATGGAGGTCTAGATTGAACATTAGGAAAGATAACAACCAAAAGAGTTTTCGAGCATTGGAACAGGCAGCCGGAGGAAGTGTTGGAGTCACCATCTCTGGAGGTAACCAAAAGACAATTTGGGTGTCTTAGGGACCCAAAGATGGATCACTTAGGGACATGGTTTAATGATGGACTTGGAAATGCTGGGTAAATGATTAGTCTTGATGATCTGAAAGGTGCTTTCGAACCTGAACAATTCTATGAGTGTATGAGTATATGATTTGGGAAAAAAATATTTTAATTTAATAATAATCAAACCAGAGAAAGACAATGAGAAATTAATTCAAACCTTTAAATGCCTTCCTCCCACACCTCCCTTTGTCCCAGGCTCAACTTTATTCCAGGTTCTTTACCTCCTCCCTCTGAGAGGCACAGGGGAGCATGGAATGGGAGCTGTGGTCAGTTCATTGCACATTGTCTCTGCTGCTCCTTCCTTCTCACAGGGGGGACTCCTCACAGTCTTTCTCTGCTTCAGCATGGGGTTCCTCCAATTGGAGAGAGTCCCTCATGGATTTCTTCAACATGGGTTCTTCCCAGGGGCTGCAGTCCTTCACAAACTTCTCCAGCATAGATCCCTTCATGATGTCTAGTCCTTCAGGAACTGACCACTCCAGAGTGGGTTCCCCACAGGGTCATAGGACCTGCCAGCAGACCTTCTCCAGCATGGGCTCCTGCCTCCATGGGGCCAAAGGGCCTGCCAGGAATCTAATCCAGTGTGAGCTTTCCATAGGGTTGAAGCTTTCTTTGGGAAACAACCTGCTCCCTCATGGGAGTCTTCCACAGGCTGCAGGTGGACCTGCTGCTTCCACAGCTCCACTGGGGAACTGCATGGGCTGCAGGCGGACATGCTGCTTCACCATGGTCAGCACCATGGTGGAATTTGTGCTCTGGTGACTGAAGCATCTCCTCCCTCTCCTGCACTGACCTTGGTGTCTACAAAGCTGTTCCTCTCACTTCTCTCTCCAGATGCAGCTTGTTGTGTAGATTTTTACCCTTCTTAAATGTGCCAACACAGGGGCACCACCACTAACAATGACAGATTTAACCTTGGCGAGTAGCAGGTCCAACCCTGAGCCACTGGCATTGCCTCCATTGTACACAGGGGATGTCTCAGGCAGCCTTCCACAGAAGCGATCCCTGTAGTCCACCCAAAACTCACCACGCAAACCCAACACATATATATATAGCAGGAATTTGCCTTTTACAACTAATGTCTGAAGTCTGTTGTTTTCTTTGTAGCAACTCATTAAGGTATAATGCTTAAATAGCAATCTAATCCTCCCCTGCCTAGTCATATCTCTTCTGCGCTAAACGAATCTGTTTCCCTTTTCCTCTTTTCATCTATCACATGCTCCAATCCCCTAACCATCTCAGCAGTATAACACTAATGAGTATATCACTGTAAAAGTAAAGATGATCAAAGAAGAAAGAGAAAACCTATAAATAAGCAAAGTGATCAAGGCACATGAATCTGGTTATAATGAAAAACTACTAAAGTAGTATTTTTCTGGAAAAAAATAGTTCAGCCACTCACGTCAAACCTTTTTATGAAGGCAATCAACAATGAAGAACTTAGGCATTAACCCAGATTTTGGGCAGCATGCTGTGTCTCCTTTGCGGAAACATATTTAGTCCCCAGTTTTGATATAAACAGCTCACTATTGTTTCCATTAAATTATGTGGAGCTCTAGTTCCTTTAAAGAATAGGATGTTAGAGTAAGGATTTTCCTATTCATACTGTGGTTACAGATTATAGAAACTGCATTTCAAAATAGAAGAACTAGAACTTTTTCTTCTGCTTCTTAAATTTTAAGCACAGTTTGCTGGAAGGAAGCAGGGACAGAAAAATAGGAAGCTGATGAGGAGGAAAGCAAACCCTTTTCAATATAAGTGACTTACAAGATAAAATTCCTTTTCACCGTGCAAATTCTGACTTTAATAATAAAGCAAGACCCAAAACCCTATGTATCATGAAAGAAACATCAAATATACCTTCCCCACGTTAACAGGCCTATTGCCTAGAATAATGTTTGTTCTAGAGATGTAAACACAAATGAAATGTTTAATGAAAATTAATTCTTTCTTTGCATTATGTACACAAACCTATAGCTCTGTTTTGAGATCAGGTGACATCAAGCCAAAGAATGAAATAAGCTATCGGTAATCTAATGCTAATATTAAAAGTAGCAAAATTGTAGTTCCTTTATAAAGTGAGGGGTTTTGCTGCTCCATTTAGTGTTTTCTGAAATACGTGGAATGAGGAAAATGACTTTAATTCACTGAAGAAAGCTTGTAATAATGAAAGTATTAGCTTCACTTATTATTAAAACTTCTGGAAATGTAAAGATTCATGCTTATTAATTCTAGGTGCATGCACATAGCCCCAAGAAGAGGTAAGCCATGACTGACTCTTCAACTGTGCTCCGTTATTCCGTATGATGAATATATTATTAAAAGGCAATAAGAACCACCACTCGGTCACAGGAATTTTAGCAGCAGCCACTGCAGAATGTATGATCTTAGCTGTATTTGTTTCTATGCTCTTCAGTTTAACTTTGGGGGGTAATTTCCAAGGGGATAGGTTATGATGAAGAGTTTCCATAGATGTAAATGTTCCAAAACCTAGTCAAATAATTAAGTTACAAATTTTTACAGAAGTGGCATCTGAATTTGCTCATCGTGGTTATTCAGAGAGTGAAACTAATAATCATATATTGAGGATTAAGGATTTGTTTGTATTTTCAAAGTCTATTGCAAATATAGGTTTACTGCTATTTATATCAATAGGACATATACAGTCATCTCTGGCACTGAAACAGAGGAAATTAAATATTGAATGCTTTGGAAAATGCTATAAAATACAGTTAATTCAAGATTTTTGCTATTTGTGTGATTTAGATGCATTACCGAAAATCACAAAAGTCAGGCTCTGCAAGTTTTTATCTAGAAAGACCCTGTTTCAGTGCAAGGGAAATTTTGTTTGAGGAATTAAGTCACATGTCAACTGTCAGTTTTCCAAAATAAATCTGGTTATTTGAATCTCTGTGAAAATAAATATTTTTTAAAAAGTGAACAGGACTGTATAACAAGCAAAAGTTTGAATTCCGTGACAAAGTGGAACATCTTTTCCTAGATATCTACATTTTCTACTGTTTCATGATTTAAGCATCTTTCTGTCCCAGGAAGCAGTTATAATTATGATAACACCGAGTCCCACTGAATGCTTGGCCACAGTACATTGATCACAGATCAGATTATTTCCTTCCCTCTGGTCACTGGCAGTCAAATGCAAGCTGAATGTCAAAGCAAACCACTTCCTCTACCAGTCTCTGGGTGCTGCACCGCAGACCCTGATGTTGCTAGTCCTCAATGACCCCTTTTTTGTAACTGCAAGTGACTCCTTTAATTGGTATGCTTTGTCAAATGTTAAGGAAAAAGAAAAGGTATAGCAAAGCCCTGCTTTCAGTTGCTCCTTCCCCCCGCCCCCCACCGTTGGTCATTGAATCACTTACAAAGAAAATTGACTTTGAGAACTGATGGAGATCTCATGGATGTCACCCACAGCTTTTTGCACTGACCCCAATAAGATATTGAACACCTGTAAGGATTGACCAATCAAGAGTTCTTTAAGAAAGCCTGACAAAATATATTTTATTTCAGTCAGGATGCAATCTTGAAAGAAAATGACTGTCAGTTTGGTGTAAATAGTTCTGCATTTTTTCTACACAAATGCAGAAATTGATAGGACTTGACCTGCAGTTAGGAATCTTGATTTAGGTTTACTAATTGCTTTATGACTCAAACTCAATATGAAAACACTGCAAAAGCAACGATTTTTGTTTTGGTTTGGGGTTGGGTTTTTTTCGCTTTTTTTTCTCTGGCATTTATACACTGTGAGAAATAAACAGCTGGGGTAAGCAGCAGGCTTTTCAATATGTTTTATTTATTTATACACAGAACTTTAACCATATGTCATATTCATGGCATTTACATCATAATATATGTTGTTCCCTATAGCTGTGCAAATTCATCAAAATTGTCTGAATATCTACTGAATGTTAAGGCAGGAACAGCTTACCAAACTTTTTTTTCCATCTGGTTCTTATCCCGCAGGCTCAGCTTTTTTGCATAAAGCACTCAGAGAAGGAAATATATGTTTTAAAATGCAATAGTCTGTCTCTGAAAGGAGATGGTTCCTTTTCTCAGTCCAACTGAAAGAAGAAATAGGCATGAGAATTTAGTTTATTCCAGCCATAAGAACAAAAATAATAGACGGGAAGCATCCACAGGGAGAACTAAGCAAGAGGATTACATCTAGATTAAATTAAATATATTAGAAAATATAATTTTGCATGACAGCTTGTACAACAATACACCTTTTCACTTGTACAGTTCCATTATAAATTTATATATATTCAACAGAGTTATTGATGCAAAAATTCTGTTCTTTAGGTTTATGATAACACGTTAAGACTTTGCCCTTCACCGAGTGGTGTCTAAGATGTGGAGCTATCTGCTCTATGAGTCCATAGTTGGAGAAATAATAGCAGAAATAGCTCAAAAAATTATAAAGCATCTCTCTTGATAAGTAGGACTGTAATCAGTCCATGCATACTTCACTCATGGGTCCCAGGGCTTTTGGCTGTTCTAATAGACTCTGTGCCTCAACATGGAAAACTCTCTACTCATTCAAATTACAATAAGCAAATTCTGATTTCTCTGATCTTGGACCTTGTGGATATCTGATGATATCCATAAAAGTTGTCTGTTTGATTTGTTGGGTCTAGGTTAAGCCTGCTCCACGTCTACCCAGATACAATAAATTTCAATAAAAATTGCAGAAGTTCAAAAAAGTGGATGTTTTTCATTTTCAAACCATCATGTATCCAAATCCCATGTTGTATTGATATTTTTCTGCTCTAGAAAATCTATGGAGATCTACTTTCTATGTGTTGTTCTGGACAGCGTGTGAAAAAGTGTGCCCTAATTAGTGGGATGTCTCCGAAGATGGAAAAAAGAGCTCCTTCTGCATTAAATTACTCAGATGTTTTCTTTAAAGCAGTAGAACATACTTGAAGTATACTTCACATAGCAGCATAATGCTATGTGCTATTTGTTACCTTGCATAAGCACCATACCAGTAAGGGCCCACTTACTACTGTAAATCTCCAGGAGGCAATATTCAGAAAAATGGAGTCAGTGAGTGAGTATTGTAACCATGGCAACAGTTGTCTGGTATCTCACACACGCAGCGTGGAATGAGAAGACACATGCCTTGGCAGTCAGGGGGATACACTGTCCAAACACCAGTGACTCACCTTCTCCTTTTTCCCAGCACACAGGGGAGAGAGTGATGGGTACCTCTGGTCGAGAAAAAGATGACAAGTCTGAAATATGACAGGTGAAATGGAAACCTAGATAAGATAGAATTTTCACTTTATTCCCGATAGATAAACTTCATTTATTTCCTGGCGATGTAAAGTTTTTCAAGGCTGAAGATAGCATATACACTTCTTATCCTGCATAGCCTGGAATCATGAATGTTCTTAAGATATATGTTACCTTCTCAATATAAGTTAGCTTTTTTATATGCCTACCACCTAAGTTGTAAATAATCAGCATTTAAAAAAAATTCTCAGTACAGTAGCTTTTAGAAAACATATAAATTCTCTCATGTGTCTTTAGTTCTAAACCCATCTTGATCTCTAAAAGTTTGATACAGTTTTCCATGCTTTCCTTAGCAATTTCAAGAGTATCTATTTTTTACATTTGTGACTCATGGACACAGTGGTCATATTAATATATTTTTTAAAAAATAGGAGGAAAACTACAGAAAAAAAATCATTTTGATTACATGGTTGGCACCTGTAGTTTTTTCCCTTGGGCAATGGTATCCAAAATTATGTACTTAGCTTGTTAAACATTCCCAAGCTCAGTGGGAAAGTTGAAAACAAACATGGCATTTCATCCTTGGCAAGACAGTTAATAAGCTGGAAGAATTTTTTTTTTACCATTCCAAAATCACTCTTTGTTCTCTACCTCATGTTTATTTCTGCCAGTAATAAAAAGAAAAAACCGCTGGTTTCAAAATCACCTAGTAAGGTATACAACAAAAGGCCACCAGCTAGAGGAAAGGCCTTGAGCTTACTCAGGGTCCTAAAATGCTGTAGCTGAGTGAAATTCTTTTGCTGATATGAAAGAGTACACATAAATTCAGGCATAATATGAAAACACTTGTGTGCTATAATTCAGAATCCTCATCAGGAAATTATCATGAAATTGACTTCTCTAAAGAAAATTGGCTGGTATGCATCTATTTAATAGAAATCAGAAGATATTGCTGGATCCAGTAAAGCTGGAGAAGTAGAAAAAATGCTGGCATGTGAATTTTTCTGTTAATAAATGCAACAAAGCATTCAGTGGAGAGGAAAAAATTGACATTCACATATTGAATTTGAAATATATCAAAAGAATTATCAGTCTTCCTGTCTATATTGTTCAGCAAAACATATTTTCTCACTCTGCAGTGGTAGAAATGAACCACAGAAGGATTAACGAATAACAGATAAAACCTAAAATGAAGAATAAATAAATAAATAGGCCTGAATATAGTTTACATAATATAACATAGAAAACAATAGCATATTGCCGTTTGGAATACTGTTTTGTTGTGGACTTTTAAATATATGTATTCAAATAATAGAAAGAAGCATGATTGTATCAGAGGCTTGATAAGGACTGCCATACAAAAAGCAAGTAAGATGACTGAATAATTTGATTGGAAACAGGACAGGGAAAAGACAAGCAAAGAAATAGACTATTTCAAGAATATAAATGGAATATATTCATAACAAAACCTTTCAGTCAAGTTTATCCTTTAGAGTTTTTTTTTTTAAAATATGTGTGCCTGTGGCACATAATTATTTTGGTGAACTTTCTACCGCAACATTACATTAGATCAACAAAATGTAATAGTATACCTGTACCACTGAAACACGTGTTATGGATTTTTTAAAAATTCCATAGTTAAAAAATACTGAATGAAATCTAAATTCCCCAAATTCCTATGATTCAAGTTGTGCCTTGCCTTCTGATTGTCAGAGAAACAACTTCAATTAAGCATAACTTCAGCTATAGCTGCCTATTGTGGATTTTCCTTTGTCTTTCCCAAAAGTAAGTCCTGCAGGCTGTAAAAAGACACAGAACCATGAAAGCCAACACTTCCTCCAAAATGGCAATTACTACTGTGTCTTATTTTTATTTTCTTAATTATTAGATCTAGGTTCATTCAAATTACATTTTTAATTTTAAAATGGACTTCTGTTAACATCCAGATGCAACATAAAATTAACTAAATCTTGATGTGTTGTGCATTTAGACAAAATAAGAATCAAGATAAAACAGAAATCAATTTACTGTTTTTCAGCATTAATTTAATTTTACTGCTATTATAACAATTTTACAACTGTTTGATTCAAAATTGTAAGATGTCCCTTCTTGTCTGGAGAAAAATACCGCAAAGTCAAACATAACCCCCACAAAAACAAACCTAAATGATAAATTGTCAGAATAATTATTTTACATTTAACATGACATGGTTTTAGTACATATTTGTCCCCATTTCTCGCTGCACACTTACTCAACCACACTGCAGGATAAACACCAAGCAAGGAACTTCTCAAGTACTTTTTGCTATAAGTTTAGATTTAGATATCTAAGTTTAGATATCTATGCACCTTTTTTATCTTCTAGTCCCTAAAGGAAGCTATTTCTTCTTGTGTCTATGGCAATAGACTAGTGAGATATATTTACTTTGGCTAAGCAGCCTGTAGGGATTTTACAGTACCCAGATTCAACAGTAGCCAGAAAGCAAATAAGCTTCTTCAGAGGCAGGAAAATTAAGTGTAATCATACCTTGATTTATTTTGTGGAATTTTAACTCTGTACAAATCCCAGAGGTACCTCTGTGCTTTAATTGTTTAATTATTATTTGTGATATGAAACAGATGCTTTTCTTGGTAACCTCCTCTACCTGGATATCACTTTGAAACATATGCTAAATGACCACCTTGCAATTAGGTCAAATGATTAAGAAGACAGCACAGATGGCTGTTTAATCTAAATGAATAATGTTAGAAGAATTTTTTTAAAAGCATGTTTAGTAATGCTTCTAGTTGTTGCATATTATGCTATTTCTAAGTCTGACTGCATCCTCTTGATGGATTTTCAGTGCAGCAGGAGAGGGTTAATGATAATTTATCTGTTGTAGCTCCTGTTTGATATGACTTTTTTTCTTTCCTTTTTGACTCTTGAAATGGTAGTGGAAAAGAACCAGCCCCAAGAAAAATGAGCATATTGATACATTATTTTAGAAAGTTAACGAGCAAGGTTCATCTCCCTGAGCATGTGAGAGTAATAAATATTCTTTTTTTTCAATGGCAAAGAAGCTTGTTATTCAGAAGAACATTGCAGAGCTATCAGTCCTACAGGCTGAAAAATCCATTACTCATACTGTATGAAGCATCATGAGGCTTGCCTCAAAATTAGGAAGTTAAAAACTTTTTTCAAATATTTGTCAAGGGGTTTTCAATTTGGTATGGTGGGGTTTTTTTGTTTAGTTTTGTTGTTTAGTTTTATTGTCTGTTTTTTTTTTTTAAGGAGGCATTAATTCTGTATGGTTTTCAGTCTGAAATTCATCCTTAAATAGTTGGCTATTACACAAGTTTTCAGCACTGTTTTCCTTACTTAGTTTACTTTTTCTTAACCTGTGGACTTGCTGCTTTTGTTGTTCTTTCAGTGTTGCTCATGGTTATTCAAGACTGAAAAGGGCTGGTCAAGGTTCCCTACACATTCCTTTGTCCAGTCAGCTTTTGAGAATTCTCTAGCTGTATTTGGCATTTCCAAACATGCAGCTGAGAAATTTCAGATGACAAGAAACTTCTTTGGAAATGACAAATATGAATCTGATTCATGTAATTACCTATTATGCAAACAACATACAATTGCTCTGAGCATTTGCAATATTATCATATCCCAAAAAAAGTACTAGACCTGACACTCATGAATAGGATCTACAGGCGTGTGTGTCTAAATCAATCAGAATTGACAGAATGTATGAACCATTACACACATGCACTTCTATGTGCTGAGGTGTTCCAAAATAGATATATTTTATCACTCTTATGTCTTTACTGGGAAAACTGTTCTTTGTTGGTTTTTTTACTTTTTTTTTTTTGGGGGGGTGAAAGCAACAGAAACATTGAATTTAATGCAGTAATGCATTTTTCTCTTTTCAATAGAAGTGGACGAATGAAATCATTATATTGGTTTCCTTTAAATCAGTTCCCCTCTCATTCTGATCCACTAATAACACAGTTTTGTCCTAATATGTAACTAGAAGCCCAAACCTGTGGAGCCAAAATTGTCTCGCTGTTAATCAGAGTGTTTTATTATGATTTAGGTCAAGGAAATAAACCTTCTCTGTGCAGCTTGATTGCTGGTACTGACATCACCACTTTTATTACTTTCACTGCTTTGGAAACAAATTGACATTCAGTTCAGAAATAACTCTGTTTGCTCAGCCAAACTGACTTTAATGCTCTCTCTGTGAGCAGACAGCTGGCTTGCAACAGATGATGATGAGTAATCAGCTGATCATGTCTGAAAACAGAACCATGCACCTGGAACCAACTTAAAATCCCATTTCAATTACATTTGGAACAGCTATGGAGGCATCAAGAACTGATAAAATATCATCACATCTCTGTTCATTATTAGCTTTTGCAAAATTGGTTACTTCCAGATGAATATGCATAGCTGAGTTTACCTGTGCATATATGGGAAACTCTTCTCCAGTTCTGTAAATTCTGATGTCCACAGATTTTGTTCTTTAAAAAATGTTTCATCAGACTGAAGTAAAATTAAGATAGTGACCATCAGAGATTAATATCTCTACATTCAAACAAAAAAGCTCTTGTAGGCTTGGGTCACCAATCCAATCTTTTCCTTTCAGGATTTTTTAATCATCTCTCACTATGTTCTCAATAACTATAAATCTTGGTGATATTGGTATAAATGTTTGTGTCTTAGCCACAGAAATGCTCAAGTTGAAAACATTTTCATAAGAGTTGTACACAAAAAATAGAAATATAATTAGCTGTTTTTGCTTGTTGACATGCCAAATGACAAGTGGAATAACAAGCTTTTTAATTTCGTGAGACCATTGCTCAGTGTCAGTGGTTGTAGTGCTGCAGCTTATGTTTAGTCACATACTTAGGAAAGGTAGCAAACAACACCCACAATTAGTTAAAGATCAGTATACATGCCCCACTATGTGATACAACAACAAAAATCTTTGGAGATATCTGAAGTGCAGGAAGGAGAAGCCTACAACAAGGGAACTCTGTAATCTTCAGTTATCCAAGGAGCTTATGACTGAGGGAATGGCTAAATGACATTTTTGATACTACATTAATCACATGGTTTAAACACAGGTGATTATAGTATACGCGACCAGGGTTCTATGTATAATTTCCCTTGGTAAATAAACATTAGACATGTGTCTTCTGAATATGAAGGCATCTTTCTGGAAATTCTGATACGAGGTTACACCAGAGCTGTACTTTGTAACACATATTTATCAGGAGGTAAAAAGATTTATGGAAAAGACCTCTCTGAGAGGACAGACATGTGACTGCTTTGGAAAGGAAACACAGAAGGAACAGAGAGCAAAAAAGAGAAGGAATTGATTTTTTGTATTTGAAATTTTCAGATAAGATCTGTCATCATGGTGTTTTAAAGGACCCAGGGAAAAAAAACCACACCACAACACATAAAAACAACAACAAACAGTCTGTTTTATAGCCTCTATATTTGATTCTCAGTTGTTCCTACTGGTTCCCATTGCTGTTATACTTTATTTAGAGTTTTATGGCATGGAGACTTTATCAATGTGTAAAAGTACTTGATTAAAGAATAAGCAGCCAGACTCTTTGCTGCAGTGGCATTGAGTGACAGTACATGAGACTGTAATTACAAACTGAAACAAAGGAAATTAATTTAAATATGAGAAAACTGTTTTGTAGAGGTCAAACACAGGTTAGAGCGACTGTGAAGTTGCCATCCTTGGAGACATTCAAGTGGACCCAGTTCTGAGCTGGATTAGACAATCTTCAGAAGCCCCCACCAACCTCATCACTAACTCTGTGACTGTTGTGAAAGGACCTCTGCTCTGGAGGAAATTGCAATTTTCCTGCAAAGCAAGCAGGTCTGCTCATGAAGATGAGCTTGTAGGGACTGTAGGATGTCAAGAGCAGAAGACATGAGACAGAGGAAGATCAGCATCTCATAGAGGACACATGAAAGAGCAGAAGGAAGGGAGTGGCTGGTACCAGGCCTCAAGGACAAGGAAAAGGAAACTTCATGGAGTGCAAATCCTGGTACTCTGGGCTTCGTTTCATTGTTGCAAATCAATATACACATTTCATTTTAAATGAAATTTAAATTTTAAACCATCATAGAGATTTTTTTTTAATTTGTTCACTTTCAGATTTATATAATCATATATTTAAATTCTAGCTGCTTGTGCAACTGCTATTTTAGGAAGTCTGATCAACTCCTCAAACATGCATATCATCATCCATATATCACAAATACAAAACCAGTTACTTCCTGTTCATAACCATCTCCTTTATTGTTGCTTTATCCATTATCACTCCATGTCATATACAGAAACTTTCTCAAAAAAATCCCATGAGATTTTGGACTTTTGAATTTGTCTTCACTATTTTTCCAGTCACTTTGAAAAACCAGGATGTGTTTTGCATGCAAACAAAGCATCTGGAAAATGCTTCAATCAACCTCTATAATTAAGGGTATACTTTTTTGCTTGCTCAGTGCGAGAGCCTCACAGTGATAGCAGATAACATACACTACTGATTTCTTTAGAGTATTCCTGTTTTCTTCTTTGTTTTGAGAGTAAATTAAAATTTACTCTGCCATCAGCATACACTATAGTGTATTTTGAAGAAATTAAACTGGTTTGTAGTGACAATGGAGAAGCTTTGTTCTCCCTCAAATTTATCTCAATGCTTTTTTAGTGAGTCAATCCGAACTGTGTGAAAACTTCCTTTTTCTACTTAGGAAAGAGTAGATTGTGCTTAAAAGCTGAACAAACAGAGGAAACAAAGTGTGCTGTCACAATCTCTACGATACAGAGAATCGTTGAAATCCATCAAACCAGTATGAGCAGGAAAAAAAAAAATCTTCTTTTCCAAAGGTATGTTTGAGCAAGAGTGTAAGTTAATTAGAGCTGATGGCAAATCTCAGAAAAAGGAACCCTGAAAGAAATGAGCATTATGTCTTTCCTGTGGACAATACAAGAGGGAGTTCAGCACTAGAGTTGCACAAGGTAGATACCAAAGTATAACATCTCCTTTCTAGAACAAACACACTTTACCTTGTTTGTTACTGCTCAGTGAGTAAGAATAGTACAAGACTGTAATATTAAAAATGTATACACAGACACACACATTAAAAAAAAATTTTAAAAAGATAAAAGCAATTAGCAACTGTCTTTGTTTGATATAGCCCTCAAGAGCAACACAGAATGGGGTAGAATATTATACATATTAGCCTGAAAATCAATTGCCTCTCTCTTTGCTTTCTCAGAGAAGCACAGATGTTTCTCCTTGATTTTTTGAAAACATTTGGACAATAATATTGGCATAAAAAGCTTACAGTGGATGGCTCTATTCTTTCTGAAAATCATAGAATTTAAATCACAATCTTTTGAAGAAGAGTTAGTGTTGTGGGAGCATTTCACCTAACTTCTTTACTCAGCCCCTTCTTTTTCTTTCTTAAGAGTTACAAAGACAATAGGTGAAAGGTGCAAAGAAGATAAAAAGAAGTGAAAAAAAGAGGTGGCCTTACAGAAAAATCACTAATCTCAGCAGGAAGATAGGCTGGGACTGAAGCAAGAGCACAGAGATTCTTTTCAGAGAAAGCACTTGAGCTTTTCCTGGGTAAAAAAAAAAAAAAAAAGAAAGAGAAGAAACTTTAACTGTATTTTGCCCACTAAAAGGGAGCAGAAAATCGAAGAGAAGAATGTCAAGCATCTGGGGCTGTCAAGAAACTAAGGATAACAAGTTATAAGTTAAAAGGGAGGCTCACCTTACTGCTATAACAACCTAGGGTAGCCACCTTCAGTGTCTTATCCAGTGCCTTATCCAGTACCTTATCCAGTATGCTTTCCCCCTCCCAGTAATGGCTCTCTTGCCTGTTCATGTCAGGACTGTGAGTTCACTTTAGAAATATTGCTGTTCCTCATCTATTTTTTTTCTTCCAAGTTCATGTCCACAACTCTCTTTTGCCTTTAAAACTCTCAGTCCTGATGCTGCGTCTTGCTTCTAAAGCACATATATATCTCTCCTTGGATTTTAGGATTGCTAACATATATGATTTCTGAGGCAGTTGTACCACCTTTAAAGCTTCAGACATTGAAATCAAATGTCTAAACCCCTCAGTTTGCACCTGTATTTTCTTTTTAATTTAAAATTGTCTTTCTAATAGTTGAAAAGAAAAAACACATCAGTCAAAAATAAATGGGGGGAGGAAAAGAGCAGAACACAAAAGCTATGTTTTCATTTTGTTGTCACTGTTTCATTTCATTTTTAATGGGATTTTTCTTAAAATGGATATAACTTTTTATTTCTTTTATACTACTTTTCCCCCCATGTTTGTTATAACTTTCCTCATACATTCTTGTTTCATTTTCCTCAGTTGCCTACACATTCCACTGTTATTTGGTCCTAACATTCTTCTGGAATAGTTTTTTGTTTCTACTATATTTTCTTTAGTTCTTCTCCCTCTGTTGGCTTATGGAACTACACAACATCAACATTAGATAAGACTGAAATAAATGCAGAAAGTCAGCAAGCATGATTTATAAGAGTATTGATTATGAAAACTACCACCACCATTTCCATATCTGGACAGGAACCTTTTAATGTTATCTTAATCAGGTGTGAAATCAATAAAATGCAGTCAGACTCTTGGCCATCTTCTCAGTTTTTTTAATTTACAGTGAGCCTTAGCATGCTAACAGATATTGGGGATACACTGAATTTGGACAGCAGAAAATGCTTTTATCACTTGGCCCTGCAGTAAATGCAATAGATCAGCTATGCCTGTGCTGGAGCAGTAGTGTCTGACAGAGAAATGGGGAGACACATACTGATATTACCAACTTCATCAAACTGGTTTTAATCTATTTCCATAGGTTGCCTGGATCCTTTTAGCTTACTAAGGCTCCACACACCTTCAGCAGTTCCACGCAGAGTCTTGGCAACAAATATATATGGTAAGCTGGCAAGGTATGATAGCAAACACACTCTTCTGAATACTGTGCAACTACTCACAGTGAGGCTAATCAGAGGTCAAATACAGTCCAGGCATTTGTGCGTGCAACAGGAAAATCTAGAAGGTCGCTTTTTGTTGAGAGATTCAGTCAGGAACTTTCCCTGGAGGTTGAAAGCTGAAATACCATATAGGAAATGTTAACTTTAGTCTTTCATCAGTGCTGCTACTTTTGAGTGGCATACACTGTTTCGACACTCAGTTGCTTGCATATGAGAACATGCACATAGATCAATTAAACTGGAATACATAGAGAGAAAAAGGAAAAATGGGAAAAAAACCTAACAATTTTTTAATATATGAAAATTTTACTAAACTTTTAAACAATTGTTAAAAAATAGGCATAATGTAATCATTCTTTTCCAAATAAGAAAACTCTCATGATCAGCTAAGTTTCCATTCAGTAACTTGCTTCTTATATAAGAATATAAAATGGGCATAAGGCAAAATCTGTTTGCATCTGAAATTTTATTTTTTCCTTCTCTCTTTAATAAAAGTAGTACTAGGTTTCAAAAAGAGGTTTGCCTGGATTTTATGGATTATAATTCTATTCCTGTGTGTTCTTTTTATATAACTCTTTGTAGAACTTTTTATCTGTTAACTTTGTTATAGGTTTTGGAAGCTGGCAAGGATCGCACCTTCTCACTGTCTGTAAAGTTTAACTGCTTATTGTAACTGCAGTATTACCATAACTTAAATACCTACTTTAATACATTTTTGTACATTTTTTTAATGAAACTTAAGCAAACTCTTTTTCTGTTTGGCGCACTATGTCAGAAGATATATGTTTTTTATGCAAGATCCATGAGGGAGATACAGCTACAGGATACAAATGATATGCAAATATGCCCTTGTTTTCTGACAGAACCATTAATGCTCAAGGATATCCTTCCTTCCTGAAATGCAAAGAATAAAAAATTCTCCCAAGTTCAGCAACTGCTAAGCTCCACATCTAGTACAGCAGTGTCTCGCTTTCCTGGCCCTACAAGCTGCATACCAAGCCCCCACACATCTGAAAAGCAAAAGACATTTATTCTGTAACTTATAAGGGCAGATAGGTCCCTCTGAATGGTTCAAATGTAGAAGAGAACAAAAGGTAGGGGAGACCTCCCTGGGAGATCTCACTGTTATATTACCAGGGGGAGGATGGAAGCACACCTTGATCATTGAATGACCTTTTGATTTCAGCTTCAAAGGAGCTTCATGTCTCCACATAGCTGGGGATTTCAATCAGGCAGAAGCCCATGTGCTGCACTCTATTGCGCGCTACGCACCCCTACCATAGAAAGCTTGAACTAACATACCACTCCTGGGCCTTCTCCAGAGGTAATACTTAAATGAAAGAGGTAATTATATGGCCAGCCAGTCAGCAGGTGCCAGATATATTTAAAATAAAATTTACAAAGAAAAGATCTCATAAATCTTACAGTCAGGTTTACTTATCACAGGTTTTGTCTTTCAAACCAAAATTATGTAGGCAAAAGGTAGCAGCAAAAGCACTAATAAGTAACAAAGTATAATTTTGAACAAACATTAATGACATCAAAAGTTCAATGTCCATATAAAGTCTAGAAGAAAGCAAGGCAGGAATAGTTGTGACTCTTCCACGTTTATAAAAGCAGTGATGTGTAGTGCGCAGGGAGTGTCCATGACATATTTCTCTTTTTCACTTGGAATTAAGGATACAAAAATTATGACTCAAATTAATTCTGTTATGAATTTATAGCTTAGGCACCAGATCCTATGCTTGTATAGCATTAGCTCAAGTTAATAGAAGTCAGATCATTAACCTCCTCAGAGGTTCTTGTGCTAAATTTTATATGAGCTGCTTTATGTGTTCATCTTCTATGTCTCACATACTTCATACAAAGGAAATGTAAGCAGTTTCTCTTTCAGATTATATTCAATATTTTATGTGCTGAACAGAGACACTCACTTTCTTCACTTTCCTTAAACTTTTTTTTTTTTTTTAAATTGCACCATTTGAAATTACTGGTAATATGAAAAGTGACTATATCTTAACAAGTTTCTTGTTTTTTGCAGCAGCCATGTATTATTTTAGATTGTGTAGGTAGTATTTTCTATGTCATTTCCAAAACCCTGTTTCAACTGTAAGACAAAAGGTAATTATTTTGCTGAAGGTGCAGTAATTACTAGCTACTTATTTTCACAGCAAATTGTGAATAAAGATATTTACTCATTTATTTTATTTGTTTGTTAGTCTGTGTTCTATCTAATTTCTATTTAGAAATTACGAGGAGCATGGGTTCCAAATATGCATGTGATTTGACAGTGGTGTTTCACAAATGTTGCACATTGAACAATGCTCTGCTTACTGCATCCACTTACTATGTCAAATGCACATTTGTCTTGTGTAATCTGTGCACTAGAACAGTCTGCAGCTTGCAAAATATTGTATATCCACAGATCATTTCTGTATAACAGACTCAGATGAACCAGTCACATACCCAAATTCAGTAGTTATTCATCTCAACTGCACACCAGATTTTGGGAAAAAGAAATGGATACAGACAAACAATGTCCCAGTCCCACCCCTCCACCTTTCCTCTAATTCTTTTTACCTCATATACCTGCCCTAATGTATTTAATCAAGAAAGATGATGTAATTGAATTTAATCTCCATTTACTGACATTTTCTTAGCCCCTTCATACATTTTCATTTCATATAAAGTTAATATACTAGTGCTTTGCTATCCACAATACTGGCTTTGCTCCTCAGTGGAATTCTTAGAATCACAGAATGAGTAAGGTTGGAAGGGACTACAGCAGGTCATCTAGTCCAACCTCCCTGATCAAGCAGGATCATCCTTGAGCACATTGCACAGGATTATGACCAGACAGTTCTCGAACATTTCTGGTGGGGGAGGCTCCACAACCTCTCTGGGCAATCTGTTCTAGTACACAGAACCTAGCACAGGAAAGACTTTTTTCTTCATATTCAAGTGGAACTTCCTGTGCATCAGTTTCTGCCCATTGCCTCTTGTCCTTTTGATTGGCATGACCAAGAAGAGACTGTCTTCATCGTCTTGACACTCTCCCTTCAGATATTTATAGGCATTGATGAGGTTCCCTCTCAGTCGTCTCTTCTTGAGACTGAACAGGCCCAACTCTCTCAGTCTTTCCTGGTAAAGGTCCCTAATCATCTTCATAGCCCTCCACTGGACTTGCTCCAGGACCTTTATGTCTCTCTTCTACTTAGGAGCCCAGAACTGGACACAGCACTCCAGATGGTCAATGCGCTTCCTAATGAACCCCAGTATACCACTGGGCTTCTTGGCCACAAAGTACACTGCTATCTCATGGACAGCTTGTTGTCCAACAGCACCTCCAGGTTCTTCTTCGAACTAATACTTTTTAGCAGGTCAGTCTCCAGCTTATCTTTGTGGAAGGGCTTAGTCTTCCTGCTTTTGCCTTTGTTAAATTTCAGACAGTTCCTGTCCGCCCATCTCTCCAACCTGTTGAGGTCTTCCTGCAGGGCTGCACAGCCCTCTGGTGTATCACCCACTCCTCCCATCTTTGTGTCATCACCTTGCTGAGGAGGAATCTGTCCCTTCATCCAAGTCATTTATGAGCAATTTAAATAGTACTGGGACCAGTATTGAACCTTGAGCGAGAGCACTAGTGACAGACCTCCAGCTAGACCCTTTGTCACTGATTACAACCCCCTGGGATCTGCTGTTCAGCCAGTTCTCAATCCACCTCACTGTCCACCTATCCATTCCACATTTCCTGCCTATGAGAATTCTGTGGGAGACAGTGTAGAAAGCCTTGCTGAAGTTGAGGTAACAATATCCACTGCTCTCCTCCCCTCATCCATCCAGGTAGTTGTTTCATCACAGAAAGCAATCAGGTTGGTCAAGCATGATTTACCTTTAGTGAATCCGTGCTGACTACTCCTGATCACCTTCTCCATGTGGATAGAGATAGCGTCCAGAAAGAAGTACTCCATTACCTTTCCAGGGATTGAAGTGAGGCTGATTGGCCAGTAGTTCCCTGAGTCCTCCTTGTCCATTTTGAAGACTGGGGTGACATTTGCTTTCTTCTAGTTGTCAGGCACCTTTCCAGATCATCACAACCTTTCAAAGTTGATTGTGAGTGTCCTTGCTGTGGTGTCTGCCAGCTCTCAGCATTTGTGGATGCATCCTGTCAGGGCCAACGGACTTGTGGATATCAAATCTGCCTAGGTGGTCTCTTACCCAATCCTCGTTGACCAACACAGAGTCTTTCTTTCAACACTTATTTACTCTAGCCTCTTGGGTCATAGATTTCTGTGGGCTGACCATGATGAACAGTCTGAAAACTTCTACTTCCTGTGTTACACCTAAAAGAAATATTCACTTCTCTTGTAATCTGACCTTATCAACCTGTCAACACTTTTCAATTGTCATAATGTTGCATCAAGTCTAAAATTAGTGAAATGAAGCATTTCTATGTAATTCTTCAGCAGCTTCTCTGCTTTTAATATGTCACTTTATAGCGTGGTCTGAAGGATGACAGATTGATCAGCAGTTTCACTGTCTATCTTACCCTTAGGGAAAGACAGCAGACAGCTGTTACTCTTACTTTTTATTTACACACCCTGCTGATTGTAGAGAGACATCAGTGAGTGGAGGGATGAGCAGCCAAAAAAACTTACTTAATTCAGAAATCATAGCAACATAGAATCAACCAGGTTGGAAAAGACCCCCCAAGATCATCAAGTCCAACCCTTGATCCAACACCGCTGTGGTTACTAGACCATGGCACTCAGTGCCACATCAAGTCTCTTCTTAAACACCTCCAGGGACGGTGAATCTACCACTTCCCTGGGCAGCCCATTCTAATGCCTGATTACTCTATCTGTAAAAAAATTTCTTCTTAGTATCCAACTTAAACTTCCTCTGGCAGAGTTTAAGACTATGCCCTCCTACTGCTGGTTGCCTGGGAGAAGGGACTGATGTCCACCTGGCTACAACCTCCTCTCAGGTAGTTGTAGAAAGTGATGAGGTCTCCCCTGAACCTTCTCTTCACCAGGTTAAACAGCTCCAGCTCCTTTAGCCTCTCCTCACAGGACTTGTGCTCAAGTCCCTTCACCAGCCTCGTTGCTCTTCTCTGGACCCGCTCCAGCACCTC
>JAWMRA010000078.1:70684105-70706210 GCA_035584735.1 Pseudotriccus pelzelni
CCCAGGTCCCTTTCTGCCTGGCTGCTCTCCAGCCACTCTGTGCCCAGCCTGGAGTGCTGCAGGGGGTTGTTGTGGCCGAAGTGCAGGACCCGGCACTTGGCCTTGTTGAACATCATCCCATTGCAATCAACCCAGCTCTCCAGTCTGTCCAGGTTCCTCTGCAAAGTCCTCCTGCCTTGCAGCTGATGGACATTCCCCCAAACTTGGCGTCATCTGCAACTCTATCCCCTCATCCATATCATCAATAAAGATATTAAACAGAACTGCTTAAGGATATTAAACAACACTGACCCCTGGGGGACACCACTGGTGACCAGCCCCCAGCTGGATCAGCCCCGTTCACCAGCACTCTCTGGGCCTGGCCATCCAGCCAGTTCCTAACCCAGCACAGGGTGCCCCTGTCCAAGCCATGGGCTGCAGCTTTACCAGGAGTGTGTTATGGGAGACACTGTCAAAGGCTTTGCTGAAGTTCAGATAGACACATCCACAGCCTTCCTCTCATCCACCAGGCGGGTCACCTGATCATAAAAGGAGATCAGGATGGTTAGACAGGATCTGCCCTTCCTAAACTCGTGCTGTTTGGGTCGCCTGTATAACTTCCCTGGGTTATACATGTTTTATGAGTTAAAACAGTTTTTCTCTGTATCATTGTATTTATTGTAATCATTTTAGTGAATTGTAACTCTGACTTGTAATCAACTCGAGCTGGCTTCATTTCTCCAGCTGATTTACCAGCACACCCAGCCAAAACGAACACAGAACTTTTAGATCCTTTATGGGATAAGGTACTGTAATTTGTCTCTGCTGCAAACTGGAATCCCCATGCAACCTGCTGGCTCTTATGCAACTTTCAAAGAGACAATTCAGTATCGCCCAGTGGAGTGTTGTAATTGTTCACTATGTTTTGGACAAGTATACAGCCAGGATTAATTTGATTTCCATTTAATCTACTTCTATGATCTCTTAAAAACAAACAAACAAAAAAGATCTCAATGTTTAATGAAAAAGACGAAGAGATGTCACAGAACTATTAAATCTGTGACATCACAGAAAGATGCACAAAACTATTAAATTTTATATTTTATGGCTAGGAAGAAAAAAATATAAACTTCCTTTTTATGCCACATTCCCATTTCCATGTAAAACTTACACAGCATGCAGTAAATCAGCTTAAAGATAAACTGTTAATATACTCTGCTTGCAAAGGGCAGACCATTAACAGAAAGTTTACTTTAGGCCTTTAAAATTCTTCTCCTATCTTCCACTCTCTTTGGCTCTATGACCTCAGGGGATGTAATCCCTTAAAATGCAGCTCATCTTCAATTAGCAGAGAGAACATATGTATGTTCTTCACTGAAATCCCCAGGTATCGTGCAATGCAGTTCACTTCAGATTTTACAGTTAATTAAAGCCTCATACACATTTTCTGATTCTCCAGCTGGCAATAGAGAGTTTTAAAGTTTAGATCACTTTAGCTACTACTCTGCTAAAAAGCTTGTTAATAAACATTAACATTAACGTGCCTTTCTTGCTGACCAACACACAGTAATGGGAAGTTTATAACCCTGCTAACAGCAGGATGAGTGAAAACTGCAGAAGTTTGAACTGTTTGCTTAAAGATAATCCCCCACAGACATCAGAGTCCACTGAGAAAATGTAGCTTGAAAATACGTAAGTAAACCTTGAGAAGAGGTTAAAAAGTATTTCCAGGTTATAACCTTGAAAAATAGTAAGGAAAAAGTGACCTCTTCTGAATAATATGCTAAAGTCTTGTAGTAGGCAAATGTGACTTGATGACATTCATGAAAATAGATAACATGCTCTTTGAAGGAAATAAAGCACATTGTTTTCTGTCCAACCCCTTTCAACACTCAATAAATTTACAGTATGTGTTCAAATTCTTCTTTTTTATTTGGTCTCCTGTGAAAGGAATATGTATATAATAGTTGTCTGACAGCTGGTTTTATCTCATAGGAAGAAGATTCAGTGCTAATTTTTCTCTTTTAGTAGAAGATTTCCTAGTCCTGTTTCTCTTCAAAGTAGTAACTGATTAACTCTGTGTTTCTTCCTCCTTTTTCTTTCCTCCCTCAGCTAATATTGAGCCTTCTTTTACCGGGTTGTTCCAATCACCTTTTTAATCTGTCATCCTCTTTCCCTCCTTCTGATTGCTACTTTTCTTTTCTCTGCTTTTCTTCCATTTTCCCCCAATATCCCACTTACCTTTTTAACATTCATGCTATCCTCCTGATCTTTCAGGACTGAAGGCCCTTGATCATGGTATAATCTCATGCTTCAAGAATTTATTCTCTGAAGACTGACTGTAAAAATATCACTGCATCGTCATTCTCCCATGCATCTTGATGTGGGGTTGATCTTCAGATCAACAAGGCTTTTGTTACAAATGAAAAAACTTTTATTCCATATGTTTAAAGACACCACAGTAGGGCAGGTGATTGCAGACACCAGTGTTTCTGAAATAAATTCCTTTATTTTCCTTTTTTCTTATTTTTTGATTGAAGTTACTAAGAAAAAGAGTTTGCCAGGCACATTAAGTGACTGAAAGACTTAATGAAGACTTAAATCCTTATTCTGTTTCTGATGTTGTCAAATTGCATCCTTGATCATTTTATAAGAAACTGCTCTGAGGTCAGAGAAAATACACAAATATAACAAAGGCAGAATTAGTTTCTTTTCACCTGAGTGGCTCCTGGGACCATGACAAAATTTTTGGGGGGTATTTGTTTGTTTGTTTGTTTTTTAATTAAAGTGCAGTTGGGGAAACCATTACAAAATTAGTCCAAATATACTGTTCTCATAGGAATTTTGCCCATGTCTGTTGAGGGACCCACCTACAATAAGCTTTCTGCAGAGACCATGGGCAGACAAGACACCATCTGCCAGTGTTGGTTGCGAAACAAGGATTCTGTAAGAAGAGGAAAGTACATTGCAAAATAGATTTGCATTCCTAGATATCCCACAAGATCCAGGGACATATAAAACTAGACTTAGCTTAATGCTCATCCTCTCTTGAAGTTTGGAAAGCTTATGACAAAAGAATGAAGAGGATTTTTTTACATTTCAAGTATTTTCTATTTCTGAAAGTGCCAGTAATAATGTATTAATAATTGCATTGGTACAAGAGCAGGATGGATGGTAATCTACATTATCCTTTCCTGATGTCAATGTTTGTCCTATAAGGCATATGAAAGGATGTATGTTTCAGAAGTAATTCCTTTTGTGTAGTTGGGAGTGTTGTTCTTCATAATTTCTTGTCAGGTAAACCTGCTGTCTAAAACACTGAACAATACCTTACCATGGGTTCTGGCATGATTACCTGTCCTTGATGGAATATTTACTGAGTATCCATTGGTTTCACACTGTTTCTGCAATTCTCACTTTAAATGGTTTACAACAATTATTTTCTTTTGGTCTCTATCCCTTATTTAGTCTCCTTCAGAAGAGAACTGAATGTATTTCTTTGATATAGAAGGGGAATCTCCAAAAGCTAAGAAAGATTAGTGGCTAGAAATGTCAGATTTTATGAATCAGCATATACCTAATAATTCCACTAGATCTGTGCACATTTAACTTGACCTGTTCCTACATCTGAAATAACAGTCTCATTTAACATTCAAGATAGTTTTTTCATTACATGTAGTGTATTTGCATTTCTGTGGGACTGTTTTCTTTGTCTGTGGATGTATTTGGAGTTGAGAAAGAAAAATTATATTATTCTATTTGAAACTATTTAAATAAGAGCAATTTTGGCACAGAAAAAAATTATAGTACTCTATAATTTCCTCTTTTATGAAGGCTTATGAAGCTCTCATATGTTATGTAAATGAAATGCCTTGGTCCATTGTTGGTCATGGAAATCAAAGGAACAACTCTTTGATTCTGTGATCATTTCCCACCTGAATAGCAACCCCCTGTAATTTGACAAAGTGAAGTATAAATGTAGGTAAACTGTAAATAATTACCCTTAGCTAAATAACAAGTTTGTAGCACAGATGTTTCTACAAGGTCAGGGGAAAAAATTAAACTCACAAAACATTAGATGTCCTGGTAATATTATACAATAATATAATTTCTTACAACTCTTCTGGCAAAGAACATTAATGCTAAGCAGGCTTATTACAAATTCTCAATTGACTGCCAAAAGGAAAGGAAGAAAAGGAAAGGAAGTACTGTATTTTCTATGTAAAATGGATATTTTTATATCCACTAACTTATAAAATTGTTGTTAAGTAAAGAGAAACTGCAGAGAAAGTTGCATTTCTTCTTTATCAATCCATGACAAGATTTTACCCATATATAAGAACTGGAGAACTTACTGCACAAATTTTCTTATTAATCTTCTTTGATTTTTCAAGATTCTGGGGAAAATATGACATAATCTATGCATAATCCATGGGGATTTGGTTTAGATATTTGTTAAAATCTGTAATTTTTTCAATAAAAACTTGCCTACATTTTTAAGATACACAGGGGGGTATTTATGATCTAGGCTTGGATTCAGCTATATCAAATACATTTGTGGATTTTGCCTTTAACAGCTCAGTAATGGTCTGAATGGCTTTGATATGGGTAGTGATGTACATGGGCTACAAGAGATATTTTATTAAGGGGAGGGTATATAATTGCCAGTGTGAGCAAATCAGAGAAATGGAAAGCCAAATATGTGCTTTAAGAAACAGTTATTTTCTGCAATTTGTAAATGCCTTCATAAATTTTGGAAGGGGTGTGGTGTGCTGTTTTCATCATCAGCATCATCATCCATTCCCCCCCTCCATTAAGTTCATATCAAAACAAAAACATACCTTGGATCTAAAAGGATCTTGTGTGCAAGAATGGGAAAAGGTGTTTGGAAATCAGTTGCTGTAAATGTCAGCATTTTGTCAGGGGCAGACAGTTGTCTGATAAAGTTTAGCTCTACTCTGCCCTTCTGATTCCTACTTTTATTCTTCATATGTGTCTGTAACAGCTGACCTGCTTGCCTGTTTTTTTGTATTCATGTTTGAGTATAAAACAGCAATCTGATTTTAATAAATCTGTCTCGGGTTACCTTTAGATGTCTGCTATATATATTTTAAGATTATCTTTAAAATACACATCACAGAAGAGCAAGGCAATGGCAAATTCAGTTAGTGGTGTGTATATATATATATATATATATATGCTATATATATATGCTATAAACCCCACCCATATACTGTGTCATTTACAGCAAATTTATTTATGGTTTATTAGCAAATCCCTAATAAACTAATAAAATATGTTAGAAATTATGATTTTTCATAAATTTTTTTTTTTGCTAGAGACTTCTTTCTAATTTTTAATTTTAGGCCCTGCTTTAAACTTTCCGCCACAGATAGGTTTTCATATTTGTTGAAAAGAATTACAAATGGTTCCATCAGCACCTGATTGAGCATTTTCAATCTCTTCATTTTGTCGGGGTTATATTGTTTAACTATTTATCACAACACTTTTAAGAAATCATAATCTGTGCAGAATGAAATTGAAGGTATTTCCTGATCATCTTCCATTATATTTTCTCTTAATCAGTTACTTAATGTAGAGAAGAAGATTTTATTTTATAATGAGACTGATTTGACAGTGTTGGGTCCAAAACACACATAAATTTTCATATGGTGTATGTCAGTAAGAACTTGCATATCTGACAAGTAAAGACATGTGGTCAAGTTTCCTTTGCAGTTATAAACTGAGCATGCAGTCATAGTCCCTTGGCAGTGCAATCCCTTGAAGGGCACAGGGTCAGTCTGTTTAGTCATAAACATTAGTTACAGTGACTAAACAGGGATTCTTCTCATAAAAATTCTGATGTTTTCTTCTTGTAAATGTACCAGATGTTGAATCATCTATTGTAGGAGGTTTAACATTATTAATTTAGATCACCTGTATGTCATTATATTCCGTTATGCTTTACAAGTTTGGGAGTAATAAATAAGAGTGTTAGATGAAAATAGAGTTTTTCTGAGAAAATCAACTTCATATCATCCTTGTTCAAATATTTTATGAAAACACAATAGAGTCAAGGGTAGGGCTTTTTTTTTAAAGACATATAAATGCTTAATAAATAACACATGTATACAGATCATGCAATTGGATGAAGACGTCCGCTTTTTTTCTGGGATGGTTTTCTATGGATTAAGATTAAGTGGACTGATCAAAAGTTTCCATATCTTAGACTAAAGATCACTGAAAAAGCCAAGAGAAACAAAAACCTACCCATCACTGAGAAAGAAATCTCACAAATCTCACAAAGAAAGCCACACAAAGTGTGAGGAGACTGCAGGAGCAAGAACAAAGGCTTGTGTTTCTCTGATCTGTGCCAGAAGGCTTACCAATTTTTTTAAGAAAATAGTCACAGAGTAGACAGTATTTGGAAAAGAATAAGACTATAAGAAAAACTAGATGATGGAGAAAAAGTGAGAGATGGTTGCTAAAAGAAGTTGCTTGTCTTAGAACCAAGTTATCACCCTAAATGTTACTATTTTAATAAAATTATAAATTGTTTATTAAAACAATTTTATGTGATAAACTGTAAAAACTGCTTTCTAGTCATTCTTTCATTTGCTACTTGCAAGTGGTTATTTCTCATACTAGGGGGTGAGGGTGTGGAGGGGTGGGGGAAGGAGAACACAAATACCATTCTTTTTGTGTTTGACCAGGTTTCTTTTAAATGGAAAATTCAGAATTGGTCTCTACTATCCATCTATAATAATTACTCAACAGAAAATGACAACAGTGAAATTTCCAACAAGGAAAAAAATAAGAAAAGTTTAAATAACAAGTCATGTTTATAAGCAGATTGACCTAATATTCTAATAAGCACTACTGCCCCAAGTTAAAGATGAAAAAAAGACACTTTAAAGATGAGCTCAGCTTTGGGGAAAAAAAAAAAAAAAAAGAGAAAAAACTCATTCTGCAGTTAGCACTCAGTCTTTTATGGTCTGTCTTCTAATTTATACAGTGTGAGTTAAAGTTACAAACGTAAATAGGGCATATAATATACCTTTTACAGAACATATCAGAGTTCTCAGGAAAGTAGATTTAAGGCTTATACAAAGATACACAGTAATCTATTTCTGAAATAGTATTCAGTTTCCTTCTTCAAGGCAAATAAAAAAAAGCAAACAGATATTCTGGAAATGAAAAAGGAGGTTCTCCATTTCCTGAGCAATAGTGTCAGCTGAATTCAAAACTCTCTGTAGAATCTGATAATACTGAATGTCAGGGCCCTGAATGAGACCAGTTGGATGTCCTACACATATTCTAGAAATACATTTCCCAAATGTGATGGTAATGTCAGAAGAGTTTGTCCAGCTAAATATGGTGATATGGTAGGTACAATTGAACCAGATAGGTGATACAATGAAGTATAAAGAAAACTTCTATGAGAGGAAAATAAGGGGAATCCTGAAAACTTGGAATGATAAAAAGTTGATTGCTACACTCCATTTTATGTTGAGTTCAGCAGCTCTTAAGGTTATGGTCAGTGAGGACTCACAGGAGGTGCTTGCTTTTCAGTACTCTAAAAAACAATTGTGTTTCACAATCTATAATGTAACAATAAAACCTTTTTGCCACCTCTCCCCAGTAGAAATTAATCATCTTATATGAACATCTAGTATTCTTGTTGAATTTAATGAATTTCTTATTACATTTATTGAAATATACCTGCAATTCTATTCCTCACTATTTCAAACACCACATCAAAGATTATTGGGGCTGAAGGTTTTCTGGAGGTTATGTTGGTGTTGTTTAGAATGAACAGCACTGGGTCTTGAATTTCCTTCCTCTAGCCCCAATAAGCTCCACATGAATATAGTAGTTATATATTTAATTTATAAATTTTATAGTTAGTAGCACTAATTTATTGTTTCTTATTGTTGGCAAGATCTTCCCAGAAATATTGGCTTTGTCCGATTTATTGATGTCATTCACTGGGGTGTGATCCTGAAGAACTCCATGGGAAAAAATCCTATTAAAATATATGCAAACATTTATGTTGTTAAGAATCATTCTTCTTCTGAGTACTTATCTAATGGGAAGCTTACAGATTAAGGCCAAATCTGCATGAAAGGTTTTTCAGGTAAATATAGAAAATAAAGAACTGAAAATGTTCATTCATGGAAAATGTGAAGCTGCTAATTAACCTGGGTAACTAAAGACTGCACAAAGAGCTCTAAATTTGTCACTGAAATGTCCTTGATTCCCAAAATGAAAAAGAAAAGAAAAAAGATTTACCAAATTGTAAATATGTCAATTCTAAAACCAGTAGCATTTTACAAATAGATTTTGTTTCCTTTAATTAACACCATGATCTGATGACAACACACCATGCTGTCCATATGCTCTATTTTGACAATAAATGAGGGACTAACTCTTCCTGCTTGTAGTATTATGGCAGATGGTACCCTTTCCATGCCTTCTCCTGCTGTTTTCAGTTTTTGTTTCGTTGTGGGTTTGTTTTTTTATTTGCCTTCAAGCAGGTACTTTGCCTTTATTCTCTCTTTTTTTTAATCAGAAAACTGTGATTTGAATACATAAATCAGACAAGGAAGACATAAGGGAAAGGAAAAGGGAAGAGGAAAAGGAGGAAGACAAAATGGATAAGGAAAGTGGAAAGGGTAAGGGAATTCAAACAGGAAGTGTGAGGATGATTTAAGACAAACAGAAATTAATTCCTTAAGCAAGGAATCTCTGTTCTTATTGTAAAGTTAGCAACTTCTATAATCTGATGAATACATCTAACAGTGTTTTTTCATGGAAATAAATCAATTTTAAAATAACGATTTAGTCACATCCGAGGTTGTAGAGGTTTGAAAACCTCCTTGATCATCGTGTACTATTCCTGTATTTATTTCCTGGTACAACTGGAAAGCCTAATGATATATGGCTCAGTTATTTTGAGTTTTTTGTGACTTCCTAAAAAGTCAAGACTCCTTGTTTTTTTGTTTAAAATGTCTTTTATAATACTCATAACACGGTTCTCAAGTGTGAAAGCTTTCTTGCTTGGAAGAACTGAGGAAAACATGAACTTGGACAAACAAAAGAGATATATGAAAAGTTGACAATGAGGAATGACAGAAAGATAAAACATCAGTAATAGGTGATTCAGAAACTGGATCACTGGCAAAGCTCATTGAAGGCAAGGATAATCTTCCCATTCATTTAAAGGAACTTTTTATGGTGTTCAGAGAAAAAGGAAAGTTACAATAAAATACAGTGTCTGGAAAAAAACTACAGTTATATTAACAAATATTGACCTAGGAAATTATAAAACTTTTTCTAAAAATAGGGAAAAAAATAGTTGCAAGCAATACATGCACACTAGCCCTTTTAAAAAGTTGTTCTAAAATCCTTACTTTTTATTCCACCATTTCTTCTGTACCAGTACAACCAATAATGATTACAGTTGGAGTAATATAAACATATCTTAGCAGTGTGGTCAGTTCTATAACCATGTTAACCAGAAAATTGCTACTGATCTCATAAAAAGACTGGAAATCCTTTTTTTTAAATTTTTTTTTTAATTCATTAGGCATTAAATTAAAAGAAAAAATCTTCTTAATATCTAGAAAGAAAACATAGAGGGAAAGGTAGAAAAATAGAAACTTAAAATATAATGAAGGTGACATATTCTGAAAAAATTCATTTTATTTGGGTATTTCCAGTGGCTTGTTCATTTCAGTTTCTAGAATACTGATCAATTTTTTGAACTTTCAAGAGAAAAGGAGGAGAAAAAAAAATAAAATCTTTTTGTTCCAGTCTTATTTTTAAAGTATTATTCACAGATTTTAAACCTTTGTTTATGATAAAGACACCTCTAGAAACAAGTTGCTCATTTTGTTAAATTTGTAATAGATAACTTTAAATTTGTGTATGAATAATACCTGCCTATGAACCTATAGTGATATCTCATGGAAGAATTAACATTGCAGCAAGTAATGGCAATATTTCTACCACCAAACATTATCACACAGCTCTGTAGTCCACAGGGACTTTATGAAAAAAAGGAATGAAGGGCAATAATATCAAATTGTCCAAATAATGACAGGTGTGTTACACTTTGGTTCCAAGGTGTGATTCCACCATATGGTCTATATCCTTGTAAAGACAATACTTCTGTGCTTGGGATTTTTTTCCCTCTGTGAGCGCTCCTGAGTGTTAGGTGTGGGCAGAACTGGTCTGAAGGGCTGACTTCTGGCTATCAGGTGAGGCAGGGTTTGAGGACAGTCATAGGGTTACAACACACTATCAGGCAAATGGATGGGGATGGGGCTCCTTGGGGCAGGCAGCCATCCCACTGACGGTGCACAAAGGCTTCCCTGAATTTGGACTAGCCAGAAAAAAAAGGGCTGCCCACACTCCAGAGCCACTTTTACTGGAATCCTGTTTTTGTCATGCATCTGAACCATCTCCAAGGATACAGCAGCATGAAAACAGAAGTACATCTATAACACTATAAAAGTAGGCAAATTTTAGTTGGTGTCTGTGCAGATGAAGTTATCAAAGAAGCAGTAATGAACAGGTAAAAATATCTTATCCTGAACCTGTTGATACTGTTCCATGGGAAGACATCACCAGAGACATCCATGCCCTTTGGAAACTGAGACAGTGTCTAGACTTCAGCACAGTAACAAGACAGTAATTCAAGTGGCAAAATACAGAAAGCTTCTTCTGTAATGCTGTTCAAATCAATTAAAAAATGCAGATCAATAACATCAAATTAAATTGCTTAGGGATTATTTAGAGGCTTCTCTTTTCCCAGCAGTCACATGTTTAAGGACTGTCACAAATTGTTCCAAGTATTGGAATCATGAACTAGTCAAAACAAATTTATTATTTGCAAATAAAATTGTGCTAAAGTAACAGCTAAATGCAAGCAATATTAATTCATGCTCTGACAGCTGCATAGCTAAAAAATGAATAGAGCTTGTTCCCTTTTTCCCTCTGGTCCCAACCTGCCCTCTATGTAGATTGTTTTGGAAAACTTGGGGCACTTGTGCAGTCTTTCATTTTTCTGAAGGTCTCCAGTGAAACCAAGCTTTGTTATGCTGTCAGAAGTGCTGGAAGAGGTTACTGTAACCTAATATCTGACCTCTGTCTTGTTGGGTTTTGGGGTTTTTCAATTTCATTTTAGTCTTTCTAACTGTTGCAGTCAAACCACTTTTACTGTGATTTCTTCCTTCTCCTTATTCTTGGCAGACTGCTTTCCCTACTTATCTGAGTTTATGCTTCTGCAGTACTGCCAGTTGTTGTTATTATTATCATAAATATAGGCATTATGGAGTATTTTAGTGTCTGTATTATGAAGGGCTGATACAAGCTGTCAAATTTTATTCATCATGGATACCATCTCCCACTAATTAACAGGAGTGTTACTACCTACTTTTATTGTACTAACACAATTCATGACTATATGCAAAATTATTCTTCCTCTTTGACCCAGGGCAGGAGGGAGAGGAGCATACAGACTAGATACTAGCTCTCTAAGAGTCAGAGAGAAGCACTGCTGATGCTGGAGGTGAGAGCGTAAGAGGAGGAGGATGATATCCAAAACATGAAAGATAGTAAGCATTGCCAATAGAATCTCTAAAGGAAGAAATATTGGGATTTTTGTGCATCCATCTTTTAAGATATTTCGTGTGGTTTTGGATTCAGAAATTTTTCTTAAAAGAAAACCTACAGAAAATAAAGGGTCTCAAAATAATTATTTTAGAAAATTTTGTGATTTTCTACTAACTTCAAGGCTTACAATAGTTTAGGTTTCCATTTTGGATAACCTGTGATTTATGCTAATGGCACTATTTCAATTCTCTAAAGTTAAGCAGCATTTGTACAAGGCAGAGATAAAATGAATCAAACAATTCTGAACCAGAACCACTGCAAAAAGAGCAAATAGCTTTTAAGAAAACATAACTCCTGTAGTTACTATTTATGAACCAAGATTAGATATAATTCAATCTTGTTCCAGTGTCTTGGCACTTCTGGTGGCAGGTCCCTCACTCTGGTTCAGATTTCCAGGGGAGTTGCATAGAGACCGAAGTGCTCCTTCAGCTTCTTGTAGGAATCCTTGAACCGTATATTTTACCCCTCATCTAGTTACTCTTTCTTCTTGAAGCGTCAACACACATTACAAATACCTTAATTAGAGTGTTATTCTTCTAACCTGAAGCTCTTTATACAATTCACATTGAGACATGATTCTATTTAACATTTCTACCACTCTAAAATCTCCATTGTACCATAGGTTCTGGTGCTGAAAACATTTAATATACAACACTATCCCTTGGTATTCAGCCTTCTAGTTTCCTTCTAAAGAGCCCGGTAGCACTCTCAGTATTTATAAAAGACCTGCTTCAAAGGATGCCCTCTAAATCTACATATAATTTTGTATCTGTGAATATCTCCTGTTTCACGTAAAAACTTCCATGCTAATTCAACCGCTCTTTCAGTAAAGCTTTTCAAAGCAAGAAATTACAGTGTATAGTTCTAAAGTTTTCAGGGGCTTTTTAAGGCACCTGGTTGGTTTTGTTCTGTTTTGGTTTTTTCTGAGAGGGTCTCTGGCTTCAGTTAGGGATGTAGGCCAGCTAAACATTTTACGTAGGTATAGACAAATCCTTCCTGTCATGAATGCAGGCAAGGCATTCTAAGCTCAGGCAACATAATCCAAATCACAGAAATTCAGATCATTACAGTGGGGATTAATAATTAGATGTACCAGGACAAAATGCTGATAAACTTCTAAATTAGGAGACTAGCCCAGGTACACTGAAAAA
The DNA here is from genome assembly GCA_035584735.1 of Pseudotriccus pelzelni. Lineage (NCBI taxonomy): Eukaryota > Metazoa > Chordata > Aves > Passeriformes > Tyrannidae > Pseudotriccus > Pseudotriccus pelzelni. The sequence goes on from JAWMRA010000078.1 coordinate 70,696,915, forward strand.
CTAACTCTCCTTTTTCAATTTTTTGAGTGCAATATCCAGCCTGTGGAATCTGATACAATGAAATCTGAAACCGAACTCCAATCTGACAGAGCTCTTTTTTTATATTATTTTTTTTTCTTGCATTTTGTTTTTGAACAAAAGTCAAATGACTTGGGAAAACCATTCTTGCACTCTCTTATTTCTTTCTTTCCATTTACTATTTCCTTTTCCTTTTTACAGTTCTTTCTTTAGTCTTTGTAAATAGTATTTGTCAGTATACTCCCCAGATTTTGAGTAGATTGGATGTTACTAAGCAGCATCACCTTGTCAGAGCTGAAAGGGCTCCCAAGCCATAACATGTTGGATGGTTGGTAAACATAAAACATCAAGCTCACTCCACTCTGTGGGTTGTTTCTCACACTACTGCTGTTCACTCAGTCAGCCTGCAGGGAGTAATTAAGGGTGAGTAAAACTGACAGAGGCTGTGAAAGCAGATGGAAACCCCTTTACCAAGCTGATATTTTCTGTTATTATTAGTATATTTATTATTTCTTTCCTCTCTGCTTTAACAAAATAAGATGCTTCCCTTCCCCTACAGCACTGTTAGTCAAAAACAGTAAGGTGAAGGCAAATCAAGTAAAGGTCAGTCCTGTTAACCAGAAAAAAGGCCCAGGTCACTCGCTACCATGATCATAATTATGCAATGTAGCTTTGCGCTAGTTAAAGGTTAAACGACTGGAAAGAAGGTGGATAAATGTGCTGAAAAAGAAGGCAACAGAAAGGAATGTAATCCTTTCAGAAGGTTAGAGGTAAGACATGGCATGGTTTATTATTTGAGTGCTCAGTTACACAGTGTTGGAAAGCCCCGGAATGCAGTGCAGAAATCATCCCAACGCTTCTGAAGTAGGACACAACTACTGCGATGCAGAGAAGAAATTAATTTTATTAAAAAAAAAAAGTAAATGAATGTGTATTAATACATTAGCATACCCGTCAATTAGACTTCCTAAACGTTATAATGCAGTGAAAACATGTTTTCTTTCATTTATATGCCTAATGGACAGATTCTTCTTGGAGCTTTAACTAAGCCAAGAAGGCTAAATTGGATTAAAAATATAAGGATTTGTTAAATCAACAGCTGAGGGGACTGTGGGTTGTCCCCCTATACACAGAAACAGAAACACCCTGTTTCGTATTAGCATAATCTAGTATATACATACCCTCCCACACCTGTAAAGGTTTCAGGAGTACTGGATTCCCCCCTCCACAGCAACCCTCACAGGATAACTGTGTGGTTTACTAAAAATACTATGTGGGAGAGGATTATTGGCATTATTTTATATTGAGTGGAGGGATTTATTTTTATTTTAAAATTCTGTTTCTGCTTTAGTGAAAAAAGAAAAACCCTACTCAATGGCTTCTTTGAGCACAGCATGCCAGTCAATACTTCTTTTAACTAGTCTCTTGCTGCCTACTGATCTTTGTCATACCTTTGCCACACAACAGGACTTTGTTCTAAAGCAGAATCCTGTGGACCAAGGAACATTTATGCACCATTTATTTAATCATCTACATGTGTTAAGAAAACCACCTGGCTGGTACCCTCAAATACCCATGTCACGACAAACAAACAAAAAGCCTCAATAAAGCTAAACCTACCTAAGGTACAACAATGGAAATATTCAGAGCAATCACTTGCAAAACAAATACTTACATAACTTTTCTTCCTACGCTAGCAGTACTAGATATACTTGAGATGAGTTGAAGCATAAAATTTGGAGATGAAAAATGAAAGATATGGTTTACGTAAAATTTTCCTTGCTTTAGTGAAGTGGCAATGAAAAAGATTTTATCTGTGGAGGGAAAGGAGGGGAGCTATGGAGTTGCTGAAAGCAGCTGAATGAATCAGATCATAGTCAGAGTAATCTGACTTTGGAGTAATCTGTTCCTGCCAGAACTGAGTAAACAAAGGCTGACATTTTGCAGAGAAGAATTCAAGCTCACTTTTCTTTTGTCACCTCTTCTTTTCAACCTTTTGCCATTCCCCATTTCATCTCAACTAATTTCTGCATTCCTATATGCTGACCAAGCCATCCCTTCCCAAACATATTCTGTTCTTGGCTTCCAAAAGTCCTTTCCCTGATCAGTATGGCTAATGACCCTTCTCCTCCATGTCTTCCTGGTCTTGTAATAAAACTTAATTATCCTTGAGTTGAAGGCAAATCTGTATCTTTACGTGAGCAGTTTAGAATCACATGCTTTTAAAGCAGAGAATTTGCACAGGCAACTTGCACCTACAAAAGTCCCTTTGGATGAGGCTCAATCAGTCTTTTTTCTTCTTTCCTTGCAATCTAGAAATTCTGTAGTACAGTTGCAGTGGTACCTTGTTAAATAGACTTTTGTTCCTCAAAAGTGGAAGAGAAAATGCTTTCCTTGTCCTGTTTTTTCCAGGTGATTCATTTTTATCCTGTCACATCTACCTACATGTTTAAGTGTAATGTAGACCTGGCACCTATTAAACTCTGGTGTGTTTACCCAGTGAATGGCTAACACTGGTAAAGACTGACTATTTGATTAAGTTCTTGATGTAGACATGAATTCAGTGTTAGCAGGATGGACATAAAACATTCTGTGTAGGTCACTAAAAAGCCATCTGGAGAGATTAAGCCTTTTGATTACTTATCAGCTGCATCACTCTAGGAGAATACAGTTATATTATTTTTCAGTCTTGAATGGAAATTTATTTTTTTTTTTACAGAACAGCTTGTAAAGCCTGCAATGCATAAATTATCAGGGCTACTTTCAGAACATTTTTTTTTACTTATAATTTAAATGTAACAATTAAAGAAAAATTAAGCCTCTAACTGGTCCTCTTGAGATTTGCATAAACCTGTTAAATACACAAACTATCACCTCAACGCTTGACTTTTAGGTTTCTCTTATCCTTCCTTTTTTTAAGTATAGCTCCATCCTCTAGGGAAAAAGAAGTCTCCAAAATTCCTGCATTGTTTTTGAAGATCGTTTTAAAAGAGGCTGAGTACTGCTTATCCCTGATAATAAGAATACAGAACCACTGTTTAAAATTTACTTTAAAATTTTTCAAAAGTAATTCCAGAGCCCAGTATAAAGGTAGCTTTTCCTTTCTCTCAAAATGTGAATATTCCTCTCTTTCTGCCTTCCATAGAGTTCAGGGTTAAGAGTAAGAAAAAAAAAGGAATGGGTAAGATAAACCTACACTGGCCTGCCTGTTATGCAGGACTGTCAATATTTAATCCTGGATTAGTGACAGGTTTAAGTTTTAGTATTTCATGAGCCACATGACTTCAAATGGATGCTTTATCACATTAGAAAAAGGAGAGCCTTCCCTTGCTATGAGAGATGGCACTCCTTCCTAGTCTGGCAAGCTGGAAGGTATTTGGTCATAAAATCTTGACATCGGAAAGTAATCTTAGGCAATATTTCAAGGTCTTCACAGCTTGTTGTTTATAACTTTTCTCTCTCTCTCACCCTGCAGAGTTCAATTCAAGGCTCAGTTTTGGTCTAGAAAAAATAAAAGAATAGCCCTAAGATTCAAAATTTTTAATACAATTCTGATGAAATATACATCAGAAGAAAATGAACCACAATGACAATATAGGGGGTTTATTAACATTTATGTTGCTTTATCTTTCCTCTTTGGAATAAAGCTGACTTATCACATATCTCAAGGTATACATGAACAAAACCAAATGCACATGCCTAAAAATTAAATGCCTCGAGCCACTAGCAGTCAGAAACCGTACCTCATAAGAGATTCAAACCGGAAAGACCTACATTTCAGTTCAAAATTCATTGGGCAACATCAAAATATTAAGATTTCACATCTCACACTCAAAAGTTAAAAAAAAAAGAAAAGTATCCTAGGAAGAAAATAAATGTGGTAACAAGAAAAGAGATGAGAGATGAGCAGAACAGACCACAGAGCGAACCAAACCATCCTTTTACTTGTTGACTGGAATTTGTTCTGGAAGCATAAGAAAACATCTAATATGGACCCTTTTGATTTTGTTTCCGCAGTGCTGCCTTCTAGTTGTCAAGAAAACTCATCTATACAGGAAATCTCCTTTTTGAAAAATGAGGATAACCAGATGGGAACACTAAGGATTTAAATTTTAAAGTAAACTTCTGGTTAAACAAGAGGTATGAGGTACTTCATGGCAAAGAATATTTTATTAATTTTATTAAAATATGAAACACACACACACACAAAATGAGATTTAAGGAAAGTGTTTTCTCAGCCACACCAATATATATGATTCTATGAAACAGTGGTATTTAAAATAAATATATATTATGATAAGTAAAAAGAAAGAAATGTAAGTTCATTTATGCTTATTATTTATGTGATTTAATGAATACAGGAAATACAAATTTATATATATACTCCAATCAATAAACTCAAAAGATTAAATATCATTTATTATTAAATTGCATATGTTTGAGTATGCACTCATATGGACACACTTACATATATGTGTAAAAATATTAGATTTCATTAAATATTTTAAATAATATTTTATGCACACAGGTTTATATATTGTCTCTTAGATAGATTGATAATCAGACAAGCTTATTATATATTTGAAAATGCAGTGAATCACTTCTTCTAACACTGACACACTTTCATTTAGATAAATCTGAAAAGAATTTCACCCTATTACTGTATCTTTAATCAATTAAATCTCTTTAATACCATTAAGCCTCATATGGAAATTTCATAATCCATAATTAGCTGCTTCTTTGAAACTGGTTGCTAAAATTGCAGTTTCAGAACAGCTTACAGTACAAATAATATATGCGTATGGAATAATTGATTTGTCTAAACCTGCCAATTTTAGACATTACTTGCAAATTAACATTAAAATTCACATGATTCAAGTATTTGTTTTGATAAGAACACTATTAAATAATACCATGACCTTTAGGAAAAATTGCATTCAATACCAAAAATTAAAGCCCAGGTTTCAAGATTCAGTCACTAATCTCTATAAAACAGCACAAAGAAAGTAAAACAAAACAAAAACCCTTGAAGTCATATTCTGTCATTCTCTTTCAACTATTCTTCTGTGTTTCTGTCCTTAACATTTAATTTTATTTCATTACTTGTAGCAAGACTAGTTTTCCAACAAATCATTTTTATTTTGCTCATTCATTTTGCACCCTCTTTGACCATTACCTTTCTATAGCCTGAGGTATTTTGTAACAGAATTAATTTTAATTTACTTTGTTTTATTAAGTCAAGGTTTTCCAATGTTTCAAGTGTAAGAGAGATTAAATGGTGCTACTTTATCTTGTAAGGTCCAGACATCCAGCAGAACACTTAGATTTTTACTAGTGCTGTGTGAAAATCAGATACTGTTTGATATGGAATGATATGATTTCTTTAACTGCATGACATTTTACTATGTCTAATAATATTTTTTTTAAATCTTTCAATCAGTTTAATTTTCTCCATTGCTCCATTGAAAGGTAATCATAAAAATTTTCAGGGAAGAAAGAGACTTCTTCCACCTGAAAGTTCTCATAACAAGAATACCAGAGTAGAACTGAAGCTTTTAATCAGTCAGAATATGTCGGGGGTTTGATTGTTTTGGTTTTAATTTTTTTAATTGAAAAATGATGTGAGCAATAATATAGAGACAAAAAGAGAATGCATTAGTCCTAGATTCCTGTCTTACTTTGATAATATGTACCTTGGTTTAGTTTGATTTGGGTTTTTTTATGACTGTGTCATATGATTATGACTGTGTTGTATAATACATTACCATCTCAATGCATTACCATCTTTGTTCTTCTATGAAGATCGTAGGAAGGGAAAAGGAGAGCCCTCATTTCTCTTCACCACCTTCTCTGCAGATTCACTCCATATTCTAGTAAAGACAGGTTTAACTTTCCACCTGTTGACTGTTGGCAGAAGGCCCCAGGAAAGTATGTCGCTCAAACAGGAAAATAACCAAAAACTTTGGGCAATAAGATCGTCAGAGGAACAAAAATGAAGACTGTGATTAGCAACAGTTATCACGAAACTGAGAAGGCATCAAGAAGGTGGTGCTATAACAAAAGGCAGAAAAGGCAATACTTAAATACAGAAGCAAGGGGGTTATTACCTGAGAAATCCAGAAAGCAATTCATCTACTACACAAGTTTGTAAGACATTGGTCACTGCACTCAGCCTCGGCAGAGAAGATGATGATCTAGAGTACTAGAAGAGGAATAAGAATAAATGCATGCTCAGAAGGTGTGACATAGGCAGAAAGGGAAGAAAAGCTGCAACTATTTGATCTCCAAAAGAGACTGAAGAGCATGAGGAAAAGCCATCATAACAGTTTTCATATACATTACAGGCTCTTGCAAACAAGGGTGTCCTCTGTGACCCTCCTGAATAGCCCTTTATAAATGAGTGATTCCATGTCTGTGATGAGTAGAATAAGCCTTGGGATTCAACCACAGCAAAGGTCATTCAGGTTAGATCAAACAAAATCTTCACAGCAATAAACCACCAGTATGGATTGCCCAGAAATATAGTGACTATGTCAGATTAACATACTGAAATGACAGAGATATATTTGGGTTTAGCTGATGCAGAGGATGGACAGTGTTACTATTGAAGTTATTCTCAGGTCTGTATTTTTGTGACTTTTATGGATTGACAGAGATTTCAAATGGAATAAAACTAACTACTATATACATAAAATCTTAATAGATAGAAGAAATAAAATCTCACTGAACAAAATCCCATGATTTTCCAAATGATCATATCAAACTATCGGTCTACAAGCTGCATGTAGTTCAAATAGCTTGGCTGAATCAAAAGACAACCAAGAAATAGGGACAATTTTGAGAATGCAACCAGTGAATGTTTCAGCTGTAGAAATACATAATGAACTTATGAGCCGGAGAGTCTCCTCTAGGGTGAAGTAAACCATACCTGCACACAAAGGGAACCATGCTGCTCGAGATTATTGAGTTGCATGGCCTCTGCACCTTTAAACATGTTTAAAGATAGAATTGCTCGTTGGAAGCTTTTCTAACACCTACAGATCCCATCCTGCACCGACTTGTTGGCTGTGGCTGAGTCTTCATTTTTGCTACAGTGAAAGCCTTAATTTGCTATCACTATGTGCAGTCACTGGTTCCTTGCATCAGTGAACAAGATAGCAGTCAGGGAAGAAAATGTGACTTCAAAAACACTAAGGGCTTTGAAGTGCCCTGACTTCCTCTACTATTTGTTCTGATGATGTGTTGCCTTGAGAATGCACGAAACCAATAAACAGTTTCTTTCTCGCTCCTGTGATCTGCTTGACACAAAGAGCACTGATTAGCTATCAGGGAGCTATGAATCATCTCCCAGTTCTGTTGATCAGTTAATATTCACTTTAGGGGGAGGCAAGGTGTCACAGAAGTGCTAAGATACACCAGAAACTTATGACCTGCCCATTCAAACTGCAGTATTCCATCCCCCTCCTATGTCCTGCTTCTGAAATCTTCCCTATGCAGGAGCGATGGAGTTGGTTCCATCAGCTGTAGAAGTGATGGCTTTTCCACAGGGAGGATGCTTTGGGTTTGCTCCTTTCTGACCCAATTATGCTGCTGGAAGGTAACTGATATGGCTGTGTGTGTCTAAAAGGTACCCACCGAGCTTCTAACAAACCTTTGAGGACTCTGAGCAGTCATGGTCTGCTGCTAATGGTTTCAGTAGGTAATAGGTCCTCCATTTTCCTGACACTTAAAGAAGGGAGAAGGAAAATGCGTGACATTGAAAAAGGATGCTTTTTGGTGCAGAAAAAAGGAGAATCACTGCTCTTAACTGGGAAGAGGCAGACCGCGGTTAGAGGGGAAATCTGTAAGAAATCTGTAAAATCTGAAAATTTGTTCTGGTCCTGAACCTGGATCCAGTTGCTGCAACCGGTGACATGGGAACACTCTCCTCCAGAGGCAGTTTCGTTAAAAAAAAAGAAAAAAAGAAAAAAAGAAAAAAGTAAGTAAGAAAGAAAAATTATTGCTTAGGGACAGGAGTTCATGGGTATATACAGTTAACAGAGCTAAAAGTGTTATAAGTGCTACAATGTTAAATGTTACCAATGTTGTTTTTTATGTTATGTGGTATGTCTCTGAAAAATCTCTTATTCAACATTGGTATGTGCTTTTGTGAAACACCAAATATCTGAAGCAAAGCAGTTGGGGCATTGTATTTGTTGTGTTTAAACTTAGAAATGTTCTAATAATTTACTAATTAAGTCGTACTAAATTGAAGAGGAAGTGAAAAGAACAGAGGCCCAATGACATTTTTCATATAATACTCAAGTCCTTTGTACTTAATACTTCAGTTTGTTCTAACTTTTTCTTTATCCTTGCTGTCACCAACATACATTTTAAAAGCTTGTATGGGATTTATTCTTTTTGTTTCCATGGCAACAATAAGACTGATCCCTCAGATATGGAAATCTCCATTTATTCTAAAAATTGCTTCCTGGCAGAATTGCCTTGGATCTGAATCCTGCAATTGAATATACAGGAATTTTATCTTACATATATACATATATCATGACAGAGATATTTGGCCTGCTTTCTGGGCTATTAATTGTACTAGCCGATGGTTTTGTTGCACTTCAATTTCTATCTGGAATAAGGAGTTAAGTATTTTTTTGGCCTTTGAACTCCTATAACCACATATTTGGCTGTGAAACTTGTGGCATATCTGTTTCCAGAAAAATAAATGCAAATTTTATTCCTTCAACAGAGGAAAGCAAGAGCACATCTGCTATTTAGCGTATTTGATCATTTTAGTTGAATGATGATAGACTTTTCATAGAACTGTATTGCTGGGTTTGTGGATTCATCTTCCAATCAGTTATTCAAAAAGTTACAGATGATATTTTCACTGTATTTATGTTGGGACCCATTTTATTCTACAAAGCCCTTAATTAATCTTGAAAATCAATAGGAAAAAAAAATCTCTTTTACTTGCTGGCTAAACTTTCTTACCCTTGATTAAATTTGAAATCAGATAGGTTTGCCTGAAAGCATGAGGAAAGTCAAGCTCAGACACCTGAGTAGGAGTGAAATTAGAGAAGAAATAAATACTTTTGGGTTTGTGACTACAGTGAGATAAATAATAGAACTGAAGATGAAGAAAGAGAAGTTAACATAGAGAGCTGCATTCTTAGTAGTGAATTTCCTGGTAAGCAGTATTGCAAATATAGTCTGATCTTACAAATATACTCACCTCACCCCTAAACACAGCACACATTTTGCACTTAGCAAACCTCTCTCTAGCT
>JAWMRA010000078.1:70706310-70777503 GCA_035584735.1 Pseudotriccus pelzelni
GTTAAGCTATGAAATGCCACTTATTTACATGGGGGTAAAATATTCAAATGGCTTGCTAAAGGAGCTTAAAGCACTATAATTAACCCATCACAAAATATAATACAGCAAAAATGCTTTTTGAAGTTTAATCTACTAATGACGCTCAGCATGCATTAACGTTTTCCCCATTTTTTATATGTCATACATCAGTGGTTAGGTAAACACTCTGATTGTCATCAGTTTTATGTCACTTTGAGAGACCAGGTTGATAACTGCCATTAATCACAATCTCAGCAGCACGGCACTTTGAACATATCTACCACAGAGCTGACAGCAGTGACCAATAAGGGACATAATTTGTTCTGGTTAATACAAAAAGATGTGCTTCATTGCTTTATAACCACATACCATTTCAAGCAGAGAGAACCTCCAAAAGCCATGAATATTAGGGAAGTTGTTTGTATGCTTTGTACTCAGGATAGGTTTTTTCCCTTGGGAGAAAAAATACAAATTTATAGTGATTAAACTGAGAGTGGCTTTGTTCATGGTCATTCATATTGTATCAACTACGATAAAAGCCCTTTGAGGCCATATAGTTTCTGACTGAGAGTCAGAAGGAAATAGGGAGTTGCAGAAAAAATAAGCTATGCACTAACAAATAGGAAAAATACCATCACTGGGAATATCACTATCAGGAATTGAACATAAGGGAATTTTGGTCCTGCTTTAGCAATTTTCACAGTATTCTGCCTAACAATTAAACAACAACTGAACATAAATTTCTGAACAAAAGACAAAATTCAGAATAAATAATTTCAAGCTTCATGATTTTGGAAGCTTGTCTGTGATTCTTTTTCTTTCTTGAGAGGGAAAGTGAGGAACTAGTATCTTTGAACACTGACTTGATATTTGTGACTTTACAGATTACATATGCAGATGTTCTGAGCTATCAGATGTGCCATGATTTATCTATAAGAAAGTGTGAGTTCATTCACATGTATTTCGGTATACGCAGCATAATTCCCTTAACATATACCAAATTCTATATATATTTAAAATACGTATTTTTCTTGTTCTCTAGCCACTTCAACAGTTCTAATGGAACATCGGCCATTCATAGATCACTGAGGAAGTTACACACTGAAGGAATTAGACTGATATTTCTCTGTAAGCCAGTCATATTAACATAATTAGTTAGTCATTATTAATACCATTGAAAAAATTTGGGGAGGGGGGGAAGGTAGAGGGGAAGATGAAGTAAAAACGTAAACTCTATTATGACTTTATACATGTTGTTAAAAAGGTTCTAAATGTAACTTTTGTAAGAATTATTACATTTAATATTAAAACTTCATATTTTACAGATATGAACTCTCATTCCTTTGAGCATAGTGTGCATTTAACAGTAATGTTGCAGCACACAATGTGAGCACTAAACAAAGAAAGTACAAGACAAATTTGCAGAGTTCAGTGTCTTTTGGAATTAATTTATGGAATGTAGAAAAAAGCTGAAGAAATAAGTGAAATTGAAAGTCATTGTCACTGAAGGTGTTTAAAATCGGAATATATATCACTATGAATAGAAGCTGAGTTAGCCTATATTCAGTCTTCTTATTTTTAGAAAGGATATTAATTTTTTAATTTTTAATCTTTACAGCCATTCTTCTCCAATTTAAGTGACCAGCCTTTTTAGTAGTTCATTAATGTGGAACTTTTTATTGTCTTTTGAATGGACCATACTTTTTCCCTAACATAGAACAGTAACAATTTTCATGGCCTATGATACTGAGAAGGTCAGACTAGATCAGCTAAAGGTCTCTTTCGGCCTCAGAACCTTCTTACGTAGTAGCTTTTTGTGGGCAATATCATAACAATCCTATCCGACTGCATGGTATTAAATTAAATCATATGCTTATTGAAAGCTAATTTGTTTCTTAAAAAGTACAACTAAATGAAAACTATTGCATCAAAAAGTATGAGGAAAATTTTAAGCACTCTCTTAGCCCCTCAGGTTTTTAGGTACTATCCACACTGACTGTATTTCTCAAAGGCGTATGTTAAGGGATATATTTCATACATGAATCAACTCTCCACATGAAGGAAAATATGTAGTTCTTTACTGAAACAGTTTCTTGGTAAACTTTTCTGGTTTTGTGTGTGGTTTCATTTGTTTGTTGGGCTTTTTTTTTTTTTTGGTGGGGGGAGGAGCTTTTGTATTCTTGTAATATGGTGTTTCATTCAAATTCATACCTAGATATCCATTTGTTTACCTAAATGGGAAAAGTTAGAAATTAACCACAGCCACACATCTCATCTGAGGAGAAAGTGCCAAAACATGTAACAATTCTTAGCTTCTAGGACAGGCTACTGGTAAGTTTCATCTCCTTCATAAGATGACTATTTTCCCCTTGAATAAAATGAGGTCATGCCAGTTGTGGTCTCTCAACTGGAGGTAGCGTTTTTCACTCTCCTGAGTGCCAGATGTGTCATATAGGTGGTGATAAAAGCAAGACTATTAATTCAATTGCAAAGAGACTACACAGTAACAGTCACTTTTTAGGTTCTGTGCTCTTCTTCTGTCTTACCTTGTGCCGATTTCTTTTATTCATGAGTTGATCTCGTAGAAACACTGAGTCAACCTTGAAGTAAATCATGTGGCTGCACACTGCAGTAGGGAGGCAGGTTTACATGGCACATCCCCAGATCTGCTGAAGGTTACATGTAAATATAAAAAATTTATCAATATTTGCTCCTTGTGAGTAGCCTAATAATAGGATATACAGGATCCTGTTACAGAGGATCTACTTTCATGGGGGGACTGAAACCCTTTTTAATATACTTGTCCTCCTTTAAAGGGAGGTGGCAGGATATGCTAATCAGTCAGATCAAGCACTATGAAGAGGATCAGGAATGGAGAACAGATATTTACCTTTTTCTGCTCATTGGATGGATCATTCTAGCAGCATCATTCTGTTTCACTTTCTTGTCTTGGAATGAATCCCAGCTGTACCAGAAGCAGATAATCAGATGAATGCACGTAAAATATATATGAAATAATATCTTATATGAGTATATAACTTTCATAGAGTAAGAAAGGAAGATATTTAACTCCTGTGTATGATCATTCTGCAGCTGAAATCTTCTCTGTGTGCATCAAACCTACTTTTGGAGTTGTGAATTCAGTGATCCTACAGTTTAAGACAGTGACAAAGGTATGGGTTCTAAATCAGGAGTGAATAGTTCGTTCTCTGCCTTTTTCCACTATAGCACAAATTATACTCTTGGAAAGCAAAAATACATCAAATAGAAGGTATTTTATAGATACATTTTCTCCTGTTTCCTCCTGCATTTACAATAATGTTTACTTTTCATTTTTTATGTTGCAGTGACCTGAATCATAAGGTAGAAAACATGATATAAAAGTCTGGATAAAAATAAAAAGGTATTGCTATATTTATCTTCAACTCAGAATGCCTCTTGCTTATGTTTCTCAAAAAATTTCTCTTTACACAGAGTTGGATAATCCCGATATTATTTAAATTAAAGTTCAGGCCCTCATAGATGTGTTTAAAGTATGGAGTGGAGAAAATCAAAACACAACTCCCCATAAAAGTCCCAAAGCAACTAAAGCCTCTTAGATATTGAAATTCTGATTCAGTGCAAAAATATAGTAATTTTATCCTGATGTTCTCTAAAAACTGTAGGTCAAGGATCAGTGAGATTACCTTGCACAAAATCATAAGAGAAATACCACTTTCAAGTTTTGCCAAACCATAATGATTTTTGGAAAGCTTTCTGCTTGCATTTGTTTTGACAGCTTTTGAAATAATATGGTTGTGATTATAATAGTATGGTATGTGGTTATCTTTTTTTATCCTAATACAGATGTTAATTATAGGCACTAATAGTTTTAATTTAAGTTTGTCTACATTCAAAGACATTTAGATGTCTCATGTAAGACCATTTCTAACTTCACTAAAGGCACACTATGACCTTCAAGTCCATTCTGTTATGCTGGGTAATTAAGCACAAATATTTGATGTTGGTTTTATTTTAATCCAAATCACTTTGCATGTCTGAATTATCAATGTCAAAAAGTAAAAAATATCCGCAGTCTCCTTCTCTCTAATGTGAGTGCTGGCAGGTTTAGGGAAATCACCCATCAGTAAAGACTTGGATTATATAACTGTGTCTCAGGTATTTCTCTGCTGTCTAGTTTTCTGCACCTGTGAGTGCTCTCTCAGAAAAATCCACATTCAAAGAGTGTCTTATAATGTCTTAGGTCATGTTAGTTGTCTGAAACAGCTTAGTATTTCACAAAGATCAAATTAAAAAGTGATGTTTTTTAACTACTTCATTCTCTGTGTGGAAGGTTGTTTGAGGGCATCTTTGCCAAAGGAGAGGATTTGGCTTACAGATTTCAAACGCTTTGAGCATTTTGGTTCTAAATATCAATACTGGTTTAAACTGGGTTGCTTGGAAAGGTGAGGTTTCAATGTACAGTAGGGTTTTCTAGAGGAACATTATCATTGCCTCTGTGAAACTCCAAAGGGCCATTTGGTTTTATTTGACTTTATCAGGGCTGTGCATTTGCCTGTCCACTACTCATGCATTGAAAAACAAAACCCTAAATGAAACTTTGTGTGGAAAGCACCAGAATTTAAGATCACATACTGAACTGCACTGTTGGAAATGCTATCTATCAAGTCATACATATCTAACACTTCAGCTCCCTCCTCTCAGCCACTATTCTTAATATATAGGATCCTCTGTAGCCTAACTTATGGTTTTTCAGTGAAATAACATTCCTGTATGGTCATTTTCCCCTAACTCTAGCAACTTGTTTCTCAAATTTTGTGTGGTGTTTCACCTTTGAAATAACACATGCTTCAAAGGAATTGAAAAGAACAGGGTTTTGTGTTTCAGCTGCTGCCAACCAACTGCTCATTTTTGATTCTGTAGAGTCTGGTAGATAAAAAGATTATATACCATGTTTTTATTTCTTCCCCTTGGAGTAACCACCATCTGGTAAAAAAATGATAGAAACTCTTCTTTTTTAAGCAAAGCAGAATACTAGTTTTACTTGAGCTTATTTTAGGAACCAAAGTCTGGATAGGGCTGATAGGGCTGCAGCAAGTTGTCAAAGATTTCAGATGAAATCACTAACTCCTCAATTCACCATATATAATAGAAATCGTTGTTAAATGAATGAAATTCAATGGCTAGTGTTCTTCTTGGGGCATGCATGCGTATTTCTGTACTTCTCAAGTCTCCCTCATTTATGGATGTCTAAGGAATAAATTGCAATCTATGTTACTAATAATGTAAACAGAAAGGATGACTTGCAAATAAAAGGTTCAACTAGATCTTTCACTACAGAAATATGGTATATGGTAGCAATATACATTAGTTAGCACATTATATATATAAGTTTCTATATTTATGTATTAAAACATAGGCAATGGATCTCAGATCCCACATTTTCATAAGGTAAAGATAGAAACCAGAGAAGTTATGCGTTTTCACCTTTACACATTCATAGGCAATATTACTGCACACATCTTGAGAGCTGAACAAAACTATTCATTATACCTGAAGGGCAAAATAAGCTATTCCTATACATATACATCTCTCCACAGAAGTTATATGTGGAAAAAAAATTAAATAACTTTCTTCTAAAAACTGCAGAGGAGAAAGTCTATGATATCAACTTTGTCAAGTGACAATAAGTTAAAATACCTTCTTACTTTACTGAGGGATAGTGTTATCACTGTAGCACTCTCAGTCAGAGTAAGATGATTCATCCCATGTATCGTGGAGCATTAGTAGTGAACATCACAGGAACAATTCTTCTAGCATTTCAAGTCTTACAACTTACGTTCAAAACTGATGCAAATTTAGCAACAAATACCAACAATCTGTCTTGAACATCCTTCTATTCTGGGCAGTTATACCGTGACTGATTCTGACCAACATATAATTTCATTCAATACAAATACAAATGTAAAGCTTAAAGAAAGCATAGATGAAAAGACTCATGGGACACAGTGTTATCCCATCACAGACCTTATAAAATGCCAACATGACTTACCTTCTTCATCTTGGTGCTACTTAATCTTACAGTCATCTACTTAAAAAAAAAACCCTGCTGAAGTAATTAAATTCACCTCCCAAGGAAAAGGCTAAGATGTTTTGCTTTCATTGGTAATGAACATGTACTTACAACCCCTACATGCTCTTCACTGTATTCATTCCTCCAAAATAAGTTTCCTGCAAAACTCCAAAATTTACTCCTTCTTTTTCTGAGACACTGAGAGATACACACAGAGGCCACATTAAAGCAACAGTATAAAGTAAGATTTCTCCTCCAACTCAGAAACAAAGATAATTGAGCAAAGGTGCTTTTACAGAAGACTGATAAGAGAGATTGTGGTGTGAGATAGACACATTTCTGGTTTAAAACCGTTTTTTTTCCCTGTGGTATCTTGTTCTAGCTGACTAAAGAATGTTTTGATTTGACTAGTTGTTAAATTATTGTAATTTTCTGTCTTTAAGGAATTTGGGAAAACACAGGGTTTCTATCAAGTCCATCATAGTTAAAAAAATGAAATGTCAGAGTCCAGAGAAAAGTAGTACCCTTTGTCCCCACTGTTTAGCACAGTGCAGAGTAACAGCAAAAGCTGTCACTGTGGGGCCAAGGTATAATTTTCCAGTTTACTCCCTCTCCATTAGAAAACCCTGACCAAGTAACCAACCAAAAACAAACAAACAAACAAAACCAAACAAAAAACCCACACCAAACCCCACCAATCTGACCACAAAATGTCAAAAAGATTCATAGAGAGCAAGGAAACAGAACAAATTCCCATCAGTCACAGAAAAGGAAGCCAGAATAGATGTGTGAATGCAGGTCTTCCAGGCCCTGGGGTTAGCAACACCACTGCAGGAGAAGCCATCCTCTCTGCAAGAGATGTCATGTAATGTTGATTGAACATCTACATTGCAGAACAGCTGCATTTTATAGTGTGCCATGACAGATTTTTTTCACCTGGTTTTTATCACAAAAGCTTGATTTTGAAGCCTTTGTTCCCTTTATTATTTGCTTTTTGATTAAACATCACCCATTGTTATATATTCTGAGAAATGGTGGCCCTGCAGCGATTGTAAATCAATAGCTAGATGTGAAGGAATAGGAAGGGAAAGAGAAAAAAAGAAAAGTTTCTTACAGTTAAGTGAGAAAGAAAGTTAATAAAAATAGGTCAGGCAATTTCAGCCCTTTCTCATATGAAACAAATGGGCTAATCTTAAGTAGGAGTCACACATCCGGATCTTCAGCGTATCTGAGGCTCTTTGGGAAGTGGCATATAAGTAACAATATAAAAATCCTTTTTCATTGATATCAGGAAGTTTTCAGGATAATACATTATCCTGCAAAGAATTTGTATTACATCTGACTTTTTACCTAGGATTGAATAAATATTGCTGGGTCACATACTCAGCAATGATCAAGCTGAAGAAGCATATACGAAAATATCAGGTTTTTTGTAGAACTGTAATCTAAGGATGAAAAAAATGAAAAGAGAACGTGAGAGATTTTTTTTCAACTCAAAGGACAACCACTTTAATTGTGTACTTCCTAGAAGCAGAACCTTCCATAATGTAATGAAATGATCTTTGAAGTAACTCACGTACAAAGTCTACAAATTGAAATCATACTGAAACTCCTACTTATCTGTCTGCTGTAATTAAACTCATCATGCCATTGTTAAAAAAATATAGAGAAAGTTTTTGAAATACAGAGGGAGAAGAAACTTTCAGATTCAGGCAGATAAATAGAAGACATTCAAGCAGCACAAACTTACAATTCAGGAAAGATTTTTCTAGTTGTATTTGGATCACAACTATAGCAACTGTTAGCATGTGTCACTGCCTCTAATAGTATACGGGTTTAATCAGAGCACACAGAATGCCAGATGGGACTGGAGGAAACTGTCAGTAGAAGGAAACTATGCTCTCTGATTTTTGCATTCCTGTGCAAAAAGCCACTATTGTCAATTGTTTTTATCTGTAAAACCAATGCTTTTGTTATAAATCTTGGCATGATATGGGATTACAAAGCCAGCAAGCACCAGATGGCTGAAAAGATTCAGGCCAGGTCTAGAACTTCCTGCCAGCCCTTTTTCAGCAATCAGGAGTATGCAGTAATACGATTCATGTTCAACATATCTCGGTGAGCAGATGCTCCTCACGTGTAGACACAGTCAGTACACTGCCAAAACTGTAGCATGACTGGTGGTATACAGATGCCTCATGAAGTTAAGGAAGAAGATTATTTAGACCAATGAAAAGCACAGCATTATTGGAGCAGATAAAAGTTGTAATCAGCTATACTGGTTTTGACTAAGTTAGTACCTGGCATAAGGCGTGTTTTGTATTTGTGACCAAAAGATTGCTGATAACACAGGGATATTTTGGTTATCTCTGATCTGTGCTTACACAGTGTCAAGGACTTTTCTGTTTCTCATCCCATTCCACCAGCAAACAGGCTGTGGATGTACAAGGAGTTGGGAGGGGACACAGTTGGGACAGCTGACCCCAACTTACCAAAGGGATATTCCATACCATATGGCATCATATTATCATACAAAGCTGGAGAAACAATAAGGAAGGAAGGGACATGTTCAGAATGGTGGTGTTTGTCTTCACACTGCTACTCCTGATGGAGCTCGGCTTTCCTAGAGATGGCTAAACACCTATTGCCTGTGAGAATTGCTGAATGAATTCCTGGTTTTGCTTTGTTTGTTTGTGTGGCTTTTGCTTTACCTATTAAACTGTCTTTGTCTCAACCCATAAGGTTTCTCCCTTTTACTTTTCTGATTTTCTCCCCCATCCTGACATGGGGGGAGTGAGTGAGTGCAAGACTATATGGGGCTTAGTTGCCTGCTGGGCTTAAACCATGACATCTGTGATCAAAAATTAGCCTTAGCATAGACATTGCTTTAGATGTTAATGAATATCAACACCATGTCAAGATTACTTTACCATTCATTAGGCAGCTGCTAATATGAAACTGTGTCTCCACTCAAGCAGAAAAACAAATTACATTGACCACTGAGAGAGCTGGCTTTTCCCCAAAACTAAAGCTAAGGGCCAAAAGAAAGGTGATCTCACCCGTGATCTGTGAGCATTTTCTTCAATAACATAGAACTGAACTGAAGTTACCTAAATACTGTTGTAGTATCGTTACACAAGGCTCTTTTGCCTCATCTACTTACGTGCAAATAAGTTGAAATGAAATGTTTCTTTCACTGTCATTTCTCTGAAAGTCAGGTTGTTATGCTATGCAACTACATACCTCTTGACCAGTGATAAACACCAGCATACTGAGCTCCCATTTATCTGCAATATGCAGTTCATCCTGTACCTGAAAATTTCTGAGGAACTTTAGCTTTTCCTTGCTCTTTTCTTGTCTTCTTCACAGAACTCCATTTATGTCCTATTGTGGATTGCTCTTAGGAGATCTTGTGGGAAACGTACGATGAGGGTAGAGGAGATAAAGGGAAAAAAAGTACTGAGTGCCAAAAAATGCATCAGCAGTGAGACTTGAAATGATTCTTTACTTTTGTGTGTTTGTTTATTAGTATTAGAATCATAGAATATTCAAGTTGGAAGGGACCCATAAGGAACATTGAATCCATGTTCCTTACAGGACTACCTTAAACGGTAGAACTAAGAGCACTATCCATACACTCCTTCAAATCTGGTAGGTTTGGGGTCATGACCATTTCCCTGGAGAGCCTGCTCCAGTGAATATCCACCCTCTCCATGAAGAACCTTTTCCCAGTACCCAATCTGAGCTTCCCCTGACACAGCTTAATTCCACTTCCCTATGTCCTATCACTGGTCACCAGAGAGAGATCAACACCTCCCTGTTCACTGCCCTCCTTGAGGAAAGTATTGACTGTGATGAGTCACCCCTCAGCCTTCTCTTCTCCAAGCTGAACAAGCCAAGTGTCCTCATCTGCTCCTCCTAAATCTTTCTTCATCCCCATCTCCTGGGTTTTCCCATCCCAGATGGAGAAGCCAGAACTCGCTCTTGATAAATTTCATACTGTTGGTGATTGCCCTGCTCTCCAGTCTATCCAGATCTCTCTGTAACACCATTCTATTCTGAATGGAGTCCACAGCTCTTCTTTTACTATCATCAGCAAACTTAATTAAAGTACGTGGACCCAGATAATTAATAAAAACATTAAAGAACACTGGCCCCAAAACTGAGTTTTGAGGAATGCCACTCATATCTGGCTGCCAGCTTGATGTAACGCCATTTAGGATATTCCTTTGAGCCTGGATCCATCAACCAATTGCTCACTCACTGTATTATGGACATCAAACACATTTAAGCGACACATCCAACTAACATAAAGCTATTTGTTTGAGAGGTTTCTAAACTGAGTAGGTAGAAAGAGGGAGGCTACTGCATGCCCCCAGGAATAGTCAGAAGTCAGGCTGAGTAAAAACCTTGATATATACAAGCACACAGTCCCCAATATGCACAGATATACGTGTATGGCCACAAAAATTAAGAGAGAAAAAAACCTTCATACACATACAGAAGACAAAAACCAACTAATGTCATTCAGAATGAAGGTCCATTAGTAAGAAACATATACATTTATAATGTGTGAGTATCCATGTTATATATGTCCCACCTACTAAGAAGAGTAGTTGTCCCAAACCACTCAACTTGTCCAGCGGTTGCTTCCTCTAGCAGCTGACTCTCAGACTGCATCAGTGTCCCTGTCATTCTGCACAGACTTATGGCCACTCCAATAACTGGCTCCCAAGTGACTTGTCCTTCTCTCTGAGTATCTCAACTTGATCCTGGCTGGTGATCATGTGCCGTCATACATACACACACAATGTGCACATACTCTGGTCTCTGCAGCCACTGACACCACGAACAGATAGGCCCTGGGCTTCCGAGCCCTGGTCCCATGATTGTTGTCAGCACTTGTATACCCGGACACACACATGCACAGCAATAGAGAGTCACGCAGTCAGGAAAACAGCTAGAAATGCCA
This sequence comes from Pseudotriccus pelzelni, assembly GCA_035584735.1. NCBI lineage: Eukaryota > Metazoa > Chordata > Aves > Passeriformes > Tyrannidae > Pseudotriccus > Pseudotriccus pelzelni. The sequence goes on from JAWMRA010000078.1 coordinate 70,717,374, forward strand.
ATTAAGAAGAAAACAGGATGGACTATGTTTATCAGGCATAGCGCACATCTGGACCAAGATATTGCTTACCTTTTCACATATCACCAGCCTCTTTCATAATTTTATCCCTTTGCCCCATGCTTGTTCCTGGACAAACCCCTGACTTTTCTTGCCTGTGATTCTTCCTAATGTGACACCTGGACATTGTTTCTGAGGCTCTCCTAGGACAAACTTAAGAGGATCTAGGGCTCATGTCTCTTATTGGTGATCTCCCACTTGTCACTGTGCCTCTGTGCTCCTTTCTGTATCAGGATGTACCTTAAATCACATAAAGACACTTTTTAAACTTAAAAAATACAGGTTTGTGACTGTAGTCATGGTTTAGCAAGTCCAGACTAAGACACGTCATAATCCTATAATCATTTTACAGAACTTATCATGTTGCCTGTGTCTCCAAGCACTGTTTAACAAAGCTGCTATCTTTTGTTACCACTAGCTTTAGCCACGCTTGGTAGGAGGTGTGGAAATACTGTGGAAACATCAGATGTACTCTTTACCTAAAATCAGTATAATACATTGAATTTCACACAGAAACACACTTGTGCATGTATATGCTAATCTCCTTCAACAAACAGTTGAAATGTTTAAGAAAATATTTCTCTTGTGCATTACATATTATTACAAGGAATGGCATTGTTTCAGTAACAGAGTCAGCAGGGAGAAAAGGCAGAAAATCTTCTTGAGTTGTCTTTGCAACTCAGAATTAAGCTGTGGGGCTCTCAACCCATTCTTACCTCCTGCAAAAAAGTGGAGATGATATACTATCCCAGCGATGCTTTAATAACAAAGGTAGCAAGTATGCATATATTCCATATAATTCATCATTTTCTTTCCACCAGAATATAATTCAGGAGGATGAATGTCCTGTTCCAGTCAAATGAAATATCATTTACAAAGCTTCTTATGTACCTTATCTCAAGGGATGAGGCTCTTGCAAGGAGAGGCCTGCCATTGATTAAGCTTTAGAATATTTAAGTACAAAGACAAATGCATTTCATGTATAATTTGCATTACCAAGACTCAGAGAAAATCCAGAGTCTTATGTCGCTTAACTAATACTTAATGCAAATAAATTTTAAAATTTTCATTTAATTATGTGAATAAAACCAAAAGACATGATTGGTGTTTTGTTCTTATACTTTAAACAATCCACATATGTTCACACATTTCATACTATAAAGTATGAGGAAACATTTAAGGCAATAGCACTGCACAGTGTAGGCGAGACATAAGCCAAAGAATGTAATCCTGACTCCACTGAAACCTTCAGGGAAAGTCCGCTGGGTCCAGAAGAGCTGAAACCTCACCCAGAACATTCAAAAGTGACAGAAGGTCTTTAGCATGTACTTTTGAAAGTAACATATGCAAGTCATCACCACACTGTCATATCCTTGGCTACCTTTTTTTTTAAAACAGGTCCCATTTATGAAGAGTACCAAAAAGTAACAGAGAGAAAGCAGCACTCAAATGTTTAATGAAATCCCTTTTTCATGGCCCGGCAGGCCTCTAGGTTTTGAAACAAGGCAGCAGCATTCCAGTGACAGAACATTTCAGAGAATGCAGAGACCCTGCTGTGACACATCACCCTTCCTATGGGCCCCATGAATGTCAGAAAACCCACATGTAAACAGCCAATTACGGAGTCATGCCAGATATCTTCACTGTTCACCTTTACTGCTTCTCAAAGCTCCCACTAGCTAGCCTCAAATCTGACTTTCCCTCATCTTAGAGATACAAAGTGTTTTATTAAAAAGCCTTGATTGGGCTACATGTTTGCATATAATAAGTGTTGTCCAGATGTCATGCATCCTGTTTCCTTCAGAAAAAGAATAATTAAAAAAATAAATGTCATCAGTATTGTGTAGCCTCAGGGAAATATCTCCTATAGTTTCTCGTTGAATTTGGCTTCTCTCTAGTTAATTGGAAGAAAAATAAGCCTCTATTATGTTTTTTAGCAACAAAAAGTGACTTTACATTTCAAGGAGTGTATACAGCTTGTGATTACATTCCCATTTAATTAAGGTTATTTTCCCATTAGAGAAAGGATAAAGCATAGAATGTCACCATGATTTAGAAAATAAGTGCATCAAACTCATATGATCCCAAAGCAACATTAATGAATCTTTACAATTTTTTGAGACCCATAGTGCTACTGGACTAATAACACCTTGTTTAATCTGTACTTTTGGAAGTCAATGGACCAGTGACAATTTCTACCAGCCGGGAACATGAAGCACTGTTTCAAGTTATTGCTTCCATATCTAAAGTACAGCCAAAATATATCTATCAAAAGCTTCTGAAATGGTTTCAGATTATTACTACCACTCACAAATCTTTTTAAGTAAAACTAATGAAAAGGCAATGTGACAACCATTGTTTGCTTATGTTCAAGAAATAAAAATCCTTTCTATCTAATCTGTCTTCTAGGGAAATATTCTTGATTTCTATAAATTGTTACAAATGCTGGTTAAGATGTATTATTTATGCCATTTCATTTCTGCTTGTGCAATTTTGAGGTCTATTGTCCTTGATTTTCTTAATCCCACACATGAACTTTTCTCAAAGACTCATTTTATATAGATTTTTTTTTAAATAGTAGTACGCTTGTGTCATGATCATCATGTTGACAGAATGGGACAAAATTTGACACATCAAAAATGCATTCCATGTTCTGGCAATCCCAGTGAATGAGAAAATTTTCAGCAGAACTGATGTTTGCTTATATGTCAGAAGATGTTTCTAATGCAGAACATCAACAAAGAGAATTGGAAAAGTTGAAGACAATCACAGATTACACTCTACAGCTGCATACAGAAGGCATTGCTGGCCCCATCATCAGCAAGTTGAGAAAATTAAAGAGAAAGAATGAAGAACTGTGGCTTTATGTACATTTTAAAAACTTTACAGTGGAATAAGTCACATGATATAGTAGGAGAGCTTTGCAATAAGTAGTGTTTTTCAAAGAAATTCTGGTCTTAGCCCTAAAAACATTTGGATGCGTATCAGGTAAACACTGCCTATATGTATAATAACAAATTAAATTATGGCAAGGCTTTTTCTATACATAGGAACCCAATAACTTAAGTTGCTGAAATAGTTCCTGCCATTATGTTGGCCTAAACTGTCCCAAAAAGTGTCCAACCATGTTTAGAGAATTATCACCTACTTTCAGGCATTTTGTTTGTGGACATTTCTTATCTATGAGTACCTTCTTTTGAGTAGCTTATTGGGATGAACAGGGGCCGTTATGTGTCAGTTCATCTCAGGAAATGGCTGCTGATATATTACATTTAATAATATAACTATATCTTCTATGATTCCTAACTTGTTCTTTTTTTTTCATCCTCAATTCATCACGGAGTAATCAAATGATCAACCTGTGTGTGTGTATCTGTAACATCCTACAGATTTCCCCCAAATTCAAATTAATTATCTGAATGGTAAGTAAATCCCTGCAAGTTTAATAAAAACTGAAAATTAGTAGAGGCGTAGGACATAAAAGTGCCCTTTTTTATGTAAATACCAGTATAAGATTTTACCCATCACCGACAATGGAAATTCTGAATAACATATCAACTTTAAGAAACACAGTCATGTAAAATGTGACTCATTTTTCCTTTCTGCTTACTGAAATGTTCATTGATTATTTGTTTCAGTATCTTTGAAAGAAGAAGAATTAGACTCGCTGACGTTTAATTCCCCATTTCATTTTCTCTCTCTATTCTTATCACCTCCAGGCATTTTCATTTCTCATTCTGTTCAGCATTATTTCCAAATCAAGATGTTCTTTGAAATTCCAGGGGAATGGCATTTGAGGGAGCTATAGGCTAATAACTAGATCCTTGTGTAGACGGTGTAGATTGTGAATGGTGGTAATTTAAGGGAAACTCGCAATGATTGAATCCTTAATACGAATGGCACTGATAGTCCCTGTTCTGTTACAAACAAAGGGACTCAAATCTGATAGTCTGGGCATCCTAGTTCACAAATTATTCTTTATGGATTTTCTCTCATATCACAGAATCATAGCATGGCTTGAATTGAAAAGAACCTTAAACTTCACCTAGTTCCAACCACCCTGCCATGTCAGTACAGCATCCGCTTTCACTATAGACCAAGTTACTCAAAGCCCCATCTATATTCAAGATCTATGAGTGATGGCATCACATACAGCATGGAAATATAGTTAGAAAAGATAGCAAGAGACAATCTGCTTCATTTTGCTCTCCTAACATCACCTGTGTTGATCCTGAGAGACATTTATCTGATCTATTCTTAGAGATCTTCAGCAATAGAGACTGCACAACCTGCTGTTCATCTATCATCAGTGTTGAATAACTTCTGAAATGCTTTCCAAAGTGAACATCCACACTGCACTGTGTATCCTGGAGAGTCTTACTGTTTCTGTCTTTCAATTATTAGCTCCTCAGAACTGAGTAACTGATTTTACTGGATATATTCTGTCTAAAGGATATTAAAAAATACTCTTTAAAGTTAGTAATAATGGGACAGCTATTATATTGTTGTTAAGTCCTGGGTAACTTGTGTAAGTTTGCAACCAGAGAGCCATAGAATCTTTACAATTGGAAAAGACCTTTAAGCATCAACCTAACACCACCAACACGTTTACCAGTAAATGACACCCTCAGGTGCCATTACCACATTTTTTGGACACTTCCAGGGATGGTGACTTTACCACATCCTTGCTTAGCCTATTCCAATAATTCCTTTCAAGAAGAAATTTTCCCTAATAATCAACATCCATGGGAGGTTTAGGAGGTTCCCTAAACCTCCCCTGCTGCAACTTGAGGCCATTTCTTCTTGTCCTGTCACTTGTTACCTGGGAGTAGAAACTGACACTCACCTCAGCCCAGCTTCCCTTCAGATAGTTGTAGAGAGCAATAAGGTCCCTACTCAACCTCTTTTTCTCCAGGCTCCTTCAACCCCAGCTCCTTCAAACGCTCCTCATAAGACCTGTGCTCCAGACCCTTCACCAGGTTCATTGCCCTTCTCTGGACATGCTCTGGCAGCTCAGTGTTCTTGTAGTGAGGGTGTGGAACTGTTATGGTGATTTACAAAGGTACAGTGTATCACAGGTATTGTGATTTACAAGAAAATATGGTGGTCTGAAGCTCTTGAATGCCAAATTCCTTTCTATGCAACTATTTGAATGCATGTTTAGAACACATGTCAAAAAGTTATAATTGCTATCAAGGTGCTGTTTTTCACCTAATTTGCCTCACTTTAGCTATTTGCTGTGAATGTCTTATCTATGGGTCCTTAGAAAAAGAAATTAGAAATGTAGATAAGAAGCAGTACAGTACTCACATTTTGAGATAAAAATATATTCAACCTGCATTTGCTTTAGCCTCTGTGGGACATTGAGATACTTGTCAAAGCCCAACAGGCTTACTGAGCTTCAATGATTCATAGGATTTAAATTAGTTGCTCTGGGGGAAATCAAGTGTGCAGAAGACCCCACATGTCCCACTATCTAATTAAAGGGAACTTTCTTCTTGATCATCCTCATGTGAATATGTAATAACCCATCAGACTAGAATCATTTTGTTTACACATCATCTGCCAGTCAGGAAGATCAATGAGAGCAAGCACTTTATATTTATCTGCTGAATATGTTGCAGATCATCTAACAGATTTCTTTATGAAGACTTGGATATCCATATGCAGGCTGAGAAGCCTGGAGCTATTCTGAATTCTCTTAAGATACCATTTCAACAGGGAGATAGATGCTTAAGTTAAAATGCTCTAGGAAGATTAATTTTTGGACATAGTAAACTGTTTTATTCTGTAGAATTATTATTGGTGTAGTCATGCTTCTTTCCAGATTCAGATATCATGAAAAGTATTGCTTTATACACATCCATACATGTAATAAAGACTTTATCCTTAGCGCTATATTTTTAAACATGATGCTATCAGTATCAGCTGTTGAACTAAGTGAAAGAAGACTATTCTCCAGCCAAATAAGATAAAACAAAATAATTTTACAGTGCCAGGGCAGTAAGATCTGTACTGAAACAACACTGCAGTAAAAAAATTACATTAATTTCATAAGTCAGACCTATATACATTAGCATATTTGCCTGTGTTTGAAAATTTTGGCTTTAAACTATTTAGAAAAAATAGTTTGGGATAGGTCAGGAAGATAATAGATCTAATGCAGAGTTTCATACATTTCTAATTTTTTATTAATTTATTATTTTTGATGAATCACTGTACATAGAGCTATGAACAGCTAATATTCTTTGCTTCTGATTGCTTCTCCAAGTGCCTTTCTATTTCAGTTTATTAGTTTAAAATTATTTCTTTTTGTATCACCATCATCAAACTTCAAGCTGGTTTTTGATATTCTCCCCCGCTTTTTATATTCCCCTTTTCATATAAACATGAGTTTTTTACTTTCCCTGATCAGCCAGAATTTTCTCAAAGGCATGAAAATCCAACAAGTGAGGCCTCTTTTGAAGAAACTACAAAGGGTTATATGAAGTATGAATGATATTAATTAGATCCTGTAACTTTAAAACAGTTTGAAAATCCGTGAACTTCTAACGTCAAAATAATCTCCTTTCTTCCCAGTTTGGCTTTTAACCTTCAGTGATTACTTTTTATTCTCTATCTGCAACAAAAGAAATAAGTTCAGATGAATATACACATTATTTAGCATTTTTATTGGGGAGAACTGTCAGTGCTTTGATGTACACTGTTGTTAAATTCTTTGCTCTGCTTTAGAAAATGTGACTTTTACACCAGACCTCTACTCCTACTCTATATATCTTGCTTTGTTTTAGCAGAGAGACTCAGCTAAAACACAGAATTTTTTCATTAGTAATGAAATTTCCTTTAAGGGTATTAGTACCTACATTGATATCATCCAATAAAACAGGAGTTATACTTACACATTTTTTTTCATACAAAACCAAAAGGGTATTTGTTCTCGCCTTCCACTGAAAAGAGGAATTCTCTAACCTACACTAGACAGACCCGACTGGATGATCAGTGTTCTCTTTAAACACCTATGCATTTGAGAAGACAGCTCAATCCAAGACATCAAAAGGCAAGGAAATGGTACAAACTAAAAAAGGAAAAAATTAGGTTAGATATTATGAAGAAATCTTTTACACATGGTGGTCAGACATTGGAACAGGTTGCCTAGGGAGGTTATGGATTCCTTGTCCCTGGCAGTGTACAAGGCCAGGTTGGATAAGACCTGAAGCAACCTGGTCTAGTGGGAAGTGTCCCTGCATGTGGCAGGCCAGGTTGGGACTAAATGATCTTTAAGGTCCGTTCCAACCCTTTAACATTCTATGATTCTATGAGTCTATGAAATATGTAGAATTAATACTTACATTAAAAAATAACAGCAGAAATAGTCCATCAATGCTTTACAGAAGTCAACATGAAGCAATGTGTCCATGTGTCTTCAGAGTGTGATCCAGTTTAATGGACAGGCACCTATGGGGAAAAATGCACAGTAAGAAGATTCAGGAAAAATTCACCCAAAATAAGAAACATTAAATGATCATTTATAAACTTCTACGTTATATCTATCTTCCTGACCTATCCCAAAAGCCTTTTATATCTTTTCTAAATAATTTAAAGCCACAATTTTCAAACACAGACAAATATGCAACCTTTTTTTCCTGAATATCTTAACTGCACATTTTTCCCCATAGGTGCCCGTCCATTAAACTGGATCACACTCTGAAGATAAATGGAGAAGTGCCAAGACCCGTTGCTTCATGCTGACTGCTGCCAAGCATTGATTGAATATAATTACTTTTCTCCTTCAAGTTAGATTGCTGACATCTTCCTAACATTTTGCTCACTTAGTTCCACTTCAGAATCTGTACGACACAAATGCACAAGCTCAAATACTTTTCAAAGTGTGTTTCTATTTCATGCTGCAGTCAAAAGGGGATGAACAACAAAAAAAAGGGCAGCATTACCACAGCACTTCTCACATCATATCTGAGCTGATAAAACCTGCCAAAAAAAAGTATGACCCTCATGCAATAACTGTTTTTTGCAATCCAAAATATGGCATCTGTTAAATATATGTAATGTAAATCACACTCTTGGATTTCAGTGTTGGAGATGTTCTCAGTAGCTCTCTGAATTTCAGGTGCAGAATAATTTATTTATTGACTCTCTTAAATCTAGTCTCAATTGTGCCTCCTTTAGTGACTCCTTGCTGCTGCGACATTTTGAGTACAAATCACTTCTTTTGATTTGGAACCTTCTCATATTACCTACCTGCCTGATTGATTGGGTCAAAGTATCATCATTTTGCCTTTACTATTCCAGTTCTCATTTGCTGATCTGAAGGCTGCTATTTCGCTAGCAGCCTCCTTGTGCATGAATAGTACTGGAGAAAGCTTTTCTTCTTCAAACAATTCCTCAGAGTATTGACCTGTGCTGAGTCCTACAAACTTCTGATTAACCTTCCCTTCAGATTTTCATTTTACTGTAGGCTCTTTTGGAGTCTCCATTTTGAACCTGGTCTTTTGTGCTTATAGATTTGATCCAAGCAAGGTTGATATTACAACAGGAGCCCCACAAAGGGCAATATTTAACAACAGTATTGATTTATACAAAAGAATTTTCATTCATTTTCTTGAATAACTTACACAAGCTAGCAAAAATCAGAAGTATTTCTGTCTTTCTTACTTAATGCCTCTTTTAGGTATGGTTAGCAAGACACACCATCATGACTTCTTTGTTGTACTCAAACAAGCCAGACATTCCATCTCCCTGTACCTGTGCTAGAAATGCCAGAAGGGTCACTGGCTCATTCATCTACTTCATGTTCACATTGAAGATGAACATGATGAGGACGAAAAAAAAAAGGAACTCTGCTTAGGCCACACAGCATAAGTTCAGCTTAGTAAAAATTCATGGGAAGATAACATTTGCCTACATTTCCTGAACTGTGACTCACATTTAAGGCCTAATAGGAGCCAGTCAGGAGAACTGAAAAACAGCATGCCCTGGAGAAACCTTGAAATGGAATTCAATAAATCATAATGTTGAAAATGAAACAGTTAAAGCAATTGAAATGTGTCAGTAAACCATAAAACAATTGACACTAGGCTTAGAACATCTTATTATGTGTGATCGTATCCCAAATAACAAAATTAATTTTACACATCATGCTACCACGTTTAAGTCAGTTACTGGCTGGTAGGTAGGAGGAACTGATTTAATGTGCACAGATTATTTCACAGATGTTTACTTAAGTGTTTCTTTTATCCTCCTGCTACCAGCTACTCTCAGACAGAATATTGGCTGTGGGTCAGATTCAGTAGGGCAATTCTTATGGGCCTAATTTAACAAACATTAATTTATAAATACATTTATTTTTATTTACAGAAACTGAAATTAAAAACTTATTTTAAAGTTTTAAAATAACTTTGCCATGGAGGAAAGTGAGGAATATTAAATTATGGCATATAGGATGAAACTTTTAATTTATAACTCTAATATAATAGCTGAATACTATTTTTTCATTTAATTTCAGAACTCTGTGAGTATAAAAAATCAACTTTGAGCTCACATAGTTTATTTTAGAAGTGGAAAATATACGTCCAGAGAACTCAGTGAAATGGTATCTCATTGTGTAGACACTCTACAAGCACAGAAGACAGTCTCTGACCCAGACAGAAATATGCTCTACAGATGGAGGAGAAAATATGACTTCAAGTTATTTAGTACTGTTATTTAATTAAAAGTCCTGCCAACAGACTGCTAATCTTCCTTGAATAAATTTGTCTAATACTCATATTACTAGAGGGGATTAATTATACACTTTACAAGCTGCCTCTATAAAACACTGTTGTAGACTTTCTCTATTCAGATAGCTTCCAGCTCCCTCTTATAGTGCAAAAGTATGAATGAAAGGCCCCCAGTTACGTAGCTACCATGGCTATGGAAATAATTTACTCTTTGCACTATGCTGATGACCCAGCTAGGGGGACAGAGATTGAAGAAATATTAATGGCATATGTTGGGGTCACCATCCCGGTTCAAGTTTATCATGGCCATTTCCAGCTCTTGAGGGCAGGCTTCCCTGTCAAAGCAGTTACACCTGTGCAGCCCTGAGTATCTGTGAGGTAGGATTTGACTGGTTATCAGCCCTTAGACCTATGAACCAGATGAAGTCTGACAGTCACCAGTTCAGATATAGGGTCCAGCTATAGGTTCTGAGAGGTCCCTTGATCACCTGCATTTTTGATTTTAAGTTGTGACTTTCCCAGAGATTGTGCTATAGGATCCTGAGTTTTGGTAACTGCTATGAGATCTGTTTAAGGTTGTGATTCTTTGGGACAGTAGAGTCAAATTCAGTGTATAAATGGCAGAGGGAGTAATTCAAAGGAGATTTCTGATAGCTGGAGTTTCTCATTGTCATGGAAACTAATCTATATAGATTAAAATAATTAAATACCAAAGAAAACTAAGTGATAATATATTATCGACATTACAATAATAAGGACAACCCTTTATTACTGATGAGTTTGACATCACTCTTTGCATTTCTTTTGTGTATGTACAAAACACAAGAGTCTTTATCTGTATATATTTTCCTGTCTGAGGAGAAGGATAATATAAGTGTATTTTCTATAGTATACAGAATTTTGCTGGGTGGATATATATGCAGAATCATGTGATCTCAGTTTTTTAGACTGTCTTGAAAGTTCTGTTGTATTATTTCAGTATTAATTGCAGTATTTCAATTAAGTTTGATACTGAAGAACAGAAAGTTTATATAATTTGGTGATATTGATCTGGTCATTTTATTTCTGGTTTTAATCATTCTCAGCATATGACTGCCTTTATAATTTTCAATACAGGGAACAAACTACTACAGTAGACCAGGAGTCAGAGTACACATCTAAGTACAGCTAGAATGTTGTCTAATGTTTTTGCCAGGAATGCATAAAAATTAGTAAAACTGAGCTCTCAGAGTTATCCTTCTCCCTTAAGTATTTATGTATATTTAGATATATAGAACACAAGGATGTAAACATATATGTGTATATATCTATACTCATATATTACATATGTAAAATAATTCATGGACCTCAAAATCGGTTTCAGACCAACATTTTTTGACTCTTGTTTCCAAATCTCACATTTAGGAGAGAAAAAAAAATTCTTAAAAGGTCTGATTGTCATACATTCTGCAACTCCTAAGGATTTCTACCTAGTGATAGATGTTCAGCCCTTCTGAAAATAAGAAAATAAGTGAAACCTGGTGTGTGTAAACCTTGGCTTCTTGTAGGTTTTTTATAGTTTAATTTTGAAACAATACACAACATCCTTTGAATTATCAGAAGTCAGCTAAAAAAAATCCACTGCCCTTTATCTCAGCCTTTCTTCCCTTTCATTCTAATACTTTGATAAATCAGACTCATTAGAGACCACTGGGGAAAGTGGAATTCATGAGGACATCTCTTTATTTACAATCCCACATCTTCACACCCTGGCAGCTCTGCCATTCTTCAGAAATAAGACAGCAAAGAACAGATTGATTTTCTCTTTTAATTGCATCCCTGCCAAGACCCTATTGGCAGGAAAACAAAGGTATGGACCCAGGGTTTTTTAGATGCACTGATACAAGCCTATTTGTCAGAGATCAAATCTCCAGTGAACAGCTTGCTGCAGCTTTTATTTCCAAGACTTTGATAATAACATCAAATTGATGTTGCATTGGTGTGCACTGAGACAGCAAAGAAAATTGCAAAGATATTTAGAAGAGTACGGCAAAGGACAGAAAGAGAAGAGGAAAGAAAGCTGATGATTTTAAACAGCTTAAAGACAAATGTGTAATGCTTTTCAAAATATCGTGCTGAGCAATATGCTTTATCAGGCATAATGCAGCAAAACTAATTTGTGAACAGGTATACTGTTGATTTGTTTCTTCTATAAGTTTAACTTCCTGTCTGTAGAACAGGATTTCAAGACATTAATGAAACTCTTCACACTCAGGAAAAGAGTTAAAAAAAAGTTTGTCTGGATTTCAAGCAAGATGTTGGCATCTTTACCCAGGTGAAAAAATATCTGCCAGAAAGAGTTCTTTTGGAGAGGATGAATGACTAGGACCTGTAATTCTTGACAAAGTTTTCAATCAGAAAGAAATATTTTTAAGTTTCTTAAGCATTATTAAAATAGCTAGAGCATCTTGTCGATCTTGAGAGCACTAGAAAGCCAAATGTCATGTCCCCTGGCTGCTAGCATTTATGAAATATGTAATTCCTCTCAAGTATATTTCCCCTCTCTCTTCTCATTTCCATCTCCTGCCCTTCTAGAAAGTGGAGACAACTGAAATTCTTCTCTCCACACTTTCTGAACTATTTTATAACTACTAGGCCTTATTTCTAGACCACTATACTTCCCTCTCATCTACTTTGAAATTGTGCTGTTGCTAGTTAACAGTCCTAATCTTAATGAGTCAGAGGAAAGCAAGCCTGGAAAAACATCATTACTGTTCCCAGCTTCCACTGAAGACTACAACTGCAACTATAAATCTTTAGCCATGTTATTGTATTCAATATCTGTGACACGTTTCTATACCTCAGGGAGAACCAGAGGGACTGTAGGACAGATGTGAAGAGCCAAAGGCAGTAAGAAGTCTCATACCTCATCCCTTTTTTTGCCTATTCCTCCTTTTGTCCAGCTTTCATTCTTCAAGTGCCACTTGATACACAGTGCATACTAGAAAATGCTTATTCTAGTATCTGTGCCTTTAGACAACAAAAATATGCCCACCTCCTATTTAAGGGACTCACTGTTTCTCTGAAGGAAAGATTTTGTATTGCATAAGTAAGATTTTCTATTCTATTGGGTTTGCATGACCAGGATGTTGTAGCAGAGGGGCTACAGCGGTGGCTTCTTTGAGAAGCTGCCAGAAGTCTCCCCATGTCTGACGCAGCTAATGCCAGCCTGCTCCAGGACAGACCCATCGCTGGCCAAGGTTGAGCCAAACAATGATGGTAGTAAAGCCTCCGGGAAAACAGATTTAAGATGGAAAAAAAGCTATTGTGCAGAAGTAATTATGTCCAGAGAAGCGCAGAATGCGAATATGTGAGGAACAATTCTGCATACACCAAGGTCAGTGGAGAATGAGGGGGAGGAGGTGCTCCAGGCTCTGGAGCTGAGGTTCCCCTTTAACCCATGGTAAAGTAGGCTGTTCCCCTGTAGCCCATGGAGGTCCATAGGGGAGCAGACATCCACATGCAGCCCATGAAGGAGCCCCACTCGGGAGCCGGTGAATGCCTAAAAAATGTGTATGACATTGTGGGAAGCCTGCACTGGAGCAGAACCTGCAGAACCCTTGAGAGAGGAGCCCACACTACAGCAGGTTTTCTACTAGGACTTGTGACCTGGTGGGAGACCCATGCTGGAGCAACCTGTGCATGAAGAACTGCACCCTGTGGAAGAGACCTCATTGGAGCAGTTTCTAAAGAGCTCTAGTCTATGGGAAGGACTCATGTTGGGGAAGTTTGTATAGGACTGTCTCCTATGGGAGGGACACCATGCTGGAGCAGAGGAAGGACTCCTCTCCTAGAGGAGGAAGCAGTATCAGAAGCAACCTGTGATGAACTGACCATAAACCCTATTCCCCTGCATGGTAGAAAGAGGTAGAGAATTGGGAACAAAGTTCAGCCCAGGAAAGAGGGAGAAGTAGGGTGAAGGTATTTTAAAAATTTGTTTGAGATTTGTTTTATTTCTCATTGTCCTGTTCTGATTTTGATTGGTAATAAATTCAACTAGTTTTGCTGAGCTGAGAATGTTTTGCCCATGACAGTAACTGGTGAGCGATGTCTTCCTGCCCTTAACTCAACCCATGAGCCTTTTGTTATATTTTCTGTCCGCTGTCCAGTTGTGGAGGGAAGTGATAGAGTGGCTTTGGTTGGCAGCCAGGGTCAAGCCACCTCACTCACTAAATGTATGCACTATTACCAAGCAGGTGTGTAAATGCAGGTAGGTGCATATGCACAGAAAACACACACTGTTGGAACTGGTGACTCAATACAGGGCAGATGTATTTTCTCCGTCCCCTTCTATAAACATGAGGACCACTGAAGCAAGGAGCAGGGCAATATAAGACAAAAAAATATTCAGGAACTGTCATATAGCACCTTGAGAGCTTTCACATGCTTACATAGGCAATTCAAAAGTGTGACAGTGTTGCAGATATTATGCCTTCACGTTATAAAAATAAATCAAAAGACGGATGAGTAGTTGACCTCAAATACTTCAAAGACAAATTAAAAAGTCAAACTCAGAATACTTTAAAAAAAAAATAACATTAAAAACGTCATTAGAAAGGGGTCTGCATGACCTCAAGATTTTGAAAGATGCCTGTAATTCACTTTTGTCCAAAAAGGTGTCTTGTGGGGGGAATTGTATTTTTTGTTTTTCTTCGTTTCTTTTTTTTTCCCTTTTTTTTGGTGAAAGCATAATGAGTCCTTGTGATTTTGTTTTACAACACTGCCATTAAAATTCATGAAAATGCAGACAGCATCTGCCAAATGTCACCCACATTTTTCACAATCTCTTTACTTCAATGTGATACAAAGTCAAAACCATAGCATATATGATCCACTTAATAGCGGTCCTGCATAACAAAGCTGACAACTTATCGTTAGATAGCTAGTGCTGGGGCGGGAACACAATCCTCTATGAGTTTTCTGACTACAGAAAAAAGGTCTTTAGAAATAACAAAGTGTGCTCTAGTATTTACTCACTTCTATGCTTCTTTTTGTTCTGGAACAAGGGTTTTTTGAATTTTTAAAATATATTTCTTCCTCTTACTCAGCTTCAGTTAAGTTTCATTGCTGCAGAAAAATTGTCAGGTCATTCAAGTAGTGGAAGAACCATGCTCTATTTAAGATTTGGCTTTTCACTCAGGGAGCCTGTCATCACTGATACAAGCCTGAAAAGATAAGGCGCCCATATTGGGTTGAAACAATCTAGGGAATCAGATCTGAATATAAGTGTACAAAATAACTCAAATTGATTAACTCTGACTACATAAAAATTTTATATTACTCTGATTATTTATCTATTTTGATAGGCAGTTAAGTAGAGAAACCCCAATAAAGAGAAACAAGGATGAGAAGATAGTTACCTAATGAATAAGAACATAGAATTCTTTTTTTTTTGTCATACAGCAGAAATAAAATCAGCTTGCTCTTCATACAGAACTAGATTTTCTAAAATGAGAACTACACTTAATATTTCAGTTCTTGACAAAAACGTGGCTTCCAGAAAGGGTTGCATTATATTCAGAGCAACAAGGAGCTCTATTTAACAAAACAAACCAACCAACCAAAAAAAAAAGCCTTGTAAAAAAAGGTAACCAAAATGATTTTCCCTATTTTTAGCCTATAACTGACTTAGTGAAGTACCTGAATATTGTCCTAAAAAACAGAGCCTGTAAAGTAACGTATCTTCAAAATAAAATTACTTCTGAATTCCATTGAGGACAGGAAGAAATTTTTTGTTCTAGCTGTGTACTTAACTTATCAGCACAAATGAAAGTAAACCAAAGCTGAATCTCAGCTGGAATATCTCCAAATACTACATTTCTTAGTTCAGATGAGCAAATGTTTTAGTTTTACCATATTCTCTGACATATCTTGGGTAGGTCAGAGCACTTTTTACAAGTTACTAGGACATAAAAGAGATTCAGAAACTTTTCAATGTAAGGAAAATATATTCTCACCTTCACAATCAGACTCCGTAAATTTAGATTTGTAGAGATTTCATGAAGAGGAATCTGTTGAGCCACATTCAGAGGTATCTATGAGTGAGACCGCCATAAAGGTTCACATTTTGTCTCATTTCCAATAAATGAACATCTAGTTACCACAAATCATTGCTTTATATTGTAGACAAGCCCTCTTCACTGCAAGATCTCAGAGCTTGTGAAAGTTGTTACTTGTCACCTGGACATATTGTAGTATCGTCTTTCTCCTTCAGCTGACATTCACCTAATAACAGTAATCCATGATTCCAGAACAAATCTGAGTGGAAGAAACTGTCTCTGTCTAGAACTATTTTCTCTGTTGGTCCACAGCACGTACTTACAGCAAACTGTGATTAGTAAGCACAAAACTGGACAAATAATTAGCATTTAGAGTTTGGATTTTATCAAATTTGTTCCTCTGAAGTATAAATGTTTTATTTAACCTATTAATTTTCAATCCCTGTAAGTCCTCTAGAGATTTTGGAAACTACGTAGCTGTCTTAGCCATTGCTGCAGGACTGTGACGCCCAGCTTCACAGACATTAACCAACAGTCTCATCTTCAACTTCATTAGCAAAACTTTATTGTTGTAGCTCTGCAGACCTCATCATTCATCGAAGGAAATTGTGAGATAACAGTTACATTTCATATTGATTTTGATGAGAATTGGATCAGACTTTGAGTGTCTGGTAGTTAAAACCTCATTTCCATTACATACTTTATTCCGGGAGCTCAGTTAGTTTCCTTCCTTTATTGACTTACAGAGGCTCTCACAGACTGTTTAAACATGAGTCAGCAAATATGTCACAATAAGGTACTTTTCACAATGCACCTTGGCTTTTTTTGCAGACATAAGTCACCCTGATGTTTAATGTTTCATACTCTTTTTATTTTAAGCTTAAAATCTTATGCTTCCTAGGTAGTACATCACAATTAAGAACTGATTCAAAATCTGCTGTGGTTACTAAGATGCTTTTCATTTACTTCATTAGTGTCTGAAATGGGTTCCTAATCTAAGGTTCTGTGTAATCTTCTTTTTTGTGAACAGGCTTTTGAGGTCTCACTTATAAGAACTTTTAAACATGAATATGAGGTAAATGCATTAAAAAGTAGATTGAGATGCACTGATACAAACTGGACATGAAATTACATCTAAAGACAAGTATTGTGGAAAGTGTATTCATGAATGGTGGGGAAAAAAATCTGCATTTATTTGGAAATACACTAATCTAATTTTTCCCAAAAGGTTTTTTTTTTTTAAGCTTAGTAAATCTTAACTATGATTTATTTTTCAAAGGAGTTTAAACAGTTAAAATTCCTGAATAGCATAATTATCAGAGTTGAAAATGTGTTTAATCCCTTTTTTATGAATGAAGTGGGCTTGATAGATTTAATTTGATTAAGCTTTCCAAATGACTCAGAAAATATAAATATTTTTTGAACCTTTTTTCTGTTATGTTCTTCAGCAGGTAAATTGGGTCACTAAATGTTTCTAGAGCTATTACACAGAGAAACAAATTTGTGCAGCCAGCTTATTATCTCTTTATATTAGATTATATTCCCTTCTCCACCAAGATGAACTGACCTCAAGGATCCTTCTTATTAATAGAAACATCACAAAGAAAATGAGAAATGTTATTTTGGTGACATAACCTGGAAGAAAAAAAAATCCAAATGCAAATCTGAAAGTGGAAAAGGGAGGCTAAAAATCATTAACTCATTGCAAAAATAAATTTCAAAATTTTTTTTATATTTTTGAACAATGCTTGTGTGTGTCAGTGAAAATGAGCATGAGTATCATTTTTTTTCAGCATTCAACCTATTTGGCCAGGTGGAACATGGTGCCAGGAAGTCTACAGATACTGTCATAGAAATATTTTGTACCCATTTTTAATAAGTAGCCGACACAAAACTTTACTTTCAGATTTGTCGTATATTGTGAAAGATCTGTGACTACAGCCAAAGTTTTTTTCTTGATTCTTTATCCTTTTTTTTTTTTTAACTTTTTTAAATGTGAAGAATTTAATTTTGTAACTGACACTGGTTTTATAGTCCAGTGATCATCTCGGAGTTAAAATGTATACCTAGACTCAAGTGCATTCAGCAGGTACTAAAGCTGTGCATTAAATTATAAATGCATATATTTGAATAGAAACTATCCATAATAAAGAGCATCAGCGTCTTTCTTTAGATTAAAAATATTTTGATGATAAAATACAACAGGCAAGGTATGTATTTTAAGTATTTTATGACTACTTAAAAAATCTGTTAGTGTGTACCATCATGGAACTAGCAATTATGTGAAAATAAGTAAGCAAAAAGCAATTTTAAAGAAAATCTTAGATGGTAATTCAGAAAACGGACTAATTTCTAGCAGATTATATATTAGATAATTAAATTTCTTTTTTTTCTTGTGTAACTTGTGAGCAAATCATGGTTTTCCCTAATAAATTGTTAATTCAATTTTATTCAACAAATGTCTTCTTAAATTTTCTTCTTTATAGATTGTACATCTTCAAGATGCACCTGTTGATTGTGATTGAACCAATAAATCCAAGTAAATTGCTTTTTTCCCTCTGACTGAATATCCCCACAAGACATTTTCCCTGAGATAGTAAAATTCTGGGAAAATTTTCAGATATATATTAGCTCTTAGAGTTGCATTTACATGAATAGCATGAAATGCTTTATATATGTTGATCATCTGGCCTTTGACTTTCAAAAGCATATGTATACTTTTGGAAAACTTGCTTTCTGATATATTCATGGAAATTAAACACCAAAATAAATCTAAGTATGGAAAAATTACTTCATTATACTATTTAATAAGCATTTGAGAGATTTTTTTCTATCTCTTAATGAGTATTGCTGAATTTTCTCTTTTTCAGGAATATATTTAAAATTTTGTCTTGAACATCAGTAAGAAGAAAATAATAGCAAAACCTCATACATTTGCTGTGTGATTTCCTTTTTACTTATGGCACTAGAATAGCAAAAACACCAGGAAAAGAGAATGAAGAAAGGATGGCACCTATATGCTGTTTTTCCAGCCACCAAAGATAACCCTTAACTTGATAAACTTATTAGTTCTTATTATAATTTTCTCCCTTACACCACAGAGAAAAATGTTTTCAAGACAATTAAAATCAACATAGGATTGTTCATAATTAAATATTACTTTCTTCTTGAAAAAAGTTGTCTCAGAGGCACATTACTCAATCAACAAAAACCAACATATAAATGAATTAGTAACCCTTATAATCAAAGGCACCTACTATAATGCAGATAAATACCTATTTTATTAGATTCTTCTCATGTGCTACTGAATTCACAGTAACTCACTGCTATTATCTTGACAGAAGCTGTGACCTGATTTATTTGACTTGTTAAACACTGACATTGGATGTGCAATTTATATCTGCTAAACACGCCTGAAAAGCAGAGGCTCATGTCCTGGGCTATGTATAGGGCAACCATTTTGTACCGCAGAAAAGAGCTGTAAGGTGCAATTGAAGAAAGTACAAATAAACATTATGAATTTAGCCTTTAATAACTTTTCTTCTTTATATTTTTTTTCATCAAGATCAATATAGTGATATATAAATATGGAAAAACATGCAGAATGGCATTCATATCAAACACAATGTAATGCTCTGTTGATTTTTAAAAAATGTGAAGGCATATCTTCAACCTACTTCATTTTCTATGTTATTGTCACTAGAAAAAGCATTTATTATTACTTTTCCTCAAACAATTATTGCAAATGAAACTGTGTTTTTCATTGCAAAGAATTTACTGTCCATCCATCTCTATGGGTCCTAGATTTGTAGGTCAGTTTTTCTACTTAGTTAATGCACTATATTATAAATGGCACATCTGACAGACATTTAGTAGAACTACATCCAGCCCCCCTCACCTTCCCAGGTGCCTCTATATGACAAGTATGAGTCTCTGGATGGGGAAGGCTCATCAATGGATAAAATGGATAACTGTCTATCTATACCAGAGGTGTTGCAAGATAAGCTCAACATCACAACCACCCTCTTCTGAGGGGAACAGAGGATCCAATATTTCTGACAGAGCCACCTCTTAGGGACGTCTGATGACTTCCTGGGGCCCAGGTTAGGGACATTACTGGGAAACTTCCCAGCTTGGTCTAGTCTTATGTCTGTTATCCATTACATTATTCCATGTGGGTGGAGATGAAGATGCAATGTGTAGTCCAAGGGCCACCAAAAGAGACTTCCAGGGCTTGGAATGGTTGGTGAGGAAACCTGAAGAACAGGTTATTTTTTACTCTATCCTTTTTATATGGAGGCAGAGACATTGGAAGAAACAGATGGGCATGGGCTATTAATACATGGCTTGGTGACTGATGTCACTGCAACAGATGTGGGTTTTTTGATAACGGGATGGACTACACAGCACCAGGCTCGCTGATGTCAGATGGGATTTACCTTCCTCAAAGCAGGAAGAAGGTCTTTGCTCACAAGCTAGTGGGGCTCATTAACAGAGCTTTAAACTAGACACGAAGGGAGTAGCAGACAATATCGGGCTTGCTTGTGATAAGCTATGGAATCACAAATCAAGGTTAGAGGGAAGTGGTGCTAGCAAGGGCCCTCAGCTTGTTGCTCTGAGATGTGCTGGGTACACTGCAACATGTGAAGTCTTATAGAGATGAGCCAGGGGCTCCTGAGGCAATGGGAAGCAACAAGTGAAACCACACAAACACCAGTGAAATACCACAAAGGAATTAAGGTGTACTTCCCTAAGAAGATAATGCATCCGTCCGCCTAGCTGAAGTGTACTACCAATGCACATAGCCAACAGGAGAGGCTGGAAGGCACTGTTCTGCTAGATCATGTGGATCATGTGAAGAGTAAAAATCATAGAATAGAATCATAGAATCAGATAGGTTGGAAAGGACCTCTGAGATCATCAAGTCCAACCCTTGGTCCACTACCACTACAGTTACTAGACTATGTCACTAAGTGCCACATCCAGCTTCTTCTTAAATACCTCCAGGGACGGAGAATCGATCACCTCCCGGGGCAGCCCATTCCAATGCCTAAAGTCAGGACCCTAAATTTTATAAAAGCATAACTCCACCTGTTTGAGGAGCTAGTCAATAGGACCCTCTGGGAAACTGCCTTTGGGTATGAGGGAGCAGAACAGAGTTGACATATCCTTAAGGATGCTTTTCATAGAGCACAAGAGCTCTTGATGGTCCTGTGTAACATATCAGGAAAGGAAGAAAAGAGACAAGTATGGCTGAGTCAAGGCCTGCTGGTCAGACTAAAAGGCAAGAAGGAAAAACACAGGCAGTGGAAGCAGGGACAGGTATCCTGGGAAGAGCATAAGGCTGCTGATCGGTGTCTAGGGATGGGGTCAGGAAAGCCAAAGTGCAGCTGGAGATGAACTTGGCAAGAGATACAAGAAGTCTTCTATAGGTATAGCAGATAGAAAAGGAAGGTCAAAGAAAGTGTACTCTCTGATGAACACGACTATCAAACTGGTAACAATGGACGAGGAGAAGGCCAAAGTACTCAATAACTTTTTTGCCTCGGTCTTCACTGGCAACCCCTCTTCCCACACCTCTTGAGTGGATGGACCTCAAGAGAGTGATAGAGCAAATTCTGTTCTGCCGTAAGAGAAGATCACCTGAGGAATCTGAATATACATAAGTCTTTGGAACCTCACAAGATGCATCCCAGAGTTCTGGGGGAATTGGCTGATGTGGTTGTCAAGCCATTCTCCATGATAATTGAAAACTCATGGCAGTTCAGTGAAGTCCCAGGTGACTGGGAAAAGGGAAACATTGTACTCATTTTTTAAAACGGTAGAAAGGAGGACACTGGGAACTACTGACCTGTTAGCCTCACCTCTGTGCTTGGGAAGATCATGGAACATGTTCTCCTAGAAGTCATGCTAAGGTACTTGGAGGACAGAGAGGTGACTTGAAATAGCCAACGTGGATTCGCCAAGGGCAAATCCTGCCTGACCAACCAAGTGGCCTTCTGTGGTGAAGTGTCTACATCAGTGGACAAGAAAAGAACTACAGATGTTACCTATATGGACTTTTGTAAGGCCTATGATGCAGACTTGATGGATGGACTGTTTGGTGGATGAGGAAGAAGCTAAGTGTTCACATACAGACTAATGGTCAACTGCTCAATATCCAGATGGAGAACTGTGACAAATGGTTTCCCTCAGGGGCCCATATTAGGACCAGTACTGTTTAACACCTTCATCAAAAACTTAGAGGGATTGAGTATGTTCTCAGCAAGTTTGCAGATGACAGCAAGCTATATGGTGCAATTGACATGCCTAAAGAATGGGATACCATCCAGAGGGACCTGGGTCTGGACACTTGAGAAGTGGGCCTTTGTGAAGGCATAAAATGATCAGAGGGATTGAACACCTCTACTATAAGGAAAGACTGAGAGAATTTGGGGTTATTCAGCCTGAAGAAGAGAAGGTTCCGGGGAAACCTTATTGCAGCCTTTCAGTATTTACAGAGGATCTATAAGAAAGATGCTGACAAACATTTTAGTGGGGCCTGTTGCAATGGGACAAGAAGTAATGGCTTTTAACTGAAAGGGGGTAAATATAAGATAGATATAAAGAAAAAAAAATTATGATGGTGGTGATGAAACACTGGTACAGGTTTCCCAGAGAGGTGATGGAAACATTCAAGGTCATGTTTGACAGGGCTCTGAACAACCTGATCTAGTTGATATCTCTGCTTCTTGCCGAGGGTTTGACTAGATGAACTTTCCAGGTCCCTCCCAATCCAAACTGTTCTATGATCATGTGATTTATTTTATCTCTTACTCTTTACTTTGTGAGCTTTTTTTTTTTTTTTTTAATTCTCAGAATTGTTTTCCAGATTTAAGCATGAAATTTTGCATTCATTGAACCCAATGACAAAAAATGTCATGTTTTCTTAAACTGTTAGCTGTAAAACATTTGGGTAAATGAAACAATAAAAGTTTTGTCATTTGTCATTGAAATGTTGATGAAAATCTGTTTTAACACACTGTTGAGCAGATATAACATTAAGTTATTTCACAGAGATACCTTTGCATTTGCACCTTACAGTATTGTTCACACAAATTATTTATTTATTTAATTTTACTTAATTACTGAAAAGATATTTAAGGAAATTAGTTCAAAGGAAAATCACCTCATAGTTTACAACTTTTTGATCTTTAAATAAGTATGACTTTTAAAGAACGAGAAGTGGATGGATCTCTTTCAGGGAATTGTACAAATCAGTTTGGAAAGTGTACAAAATTGCCTCGGTGAGATATATGGCTCTATTACCTTATGCATTTTATTACCTTATTTCACTGCCCTGAAATTAGAGAGTAACCATCTCACTTTTGTCCCTTTGACACCACTCAGTAACTTCCAATTTTTATTATGAGCAATAATCTTTCCAAAATACCACCAAGTTCCTTACAATGTTTGTCATGTCAGTCAGGGAGACTGGTGAGTACCGAACATTTGCATTCCTTGGACAAATTTGTAAATCTTTCTACCCAAGGTTCTCCCAGGCCTTTGTTTTCACCATCACTATTTTGTCCTATTAAAACAAAAATAGAAATTACTCTCACTGAGCTTTGCCTAATAGATTCTGACAGAATTGTAAACTCTTGGTATAAAATTATTCTGCTTTTTAAATTTAAGCACAAAATGCCATTTTTTAATTTTTTTTTTTTTTTTTACACTTAACACATTTGTTTAGGTAATATTTAGTTTGCTTTAGTGTTCAGTGATTTGTCATTTAAAAAGTTATGCTACCAATTCATAAATTCATTAAAACCCCTTAAGATTGGTATTGTTCAGTCATTCTACGAATAGTACATTAATAAATTTATTGATTCAAGTCTAGCATTTAGCTAAAAGATGGTTTATAGTGCTGACAATATTTCAATAGGTCAATAAAATAAGAAAATACAGGGTGAGTCAGTCAGTAACTTCAATAATATCAATTTGTTTGCATGCCAAAGCTTCAAATCAATCAAACGTGCATGCAAATAGCCCCATTAAATTTAATCTGGATTGAGAAGATACTTAAGCATATAATGAAAATTGAAGCTCTTCTTTAATTATCCACATAAAGTGCATCACCATCAGCGTAAAAAATACAGATAATGCTCTTTTGGTAACAATCAACTGTTTAACCAATGGCAATAGTGATAAATTTCTTTTAAGATTTAATGTCCTGATAAAGCCAAGTACCTAACTCCTTGTCGAACTTCAAGCAGAAGCACAGCCTGGTTAAAGAAAATAGAGCAAGCTATGTAGTGTTAAAAAAGATGAATGCTTAAAAAACTCACTGAAATATACCTCATATAATGAAGGAATACATGTTCTGTCCCTATAATTATGTATCTTGTCAGTATGTGAACTTTAGAAGATAAACACGTAACCACTACCCAAACATAGACCTCAGTCCTTCAGGTGTATCTATTAATTCAAACCTGCATCACTGGAAACCTAGCAGAGAAGAACTTTTTAACAGCACTTAGGTGGGAAGAGGGCAGGAAAGGTAGAAGAGAGGAAGAAAAAGTAAGATAAAGGAAGAACACAGGTTTATGCCCTTTATTCTATTGTCTGACAGTAGCCTGACTGGCTTTTGATTTTAGTATAATTTTCATTCACAGTTGTGAAGTGTAGTTTGCTGTTTACACTGACTGTGTAAATCTGCAGTGGCTGCTTATTTTTACCCTGACTACTATTAACTAGTCCTTGTAGTTAGATGGACTTCATGATACCTTGCTTTGCATACACACTGAAACAACTGCAGGATCAGAAAGAAAAATCCTGAGCAAGAAGGTCTGTTGAGCTATAAATTACTCCAGGATTTCAGTGCCTAAGAAGTGGGGAAGCTAGTTGCATGAATGACCTGAATCCCTAATGCATATGTGCTCACAAACAATCTACAAAATATTTTGAAAATGGGAAATTGGCTTTCTAATTCCAATTTGTTGAAATTTTAAGTGCATATATATAATTAAATATTTATTGTATTGGAAACAGTCTGATATAAAGAGAATTACCCTAGCTTTGCAGTAGGAGGAGAGACCTGAGTTACAGTTCCTTTTCCAATGAATGCTTATGGTTTTCATATTGAAGAACTTCATATTAAGGTATTATTGAAGTAAAGGAATAGAGTGCAATTCTTATTATTCTGTTCCAACCATAAGGCAATAAAGTCATACTCATTCTTTTTCTGATTCAATGAATATGTAATTATTTCATGAAAAGCTGAAAATTTCAACAAGAATATGGCCACCCTTATTGTATTCAGTAGCCGTAAGTATTTGACTTTTCTACTCAGCTATTGCACAGAAGGAAAAGATATCCATAGACATGCCCACAAAACATGTGAATGGTGCTTCACTCTTTCATGTTTGGAAAAGCCTTTTACCAACTGGATTTTAGTACAAAAGCATGTGATATCGCACAGTCCTGTCTCACATTTTTCATAAAACAAAGACTAGATCTCAGCAGAATTTAATCAACATAACTCCCACAGACAAAAGGGTGTGCTATTTTGTGGGAAACATGTAAATACAATACATAGATAAAACAGAAAATATGCTCTAGTCTTCACCAATTTCAATTGGTCGCTTCTTGCCAACCAATATTTTGTGATTCCATTCAAACTATTTCTTTTCCTTTTTATTATTTTCTCTGCATAAGATGGAAAGGATGCTGTTTCCTCAAAGCACTACAAGATCCAAACTGCCAAAAATGCTGTGTAACTTGCCTTTTGCCATCCTGTCCTCTTCCTTATAGCACAAAGTACATTTCTTTCAATAATAATATCAAACAGTTACTGGCCCGATAAGCTCCACATTCAACTTCTCAGTAGCTGAGCTTACATTGCAGGTGTGCACTCTATAATGTACCTCAAGCCCCTGCCTCCCAGATGCACACTGAGAGTTTCTTGACTGGATGTGTCCCTGCTTTTCCTGCTTCCTGTGGAAGGATGTCTAGATTCAGGAGAAGAGAGATGATTCTGACTTGCCTCTGTAATAACCTCCAGGGTCTACTAATAAAGCTACTTAAATAAAAAGGCACTTAGAAATGGCAAGAAAGAAGAAAAGAGATGTGTTGAAGAAGTGTAACTACTAATAGTTATGGAACTGATAAGAATTGTCAGAAGTGCAGCAGGCTACCGAAATAGATTCATAAGAAAAATTACGTCTGTTAATGAGGATTACCAGTGGCACTCAGAAAGGCAATGAACAGAAGGGATCTCCTTCACCTGAATATTTTCGAGAAGCA
Source organism: Pseudotriccus pelzelni (assembly GCA_035584735.1). Lineage (NCBI taxonomy): Eukaryota > Metazoa > Chordata > Aves > Passeriformes > Tyrannidae > Pseudotriccus > Pseudotriccus pelzelni. The sequence goes on from JAWMRA010000078.1 coordinate 70,743,487, forward strand.
TTAGATTTACCTTTATACTACTGAGAAAAAAAAAAAAAAGAGTTAGTTATAAGACTACAGTACATGAAAAATGTGCCACATGATGTTACGCTAAAGGTGCTTAAAGATAATCATGTTCATGTCACTGTTTCAATAACGTAAAGTGTACGACAACCACTACACCACACAGTCTCCATGACAAAAGCAAAGCTGAACAAAATGTGATGCTTCAGAAACCACAAAGCAGAGTACATCAGCCAGAAGGTGACTTATAATTTTTGATATAATGGATTGGACTGTGAACACAATGAATGTCTTCCTAGAAATGGAGACATATGGGTAACTAGCCTTTAAGACATTTGTGCTGAACCATAATACTCCCTGTTGAGCATCATGCAGTGTTCTAATTTTTCTCAGTGTTAACTGAGGGATTATTAAAACAGAAATTTCCTTGCTTGATGATAATTTTTTTCATGAGAATAAAGGTTACGGTCTTATTATTGTTCTCATAAAATTGTGTCTACATTTAAAACACTACAACTGTTCCATTCCACATATGAAAATATGGAGATATACTATCCAGGATCAAGTCCTGGACTTGACAGCATCACTTCCAAATCTCTCTAATTTAGAAAAAAAAAAGGAAAAGGTGGAGCACCTTGGTTAGGACATCCGATCAAGCTTAATTTGATTTTTTTTTTTTCTATTCTGGATAACTACCAATGTCCTACATTTAGAATAAACAGCACTACTGAATTGGACCATAGCAAACATTAAATGGCTTTAAGTCAGGGAAATAATACATTTATTACATCTTTCTGACATTTTTTATTCATGGAAATTGGAAAACTTATCATCATTGAGGATGCTAGGTTAGTTGTATTCAGTTCTCTTGCTGCTGATATGAAACATCTCCTGAAGCTTTTATTCAGTATCCAGACTAAATGAAGTGCAATTTTATGATAATTACCTTTAGTAATACAAGCTACATAAATTTTCAGTATCAGTACACCGTACTTCAGTATCTGAACCTTTGATGACAAATTACATCTGCTTTTAATATGTTTTACTCTGTAAGATCAAAAGATGACTTTCTGGTATATTGGAAAGTTCAGGCTTCTATGCTTACTTATGTATGAACGTCTTCAAGACTGATTGCAGCATTGGAAAAAATCAGACATAGTGACAGTATAACTGGTGACCTAAATTTTATCTTGGCAACAAGATATGCCTTAATTGATTACTCCTGAACTAAATCATAGCAAATATCTGTCTTCCATGCCACAAAAATGTTAACACTTACCATTGCTTTGATGTTCTTACATGAGTAAGATTTCATTAAATATTTACTTAAATTGTTTTCCTCTGCATTTAAAATTTTTGTGGATGTTACATTTCCTGGATCCCAATCTATCTTCTAATAAAAGTAAAAGATCTTCAAACTTTTCTGTCTATACAGTTTAGAAATTGTTCACCACAGAACAGCTCCTGCTTACAGCAGGAGCATTTTTAATGATATGTTGGTAAAAAATTACAGATGTTAAAAGACTAGAAAACTAGGAGACTTCACAAATGCCACTATCATAAGAGACCTAACTAATGGCTCAGGTGAAAGAAATGGGATTCAGTGCACAACAGTTTACCTTTCTGAGTTCACCCCCCACCTCCACTGGTACAGGGGCTGCAGTTTGGTTTTGTCCTCTTCTTTTGCTTACATCAAAAGTTAGTCCCCATTTACCTTTGGAGAAGTAACAACAAGCAACAGCCTAGGAGCCTTTTTAAAATAGAGACCATATTCTCATGTCTAGCTGATAATTATATGTATTAAAAACTTATCCAGCAAAATTTCTCAGTACTACTAACAAAAAAACAAAATACTTGTGTTTTATTTTTTATCCACTCATTTATTAGATTATCTGATTCTTAGACATGATCGCCTTTCTAGGGACATTTAAACATTTGACATTTAAAACATCCATTTAATTTTCAACATCAACTCTGCTAAATTCAATTCAAGAAAAGAGAATTCTCCTAACTATATTCTAGTGTTTTTATGAGCTTCAGGAAAAGGTAAAAGTATCTAAGGTGAAGCTGTCATTTACCTCCATCTCATGTAAACCTGTTGGATGCCTGATTTGCACTAATTTCTTAGGGGAAAAAGGCCAATAGAACAGTTAGCTGACATTAAAGAAAAAGCAGATAATTCAAATTACAGTTTATGAGATGTGACCTAGAAACCACATAAGCAATAAACTTGGATCCATTAAGGTAACTTTTTTCCCATAACTGATATTTATAAAATAAGAATTTTGGTTAGTATTTTAAACACACCTAAGAATTTAGGGACTCAGATTCCAGGGAAATACTTCATCCAGAATATAATGAGATTAAATCCCTCAGGCTGTTTTGGAGAGCTTAATCTTGATGTTTTACCTTAAACTACAGTAATTGAATATATAATACATGTTGCCTGAAGACATGATGGTGCTCACTCTAGTTAATAAAGGTCGTCAGTGTAAAAAAAAATGTACATGGATTATTCAAGGACCAGAGGATTATTATCTTTACCTACCGTATGTTAGATATATGAATTAACCTCAACTGCTTCTGTGCTTCAAGTATAAAATTCTAAGAGGTTTATCCAAATATTGACAAAACATTTAAAATAAAACTGAAATGCTGCAACTTTTTTGGGGGGAGAAAGGTGGATTCTGGTTAGAAAAAAAACCTGTTTGCTTGCACTGCAGAGCATGTCGCTTATACACAGAAGGAGATTCATCATTTTCAAACAGAAACAAAATGCACCCTGTATCTGGACTGAGTGAACTCTTGAGAGGGAACCCTTTAACCAAGGGTTTAAATTTATTAAGAGTACTTCTTTGTCTCCTGAATTGTATTTTACTTTTGTGACCAAAAAGAAATCTAAATTTCTTGGGCAAAATTAGCTACCAAAAATGAAAAGCAAAACTTGTAGTGGTTTATTTAGCGATTTAGTCCCTAGAATTCAGCTTCATAAGAATCGTTCATTTTTGTAATGCCCCTCAGCCCCAACTCAACTCCTTTTGTTTTTTACCAACACTTGTATAAACTCTACAAGACATTTAGGAAAATGTTTATACTTTGGTTTGAATCACAGGCAGGTGCAGGACTGTTCAAAGACATAAGGAAATTAGCATGCAGAAATGCATAGTATGATCTGAGCAAAATAAGACTCAGAGAATACTTATTCTATCAGTAATAACTTGGCCTATTAGTACAAAAACTTTTTTTCCCGTGCTAATTCTATACCAAGTTGTTTGTCTTTTGTGCTATTTTCTTATCTAGGCAATCATGTTTAAAATGATTAACCACTAATAAGTCTGTTAAGTTGCTTTGTCACTGTCTGTCACCTCCTAGAGTGGTGTGCCACAATATACACCTTGGGAACTGATTCCCTTCTATAGAATCATAGGATCATAGAATGATTTGGTTTGGAAGGGACCTTAAAGATTCTCTAGTTCCAGTTACCCTGCCTTGGACAGGGATACCTTTCAGTAGACCAGGTTTATTAGGCCCCCACCCAATCTGGCCTTGAACACCTCTAGGAAAGGGGCATCCACAACTTTTCTGAGCAACTTGTTCCAGTAGCTTGTTACCCTCAGAGTAAAGTTCTTCCTAATATCTAATCCGAACCCACTTCGAGTTTAAATCCACTCCTCCTTGTCCTATCACTTATAGGACACTTATGTGGCTTTTGACAAAATCCCACACTGACAACATCAGCTTTGTGGATAATGAATTCCAAGCTGAGTTTTCAGTCTGATAGTAAAATACAGTAATCCCAGTATTATTTCTGGTGGCTTGTCTGTTTGTTTGTTTTGCTAAGTTGATATACCTGCAATAGTATTTCATTAGAATGTGCATTATGCTTTTGAAATTAACCTCATTAATAATACCTACTGTGTTTTAAACCATTTTATAGAGAAGTCTCAGTCCATACAACCTGTTGAATTTATTATTCTTTCATTCTTCTGGATGAAACTAAACAATACAACAAGGTTTAGGAGATACCTTAATGCAAGCTAGCTGTCAGTGGATGTTAATCTCATGGTACTAGATTAGAGATAGAAAAAAGAAGATACAAACAAACAAACAAAAAAACCCCAACATATAGTTTAAATGTAAAAATGGTCAGATCTTAGCACTGCCTGGTTTTCTCTAAAAATGTTTTGTGTCATACTTCCTAGTTACTGCTTCACTTAGATCTATTGATTCCATAAATGATCTATCACACTGAGTTATGGTCACATTGCATGCTTAAGAAAGTGAAGGAAAGAACCAAAAAAACTTAAACTAAAAAAATTGATAAGCTCACAATTACAAAAAGTCAGAATCATTGTTGCAAAAGAAAAACATCAAACTGAAGAAGCAGTTAAGGCAGATGTAAAACTAATCCATGATGCTCAGTTTATAAAAGTATCTTAGCAGAAGGAAATGCCTCCATATAACAATATTCTCTGTTTTTCATCAGTATAGAGAAAATTCTTGTTTGGAAGTAAAGATAATTCCGTAGAACAAAATATCCTAACATTGCTTCAGTCTTTTTTTCCATTTTTCTGCCTACTCAAAGACCAGGTAACTTTCTTGGCAAATTACTCTAATTTCAATTTTTTGTTTTGAAACAACATTTTTAGCTATTTGGCTTGTGACAATACAAGTACAGAACAGCAGCAAATCTGGAAGAGTTTGATCATAGCAAAGACTGGTCTTGAATATTGCATTTACCAGTATGGAACCTGGATGAGGAGGACAGAAAGATATGTGATCAAATCAGTCATGTGCGTATGCATGATAGTAGCTCTGTCATATTCAGTGATGAATGTACAGACTGCCCAAGGATTTCTAAGAACAGTGCTTTCTCTCTTCAGCTTTGCTGTTGTTACCCTGTTGACGTGTGTGATTCTTAGAAAGAATGTATGAACACTGAAACAGCATGGAAAAGGATAAAAAACCCACAAGAAGGTATTTGACAGAGTGAAGAGAACTGTTAACCAAGACTGTATTACAGAAAAGCTGCCATAATAAGAATGGGAGAATGCTTCAGCAGAGTACTGAAGCACAGCTAGAAGCCCATACTGCTTAGACCCTTGGCATATAAAGAGGAGAAAACACTCAGCTGTTAGAGGAGCTTCTGGCTGTGGATTTTTTTGGAATGTAACTATTCCACAATTAAAGGAGGTGGATAAGCACTTTGATAATGAGCTATTAGAAAACCTTTAATGACACTTTTTAAAAGTGCTGCTGATGACTTTACACTTCTGCTATGACTCATGGCACTTCAAGGAGTAAGGACAAGGAGAGTAAGACAACTGAACAGTCAAAAAGGATGCCACATGCATAAAGACACAGCCCCTTAAGTAACACATAGATGCTTACCAACTTTTACAAAAGTCTTTGAATCTTTGTCTTGAAATCTGCAGACAATTTAATTGTATTCAGGAGTGGAAAAGTGTGGGCTGGAAAAAGAATTAAAAATTGCATTTCAGGATTTATCAGATCAAGAGAAGGAAGACACACAAAAGATCATTATCCTATTAAAGTAAAGTTGGAAGAAATGGGTTTGTGCAAGTCTAAATTTTGTTTAAATAAGCATTGAAGTAACTGCAGAAGATTTTAAAGTTAGTTTCACAAGCTGGATAAAGTCTGTATATCTGGGGACAGGTCAGCTGAAACCTAAGCACAGAGTATGCGACTAATGGTGATGTTTGACAGCTCAGTTGCCATATATAGAGATTATAATTAGCTGTGGTAAATGGAAAGTGACTGATTAAAGAAAAAGCCCTACAACCCATTGAAATTCCCTACTTGATAATGAAAAAGGGCAACATCATATTGAGTGATGTGTTGCATAGCTACTGTAGATTAATGTAATATTTCTTGAGATGGTGAATATTTCTAAAATACTCAGGAAATAAAAGAAATATTTTCCAAGTGTCTGATGTGAGAGAAAAAAGGGATGTAGTATATCACCACAGAAAGTGTAAATCTGAGTACTGGTCACTCAAAGAGCAACAGGAAGGGCAGTCAGCATAAAAATGCCTGATACTGACGACATAAACAAAATAGAAGATAGAGAGTAACAAGTTGGTCATATCAACTATACATTATTCCATAGTCCAGAAACTATCTTTTGTACCGTACGGTCACTCTGTCTTTGAAGCACTTGGCAGAGTGCTGGCTTATACTTCAGGTTTAGAACTTCCACACTATACATCATAAGTACAGCTTACCCTTCATTTTACTCATATCAGTATGAGTAATAAATCATAGTTTCTTTACTGAGACAGAACTCAAGACCATTTTCTCATTTAATAGCTTTCATCTGTATGATGTTCTATATAATGGATATCACAGTACACTAATGAGTTTGCCAGCATTATCAGAAGATGTATCACCATTTACATAGTTTCTTTTTATGCCTGAAATGACTGTATGAATATATTAGTTTTATAATTTCTCTTCACTTATATAGGTAAAACATCATGGTCCGTTAAATATATTTTGAAACCTTTATCTAACAATGTTCTTAGTGTATGGTTACTATTATGTTTTCTCATTAGTAGTGATATTCTCTGTCTTATAGAATAGTCACTACTTGTGACTGTTGAGGTTTTGTGCAAAACTTTGATCTTCACATTATACACAAAGATGAGGGGAAGAGGAAAATTGTGCCTCTGAAAAAAATAAAACAAGCCACAAACTATATGGTACATAAAATGCTTTGAACATTATTTCCAAGGTTTCATATTAGTTTTGTCTTATACCAGCCACAGAGACTGAAGCACCCTCAGCACAGCAATTCTCTCTGGCCTCCGTTACCTACAGACTTCATGCATAGTCAGATTTATGCACTGTGAATGACTTCACCGTTCCTGTTTGTAAAGTTGTTTGCAAACATGTTTGGGCAATCATGGCTTTAACATACATTGTTGCATAAGGGGGAATCTACAGCTATGAGGATTCATACTATCTTTCTCACTTTCTACAGCTATGAGCTACGAAGTTCCTGCCTGGGCAAGTAGATTTGGTAAGCTTTTTCTTGTGTGACAACTGTGATATGGGAGACTGGGTCCCTTTGCTCTGTGTGCCTCTGATTCAAAGAGGTGCTTAAGTGCTTATATTTAACCTAAGATGGAATTTCAGTGGTTCACACTAGGAGAACAATTTGCCTCTTACCTACTAGACATTCAGGTTTTCCCAGATAATGTACTCCAGGAAACTGGAATTGATTTGTCACACATGTCCAAAGTGCACAGGTCACTGTGCAAAAAATAATTCATGAAGTAAGAGTTAACAAGCAGTAGAGGGAGTTCAACTCTGCAGTCTACTTAGTGTACCCCAACACCTATACTCATTCAAAAGAAGACTTCTCTGAACTACAAAGCCAGTCTCATACCTTTCCCCTCTCTGATAACTTGAATCTGAGATACATGCTTCTACTCAGGAATCCGTGGTTACTGCCGTAAGCAGTGGAATTTGGCATGTATCTCAGGTTTGACACATTGATTTTTTGAGTTAATGATCTACTTTCCAGCAGTGGCATGGCTAACCCCCTGTGTTTTCAATATAGAACAGAACTGCTCTAAGGACTCTTATAATAGAAATAAGGCAACAAATGAAGAGCATTGAAAGGTTTCTCCTTTGCAATGAGCTTTGCAAAGAACACTCACTCAAGGGCTGGACAATCCAATTTGGGAAAAAAAAGGTACAGTTACAAAGTGTCTTCTGTGAACCTCATTGTGGTTTCCCCAAGAGACTTCAAATCCGCCTTCTGTCTTCTCCAAAGGCGAGGAAGGGAGGTAATGCAATGATGACTCAAAGATAGCCTTTCCTCTTATTATTACCTAGTAATATTCCACAAACATTAAAGATGATACATTTGCAATGCCACAAAGATGGTTTCTGCTTATTTGCAAGGCAAAATGTATATGGAAAATGGTCTTCATACCTGAATTTCCAACTGTTTCACTATAAGGATATCACTGTATTGAGAAAAAATGTTATCCTTTATATTAAATTGTCCTATCCATTGATTGTTCACTAAGAATTATCTAGACAACCAAATTCTATGAAAAAAATTGATGTCAAAGTCAAATCCTACATTTGTTCTTGCACCAGTAAGACTAGGTAAAGGCCCACATCTCTGTCTTAATGATGGTTTCTCCCTGTTGAGCAAAAGTAGCAAAATTAGAAAATGCAATGAGATACATAAAGAAAAAAAGGCTAATTATGATTTTGTTGTTCAGATAAAGCACACAAAATGAATCATAATCCTGTATTCTAACTCATAAAAATCCATTTTTAACACATAAGGAACTGGCTGTTCATCTGTTGAGAGATTTTTTGCCTATTTTTTGGCAGTAAAATCCTCTATTTCTTTTGCAATTTTGGGGATAAACCAAGGTTTTTAAATATTATAAATATCTACTTTAGATATATGAGATTTTTTTTGTTTAGTTTCACCTCATGTTAAAAGACTGTTAATGTCATTTATATATAAATATATACACATATTTATATATATATATATATTTATAATACAAACAGTTCCATTTGCCTCCAGATTTATTTTGGCTATCCTGCTAATGTGACTCATGGAATTTTTTATAGTATTGTGAGTATAACTTGGGATTCCTAGAGATACAGCAAGTTTTTAGATGACTGCATATACAACCAATATATGTTGGAAGATTAGAGTGAATATGTGTAGAACTGGAGATTTACCTTGTTCATCTTATTACAAATACTCTTCTTATGATCAGACACCTCTCAGCTTAACTGCATCCTTCTTCTTCTTTTTCAGTCTCTCCATTTACATCTTTTTCAAGTCCAGACCAGTAGGTGAGGTTGAATATGCTGAACTCAATATGTATACTGACTATTTCTTCCTACATTATAATTTCATCTTCCTTCAGGAACACTAAGCATATAACTCTGTTTTAGCGTAACTGATTTGAGGAAAAAAAGAACAAATTTTTTCTCTAAAAATCACTGAGTTTCTTCAGTTGCCTAGTCTGCTATCAGGAGAGCAAGCACTTTGAGAGAAGAGGGTCCAAACTCACCAAACACTTACAAACTTGGTGAAATAGAGTTTGCAGTCAGGATCTTAATTTTCCTTTTTTATGCCCAAAGACACTACCTGAGCTGAGGGCTAAGTGCTTATTTCAGGCACTTTCAATGTCGTAGTTAAAAAATAAATGTTCTAACAAAGCTTTTATAATTCAGGGAGAGAAACCAAAAAATGCTGAGAGAAGAAATGGACAGAGAGGTAAAATGATTTGTTTCAGATTCTCTGGCTAATAGGATTTACAACCGTGTCCAGAAACTAGTATCCTGAAATTGGCATGTGAGACAGTAAATACTACTATCTTCTTCCAGGTTCCTTTCACATATATCGTAGGACAATCTCACTCACAGCAATTCAAAATAGGGAGAACAATGCCAAGATAAACTTTATGTTACCTCTGCAAAAGTTGACTATTCCTCTATGATCATGAAAGATCTGTTCACCAGAAAAATCACAGCTGAACTGCAATTCTTTGCTGTCACTTGCATTGCATTTATCAAGCTATTTATCTCCCGCATGAGTTTCCTATTACCACAAGCAGACAGCTTGTAAGAAAGTATTTTAAATGAAAGTGATATACATTTAAATACAACATTTTTCTGAGAAGTAATTTACCCTTCCTCCTTTACTAGCCACAGAATTCAATAGTTCTGAAATGCTGTACATAATGAATGCCAACCCCACAGGCCTAAGCAATAATTGCCATTTTTCTGTCTTAAAGATTGCAGCTATTATTTATTTATTGTATAATAAACTCAAGTTGTCATTCACCCCATGACCATGTCACCAACCACCTTTATTTCATGGTATAAAAGAAAACTGCTCAAGGGATAGATTTCTTTATGCAAATTACATGAAACCTATTAAAGGAACAATTGCTCACAATGCTGAAATATTTAGGATGGTGAGATAAATGCCATGGAGGACAATCACAAAACTTAAGCTCATTTCAGTGGTCTCAGCCTCAGATTTTACTGACTCAAATCTACATTGAAAAAGCAACTCGACTCTTCATTTAACTGTGCTAGTCAGCCTTCAGCATCTTTCAGTGTCTTTTCACATGCTTCATTCCTGACCTTAGCTTGTTTGAAGAACTGAAAAAAATTACTCAGACCCTTCCTTGCAGGAGGTGACAACTTAAGTCCTGATGCTGCAGCACACTTTCTGGCCCCACAGCAGTGGGGCAGGAGCTCTTGTTCCTCTGGAAAATAATCAAATCAACAATTTAAAATCTGCTGTTCAAAGCCTTCCCCCCTGGCTCCCTAAAACACAAACATGTACATACACACAACTAACTGCATGAGGTATCTAGGTTTCACCATGTATTATCAGAGTCCTCACCCTGGGAACTTGTGAAGTGATTGCTTTAATCTTATTCTGTAAATGTGTGTGTGTATCTATTTTAGTATTTCTATGCATAATAAAAGCAGTGATTTGCTATCTCTAAAAGAAGCTATCAATGTGCCATTTTGATGAAGAACTCTTAAAAAAAAAGAAACCAAGTAACAGCAATCTCAGATTCTGCACGAAGACTGCACAGCCACTTAAAAACATACTGTGGGTCTTTAATATGTTTTCTGAACCTCAGAGACATATATAATATGACTATTTCATAGTTCAAATAAAGACAATTGAAAGAAGTAGACCAAGAGTAAATTCTTAATATTACTAGACCTTTAATTCCTATCCAACAATTTTTTAACATTTTTATATGAATATATGCATTTTACATCTATTGTTTAAAATATAAGAATTTAATATTAAAAATATCAACTTTGGATGTTAAAATTTAACTATACCGATCCTAATGATGTAAATTATCTAAATACTGACCTCATAATTAAGTAGTGAAATAACTAAATAATCTTTAAAAATTTCAACTTCTACTCTGATTTTCATCAGGTCAACTCTCCTTATAGTAGTTTATGTCAAGAGTCTTTGAGGAGATCCAAGAAAAGGCCATTCCTTTAGTCTTCAAGTGTCCTCGATACTATAAACTGTTCAAGGTAGAGTAATGGCAATGCATGGTTTTAACTTCCTCCTCACCATTCCTGCTCTGAAGGTGTGGGACCCCACAATGAGCAGTTTCAGGGAGAAAAACGGAAACAGATTTTTCTAAATGATGCAGTCAAAATGGCACTGTTCCTTTCAGAGGTTTTTTTAAGACTTACAGATTTTTCTGTTGTATTGCATTTTAAGTGTAGATGTATTGTTCTTAAAGACACATACAGATAATTTGCAACACTAAGGTCACAGACCAAATTTCATTATTAAATTAAAAATTCAAAGCATTTTAGCCCTCTATAGCCTAAAGGGCAATGTGACCTTCAGCAATATGAGAATATGAGAAAAGTTCACTCCTTAGCATATGCACTTTCAATCATTATAAGCAGCCTACACATGATAATACTCCAAGTTCTGACAAATGATAAAAAGACTGATTATCGCTCTTCCTCTTTCTTCTTTTCTTACTGATTTGGTAATGGTAACTATTCAAATGTCTTTGCATGTTTCACTGTCATCATTTTTAGCTTTTTCCTATCCCCCTTTTTGAATAAGACTGTCCTAATTATCTAGTGATGATGATACATGTTCTGAGACTGAAAAGAGAGAGATCTGAGAGCTAAATAAATCAAGTCGCCTTTAACAGTGACTAGTACTGATACGGGCTGTGAATCACATATTTTGCTTCAACAACCAACACTGGGTTTCACTTCAGGCTCTCTTTAAGGTGATTGTCTTGCAGTTTGAAGAAGCCATGCAGTGGCCAGGACAGCACACAGTGATTTCAATATCAGAATATGGTTTAAAATTATCTTGCCCATATTTTGCCTATTTACTAAAAAAACTCACAAAATATTTTATTCATTTATTATTTGGCAAACCTAAATTATTTTATTTAACTCTTCCTAGTAGCTAAGTATGATAAAGGTATTTGAAGCATCCTAGCTGTGCTTTGATTTTACATCATTTCAGGCAGGGGCTGAAAGTGGGAGTAAAATCAAAACTAAAAAAATAAAGTCTTCCAAATTTATAAAAGGAGCCTTCATCCACTAATGTGTATTTAGTGACAAGTAGATCTGAAATTCAAAAAACCATGTGGGAGTGCTCACTTGGCAAATGGCCTGGATAACAACATTTGTTAAAATAGGAATATGAGTATAAATTATATGAGTCAAATGAACACAAAGCCATCTGAGCCGGCATTTACCTAAACCTAATCATGTGAGAGGAATACAACCATCAAACAGATCAAACAGTAAGCTGTGAATTACAAAAAGACTTCTGAAACAAAGATGAAGTCATGTTGAAAAGGTGTAGGGGTGGGGGTATGTGTGTGTGTGTGTGTGTGTGTGTAAACAGGATGGAAATTGTGACACAAGGAAGAGACTTTGGACTGATAAAAAGCAGCAGTCATCCCCTGGTTTAACACTGATGACAACCATTCCATCACAGTCTCTGCCTACGGCTGATGGTGCAGCCTCCCCATGGTCACCAGGAGCAGCCCGCATGCAGCTTAAGGCAGTGAGGACTCTGAAGGGACACTTCATTGCAGTCTGCTGATCTCCTCTCTGGTGACCAGAGACAGAACTCAATGGCATGAAGCTATGCTAGAGTAGGTTTAGATCAGATATTACAAAAAGATTCTTCACCCAGGAGGTGGTTGGGCACAGGAACAGGATCCCCAGGGAAGTGGTCACAACATCAACCTGCCAGAGTTCAATAAGTGTTTGAACAATGCTCTCAGGCACATGGTGTGACTCTTGGGAATGGTCTTGTGCAGGGCCAGGAGTGTGATGAACTCTTGTGGATCCCTTCCAACTCAGGAAAAGAAGACTAATAGAGAAGATGATAATATTTTCAAATATATAAAGGCAGATACTAAGAAGCAGACCTCATTGTATTGCTGGGGGGTAAACAAGAGATTAAATAAACTACAGGAAGTACCAGCTCAGGCATTACAGAAAAAGCTCTTCAGGTTTCTTCATCCCTTCTAAAAAATAAAGAATTCAAATGGGTTCCTGTGGAATTTGTAGTTTCTCTGTCTTTGAATGCCTGGAAGAACAGACCTCAGAGCAGGAGGATGATTAGGTATCCTTCTAATGTCCTATCCTTCTCCATGATTTTATGCTACCATATCATAATAGGTTTCATCATAAGACACAGACTCTGAATGTGGGCCCATAATCAGGTAGAATAAGACCATGTTCTGAACTTGAGCTACAATGTACACAGAGGGGAAGATGGAAGACTGCAAGGTGGAGTCCCATTAAGGAAGTCCGGAACAGCTGGCTGCTGTGGCATAGAGATTTTAACAACAGGTACAACGCAAGTCTTGCTGAACTGTAGTCACTGACTAAAACATTATGCCTTCTGCCTTCCTTCCTACCCTACTGTAGATTTCCATCCCCAAAACAGACTCCGCAGAACTGAGTGTCTGCTAGTATCTCAGCAGCCCAGACACAGTGATGACAATGCCCACTTTCCTCAGCAATTTATTCAAAATCACTGGACTGTGAATGACAGTGGCTGAGGCAGTAGCAGATGTTTTACTTTGCTGACTCTTCTCTGAGGGAAAGACATTTTGGGTGGACAACTTGGTGCAGTAAAATTTTACTGCTCATCTCCTGAGGTGAGCGAAACATCAGCTCAGCTTATTCATCAAGAATCCTGTCATTCCACTTTTCACAGTTGTGAGCAACTTTATAGTATTTATCTTCTGTTTATTTAATCCAAGGTTCAGTTCTGAGACAAGTGGGCACTCTACTAAAGCAACAGGTGACTATTCTTATGCCCTGTGAAGTACAACTAATATCACTTCCTCTCCTGTGATCAGACTGTATGTATATCATCCTCTAAATGAGGCAGGTACAAATAATGTTACCATACACTCATAGTTACATAGAAATAAATAATGTGAAACTGTGCTTAATATGACATTTTTAAAGACTGAGTGCAAGACCTCCCCTCTGAGCATTAGGAGAAAATAGGTAATTTATATATTTATATATAAACAGCAAAAAAGTTGTGAGATTCATAGTTTTTCTATTCTCACTCTGAAAAGTGATGTTCTTTGATTATGAAAAGAAAAAAACTTTTTTACTTCTTCCTTGCCTCATCTTTCTTTATCTCTAGCCCTTCACCTTGGAAATTCTTTACTCTCCTTCCCAGTCTCCACTATTATCTCAACCTTAGAAGACGATTTCAGACTTTGTCCACATTGAGTCCAAGCTTTCTCTCCCTCTATGTATTTCTACTACTGTGTTTTTTCTGTCTCTCCCTCCTCAAGTTTCCGATAACCACCTTTACCCTCCTGCAGCTTTCTTACCTCAGTCCGTTTTGTCCTTCTGTCCAGTGGGAAAACCTACTGAGGTTAAAAGTGATGGAGATTCACTGATTTCAATGCAGATGTTCAAAACTAGAACAGGACAGAAAAGGCACAGGTCTGTTTCAGTGGAAATCTTTTTGAATACAAGGTTTAAGCACATGCAGGTTAGCTACAAACTTACAGAAACTTTGTCGTTAAAAGTTATACCGCTAATCACATCTAAACTAATTTTTTTTCTTTTAAGCTGGGGTAGATTTTCTTGGAGTAACAACACGGTCATGCCTGATTTAACAACACTTCTCTAGCTCAGAACATTTGATCCTTAAAACATTTTACAGGAAAGGACAGGATTTGCTCTTTAAATGAAAAATATAAAATTATGAGAAAAGCATTTCTTCTAATGCTACTGCCTTGTCATGCCTCTTTCTATAAGATTGAAACATTGCAATGATTATTTACACCAAATTCACCCAAATCCTTATTGAGGAAGGAAAATTCATATAAATGCTTACAAGTTTTTCAACTGAAAGCAAGTTTTAAAGAAAAATATTTAATAACTTTAACAGTACTTGTCCAGCCTATGTGAAACATAATTTATTGGGGGATCATTTGTGTCCCTGATGTGGGACTATTTATCTAATCAGGGATATCAAAATTAGGTAGTAGTGCTGCATGACTCTCATATCCCAAAATTAAGATAGGCAAAGGCAATTTCAGATTTTCCATGACATTATGGAGGGCCTGACTCATTGCAACAGGTCTACGCAATGTTCATTCACACTTACGTCTGCCTTCTGAGATCAGTAGTACTGGTGTCCATCAGTTGCTAGTAATTCATTTTTCCCATCTCACTAGACATAGTTTGTATTTTATAGCTGTTCTCTGTCACCTACAATAAATTATTCCTATCTCTACTTCTGACTTAGCACTGTTGGATGTGTTCAGGTCTAATTTCATTAATGCGAATCTCATGCTGGCATGTAGGAGGGAAGAGGTCTAATAATATTAGCTAAAGAACTTATATCTGCTTCTCTTTGCTAATACTATCTGGCATCTATGAAGGCAAAACCAGCTGACATACACAAAGTTAACCTTATTAATATTTTTCAAAATATATCCAAGGAGGAAATGTACATTGCAGAGCTATTGCCTTTCTTTGTATACAAAACCAACAATCATTGTGATCTCTGTTTGATTAGATAAAAAAAGCTAATTTTCAACTCTGCTTTTCACTGCACAGGAAATGTTTAACATTTACATTCACATACTGAGTATCAATTTATTGATAAAATACAAATAGTAAGGTGCACAGGCTTTGATTGACAAAGGATTTCTTTGATGGGAGCAAGAAGGAAACACAAAATGGAAAAGTGTCTGATACCTTTAGCACCGATATGCAAACTGTAGACTCTGAGAGCCTCCATTAAAATGTTGACTTAATGACAAAACCAACTATGCTCGACAAACAATTCAATTTACAGCATTGTCAGGTCTCTAAACCCAGATCATTATTATTTCTGCCAGCTATGCTTGAGGATAGCCTTAAGTCATACATAAAATGGAAGGAATTGTATTGTCTTAGACTAATCTCAGTCTCTTGGTGAGACAGGTAGACCTAGCAGCATTTTAATGTGTATCTCATGAGTATATAACAGACATGCTTCTTGATACTTAGTTGTGCAGCCTGATACCCAATCATGGACAAAAAATTTCTAAAGCAGGGTCAATGGATGGGATATGCTAGCTTTCATCTGGTATTTGCCCTTTGAGAACTTTCTTTATTTCCTTAGGGGTGTGTACACAGAGTGAAACGACTTTTGCAGTGCAGCACTTACAAAAGCTATTTCTTTTTTTTTTTGGAAGACTGCTGAAAGAAAAATAGGCATCTAATTATATTTTAAAGAGTCGGTGAAGTATTTTTCTGTACTATACTTTATCCGTGTGCACTTTCATTCTTTAACTATGAAAAAAAATCACCTTGAATATGTACAGCTTTTCAGGTATCCTCTATAATGGATTTCCAGTTTTATTATTAGCGAAGGTCATACAAGAGTTTTGCTTTACCCAGTTGGCTTCTAAAATATTGAAGGTTAGAATTTTCCCATCTCAGAAGTTCAAGAACAGCACACCAGGACCAAAGAATGCTCTAGTCTCATTAATTAATCAAGTCATGTCACAGCAGATCTTGTTAATCCATCCTCAGAGGAAACTCAAGTGATGTTTCAATTCTCTATGCAAGAATAGACAGACTAGTGAATAGTGATAGTGTTATACAATTACAGAAAGATGGGCAGCATTTGAAGACACCAGAAACTAAACTAATTTTTTTCCTCCAAGAGCAATTAAAAGTATTTTTTAGATGTTTCTTTGTGAATTAACCTATTTAGATGACACTAGCACGAATATATTTTGATGCTAAATATTTTAAGGTGTTAATAAATTTTAGAAGTCACTTCATTGTATAAAATCAGACAGATTCTTTTGACTTCTTTTATCTATTTGAAGTCACAACAGAAAAATGCAGGTGTTCACAGTGTACTAGGAGAGCAACAATAACAGCATGCAGTAATAGCTATTACATTACTTTTTCTTGGCTAGTAGCAGCATTTACTGTCTAGTCCTAAAAAGAATCAAATTGTTTAATCCAACAATCAGACTCATAGAGAAGTGGTCTATTTTTTTACAGGATAACCAAACATTTAAAGTCTAAAATTTACTAGTCATACTCTTCATTTAATCAGATTGAGTATCTGGTCTCTGTCTTGAGAGTTAATGAACACCCTTGCCCTAATACCCCCAAAAGTCTGAGCTCTACAGAACAGGTGAAAGCCCTCTCAGAGGTCAAGGGGATTATCCTGATACTTCATGTTCGACATATTTAAATAAGCAGCTGAGCTTAGCTCAGTGACTCCTACAAATTCAGTGCTTGCATATGGATTACATATGCTCCCTATGTTAAAGGAAAGTAGGAACCCTCCGCATTTAGCCTCATAGATATTATGTAGGATACAGCTGATGCAAAAGTTCTTCAACTGGATCCACGGACAGGAGATAGTTTTACTTTTATTGCCAATCTAACTGTTACAAATTAGCAATAAAGGAACACATTTATTCAGATTTTAAGACCAGATTTTAAAATCATTGTCCTGCTCACATCTCAAGGTCTCTGTCCAGATGCAGATGTTCTTTCCCAACCTTGCCTGGGGCTCTTCTGATAACTCTGACAATTATGTATGAAATTACCCCTCAGACAGAAGAATGATGCATCTGCAGCATGGGTCTGATCCAAAGATCTGTGAAAGCAATGGAAAAACTCCAAGCGGTGCAATCACTTGTGGATCAGAATTATTAGTGATGAAGCACTGTATAAAATGTCAGCCCCAATTAAGCTATGGCAAAATTCCCACTCTGTAGGGTCAGGACTGCAACTGTAAAATTTTTTCAGTTCTCTATACTACATAGATTCCAATTACTTTCCAGCTCAACACATCTAGAAAAGTGAAGTTTATTTGCAAGATTAGTCATCCTTTTTTCCACTAGTCCCATCACTTCTAGCACCACTGTTGTGTAAATTGATTTCTTCTTTCTTTTTCATTTGAGTAACTTTCACCTCTTCTTCAGTAACAACAGTCAGTATAAATGTGTGCTCATATTTTCAGTTATGTGCTTTTTCCTTAAGTTTGCATCTCTTTTTTGATTTAAGTTTCACCACTGTCTATGCAATTTATTCTGTATTCATAAATTGAACTCCAGAATTTCAAACCACAGATTTTTAATATAATATGAATATTTATATCAGAGGTACGTGCATACTAGTTTAATCAGAGATCAGAAAAATACACCATGGGATTCATAAACAGTGTCTTATGCCTTTCCAGATGAAGGATCTCGTGGGCCAAGGTTTCAGATGATGCTGAGTCTCCATTAACAGGTTCAGAACATAAATGTAGAGTCCCTTCTTGGGTTCAATGACTGCCTAATCGTCCTGTGACAGGTTATGATCCTTCCGGGTCCCACCAAAGCCTCACTCTGGAGATTTCCCACAAAAACATTGAAAAACAGAGACTACAAAGATCTGTGCTGTAGAGGTGGCTGAAACATTTTCCCAGACAAACAAAGATAAGCTTTTGCCAGACTGAAGCATATTCTCCCTGTTACAACCCTACTGACTACATTTTACTATCACACACATTTTTTGATCCTACAGATAGCCATGCCCCTGCTCTCCAGCATCTTCACTGTTAATGGCAGTTCAGTAAACAGGCCTGGCAGTATTGCTTACTTTTCATCAACAACTTTTCTGCATCAGTAAATTCATACTAATAATTTTGCACTGCACTTGCATGCCAGCTTCCAAAGACTACCTATGAACCTGCCCTCAGACTCAGATAGATTTCTTCCTGCCAGAGGCTGGAAGGAAGCTTTGAGAGATCTAGACCATTCAACCTCAATTTGCAGTTGAGGAGGCTGTATGATGGATATGTTTTTCATCCAATCTCCACTTCCCCTAACCAAACCCTTTCCTTCCTCTTCACTTATTTCTCAGAGCTCTGTGCACAAATATGATGTACACAGAGTCTCTTTGTTTACAAATTAAAATAAAAAAAACTATGGATGAGAGGACATTTTTAGTCCGCACCAAGTTATATACACTTGTCTTGCTTGTGCATTTCCCAGTTGCTGTTTTCTATTCTGAAATTATGAGGAATGGCTCAATTTCACTGGACCTAGCACAGCTTTACAGAGTCATTTATCAGTAGCTCCACACTGGAACAATCTCTGAAATTCTTTTAAGTACCACTCTCCCTTGGCATTTAAATGTACAGACACCCTGCATAGGTTCACATAGGTTTATGAAGTCATGACTAAAAATGCATCCCTAATCAGTTAATACTTTCAAGATAGACCTGAATTTCCTTATTATACATCAGCATTATGAAGAATGTAGAATGACAATTTAAAGTATGTTATAAATCGTAAAAATTCAAGGCACCATAAAGTCCTTATAGGAAACCCAAACAATGATTTTAGGTACATATTTTAAAAATATCTCTCAGCCCTACAAAAAGCAATATTGAATGAAAATTCATGAGGATCAGTGAACTCTATTTTTGGAATATTGTTAGTATTGAAATGAGAAATACAAAGATAATGTAGAAAATGTGAAAATGAACAATATAATCCCAAAACACTTGCTAATCAATCTTCACATAGCATTTTTAATCAGTAGTATTTAAAAAGAAATCTAATCTTTCATAGAAGAATGAAGGATTCATTAAGGAGATGGTAGCTCATCACAACCACTCTCTAGATTTAGATTCAGTTTTCTTTCATTGCACAGAGCTGTTACATTTATGTACTGGTGCTAACTATACACTACGAAAACAGGAAAACATAAAGAAGTTATTTCCACATCCATTCTGCTGGTTTATTGATTTTCTCTACATCCCCTACATCTCACATTTCACTTGAACCATTTGTTTTAGATTTTAAAGGAAAAGCCTTCCAAACAAATTCATTTTATTAAGGCTTTAACATGTCACTGGCTAGCCAGTATTACATTAATCTTGGTGATCCTGATGTTTACAAAGCAGGGATATGAGGTCAGATCTTGATTATCTGCCTCACACAACCAGTTACACTGATTTTAATGGCACTGTTAACATTAGTAAAGCTAGCAAGATTTGGCATCTTACAGCTGCCAGCCTGCCTTTCCAAAGAAAAGTGTTGTGATTCTTCCCTGTTTATAAAAGCAGAGTTTTTTAAAAACTGCAGTCACAATGTTTTGCTCAGGCTCTTCTTTCACTGAGCCAGGCATTTTGAGGGAAATGCAAAGTTCTTAATATGCACATTTTAAGTCTTGGCTATTTAATCAGAGTATTCTAGAAAACCAGCAGGCATTTTTCTTGTCTGAGCAAGCTCATCTCTCAGAGTCGTATGCTTATAATCCGATTTTACTTTCCATATGTCAAATTAGTCACTTCATCAACAGTTACGCAGCAGACCACTGTCAGGTACGCATGCCAGGAAATCACACAATGCTTTCCATTTGGTGACTTGCCTTGCACACTTCCTATGTTCAGTGCTGCATCCTTCCTTGTGCTGTGCAGTGAAGTACATACGTACACAGCCTGGGATTTAATTTAGTGTTCACCACTTATGTTATGGTAACTTGCAGAACTAACTACTCTGAGTGAACCTGAAAAAGAAGAGAGCAGTCACAGTCCCAAACCAGATAAAAAATTAATGGGGTGAAGCACTGTCTACATGGCATATCTGTGGATCAGAACGTGTTGTCCACTGCAGAAACCCGAGACTTAGCCCTGTCTCCTGCTTCCTGTCTTTGCCTGAAATGGGGACAGAAAGAGAATGTCATGACCCAAACTCTGTATGTGTGAAAAAATTATTTGTTTTGCTTCCAGTTTATAATGCCACAATGAAACAGCAGCTTCAGCTCTGCACTCTAAAACCTCAAACCCATAAGTTTGCATCAAATGGCAGTATTGATCTCCCTGCTCTGAGAAGCATGATTAGAGCATTTTCTGACCAGCGTCCTCTTGTGAAATGCAATGACCAGGTGCACTGCTGTGCCTTATGGCCAGATTTCCAAAAGAAGCAAAATTAAAACCTCTTTTGCTTGGTTTGAGTGTAAGCTGCCTTTTGTACTTTATATAACCATAGCCAGCTTTCTCTCTGCTTCAAAGGAAACTTGGTATTTTTGAAAATAAAATGTGACATTATTTCAAAATGTTTTTCTTGGGAAGTAATATGAATAAAAATAACCTTGTAACAATATTAGAAGCAACATTGTGAAGCAAATGTAACAAATACTTATAAATAACATTTATGCAGTTCATAATAAATATGAGATCATAAAGTAATTACATTATACACACAATGAAGGTTTTAAGAACAATATTTTCAGCATTTATCATCTACATTGATATTATAGTACGATTATTTCTACAGAGGTCAGCCTCCCTGAATATGTGCTTATGCTCTTCTTAAGAAACCCATGTATGCTGGAGAAACATGGCTTTTCAAAAGTGCTTTTAAAGGCTAGAGTAAAGGAGAAATGTCACAAGGAAATATTCCCAGATGCCAGTGCTCGTTGCAGCAAGCTTTGCTGAACTTAATTACCTAAAATGCAGTGCTGGTTTGCTGAAAATTGTGTAGTATTGGAGCACAGTTAATTAGCACAGAAAAGCTGAAGGGGCTTCACACCAATTTATATCACATGGGTAATAAGAAACACAGGAATAAAAGAGTTCTTGGGTCATTGTCTACACTCCTGTGTGATCACAGACAATTAAATCACGTAATCTTAAACTGCACTGGGTACCTTCTTTCAATTTCTTGGTGAATCATTGGAATTTTCTCCTCAGATATGATTTCCTAGGCATATTTGCACCCTTTCAATCTTCTGAGGGGTGCCTACATCTACAGAGTAACTTTAGTCATGGCCTGTTTATATATATTTACTTTTAAGTCAGTGCTGCCCTTTAAGCTTCAAAAGATCTTTCCTTTCTAATGCTTTTCCCTCAGTGTACAGAAATAAATCGTATCCACTCTCAAGTTTTTGTTTTCTATAACAAACAAGCAAAGTTCTATTAAAGTTGTCCCAAGGGATGGGCTTTCCATTCCCTTTTTATTTTAGCGTACATTTTCTTCATCAATTCTAGCTTGAAATTGATACCTTTTGAAGAGAGGTGGGAAGAATTTTAGACAATCTTCCAGAGGTCTGATCAGTGCTTTGAACATCTTCAAGACTCTACTTCCTCTACAGAAAGGTCTCTCCAAAATGCCTCAGAACTGTATTCACCATTTCCATGTCACATCACAATGGTAACTCAAAAACATTCAAAAATTAAATTTCAAGTATTGCAGTTTCCTTTCTCCTTAATTTTCAAATCTGTAAAGTGCTGTGGTATAACAGATGCTCTTCTCATTAGTCTCTAAATGGATAACTACACTTCATAAAATTACATATTTCCCTTTTTTATTACTTCATTTCTTAAAGTCCTACAATATTCCAGTTCCATCTTTATGTTTGCAATGGTTTTCAGGTTCTACCGTGAGAAAATTTTGTTAGCACACATCTATGTTACTTTTTTTTTCCTTCCAGTGTTGTAAATTTAAATATTTAATTCAACCAAATTAAAACCCAAAATATTTTCTAAATGTATCTTACGAAAACAATCCCTCTCTAGGGGCAACCACCCTGTAACCTGTGACGTCTCTTACTACTAGAGTATGCATGATTCTAAAGTCCTGTATAATGCTAAAGGCATATAAAGATATTTTTTTCCTTTTTTCCCAAAATATCTGTGTTTTGTCTTTTTTCCATCTGAGAGTACAATCCCTGACTTGTATGAATTTTAAAAATTTTAATTATTTATTATATACATGGTTTCATATGCCGTTATTTTTCTCTTTGAGGAATAATTTATGCTGTTTTAACTTAAACACATTAATTGCACTAAGTTTTACTTTAATTTGTCCATGTAAGTATTTTTTAGCTATTGCCTTTCTCTTGTTCCTCTGCTCATCATAACTTACACAATTGAAGAAAGGCATTAATTTAGCTCTGAGTCATAATGCTGTTTCCTTGACTGCAACTTTGCTGCATGGTGGCCTTTTTCTTCTTCTCCTGTTTTTCCTGTAATTTTATAAATAACCTTTTCACATTTCTTTATGAATATTTAATATTTCTTTGTCATATTTCCATACTTTGGAAAAGGTAACTCAACATAACTGTATTTTCCCTGATTTTCGAAATTAACAGATGAGAGCAGCAATTTGATGAGGTTCAGTACATGCATTTGTTTATGCTGCACTGAAGAATCAATTAACCCTTGAGTTCACAGCAACACAGATCCTGCAAGAAGGAAACTCTTCAAAGCTGACCTTTCAAGGTCAGAAAGGGTCTGCAACACAACGAACTGGTGATCAAAATGGTGATTGTCTAGGTAAACATGCTATCATAATTTCATAGGCAGCTATGGTGCCAGGCTGCAATCAGGTCCCCTTTGAAGCTAAAAGCATCAGAAGATATAAATCCTAATTGAGGTTTTCCAAGGGGTTTGCAGTAGCAAACATGCCAAGCAAAGAAAGTAGATCTGTTTCTCTCCTTTAAAAGGATTACTTACAATCATCTGGGACCACTTATTTTTGAAAACTGTTCGTATTAGCAGCAGGAAATGAAGGTGTAAAACTGCAGCGAGCATGTGAAACTGCACTCATGCCAAGGCTTGAGGAGGGTCAGGCTACAATGCAGCTTACTCAAGCACAAGTAAGTCTTGAGCAGAACATGAACACAACAGTGCAAATCATACAACTCTGCAAGGATCACAGTGCTGTACAACAGTATCTTACTGTGACAGACATCACTTATATGTGCTTCACTTTGTCTGGAACTGAAAGATTAGGTTTGGGAAACTTTGAAAGATTCTCTGACTTAAAGAGCTCTATCCTATTTATTAGGCATAAGGAATGCATTTTATAATGTCTCAAAAAGGCACATACAGTTGTGGCAGTGGATATACCATATTTAGGATGGAAAAAGTCCTGTCAAAGATGATTTGTTCAGGTTCTATTTCTTTACTCCAGTCCCCAAATCAAACCTTCAGACTGACCTCTGCTTTCATTCTATTGTCTCCTTTCCAAAACCTTTTGGGGCATCAAGAGGAAAGGCTGCAATTTGTAAATAGCATTCAGACAGAGTGCTTTGACAAACAGCCTTTACAAAGAGCTAGAGAGTCCTTGATGGTTCAGTATGGGATAGACCCTAATGTGGTTCAGTTCCATGCATGCATGCTCTCCAGCACCGTGATGGGTGGGGTGAGGCAAGAGAAAGGGCTTTAGTGAGAAATCCTTTTCTGGTAAGCAGACCACCTTTGAAGATTAAACAAATTGCTCCCTCAGGTAGAGGGAATTTCTGTGCATCCCTGCAGGGCCTCTGAAAATCTGCTAGTCAGTGCCTACAAGGCCACTGACTGCAGCATGGCTTCAATAACCATGGACATCACAATCTGGCAAACCTTCACAGCATACAGGTCCATCCTTCACACTACCTGGGCCGTGGCCCTATGATTTTTTGTGTTTCTTTGAAGAATACTACTGCATCCTGCACATTACCAAGATACCAAAAGACTCATTCCAATTTCACATTTATTTTTCTTATTCTTTATTTCAAGCACTGATTTCCTCACAATATATCAGTAAGAATTATAACTCATCTCAGCAATGACTATTTCAGCTTTCAAATATGGGCTTGGAAAAAGCAGAATGATACTCTGATTTAAGGGCCCTGCCAGAAACATTAACGTTACTGGTTTTCATGAGTAATACGAACATCATCTTTTTAAAGGACTATATTTCTTCTGTTCTCCTCTGGCAAGGCTATACATTAAAAGAAAAAAATGTGTCAGAAAAAATAAAAGACCTTTTTGGAGATTTATTATGTTAATGGAAAATATCAATTCCATAAAAAGACATTAACATTGATTTGTTATATCCAGCATCTTCAAAACCAGAATGAGGGTTAAAAATATAAAGCAAACAACAAATAATTTAGTTCTTAGAATTTTTACACATACTGCCTTCCATTACTGAAGTCTTCTGTCACTTTCTTTAACCAGAAGCAATATATCTAGGTTACACATATTATTCGATATCAATTGCAGTGTACTTCAAATGAAACTGACCCAAAGGCTAACAAGAGGAACACTACCTTTTCTACTGATTAGGGAGAGAAAATGTGGGATTTAGCTCTTTGTTCAATGTCAGTATTTTTCTGTTTTTACTCATAGCACAAGAGTCTTGTAACATAAAAACACACTGAAACATAGGATGGCATACCTACTCTGCTGAAGCAATCATATCACAGCTATTGTCTCTATGTCTTCTATCTCTACTCTTGCCATTCTTTTGATTCATACTGTTCTCCATCTTTTTTAGTCTGCTTGTCTTTGGATATAGAGCCTGGGGGCAGAGGAGAAATTGGAAAAGCTGGGAATACTGTGAACTTGTGCTTGCAGCTTGTTGAGTCAGAGCCAATGAGCTCTTTGCAGACTTCATTCACTTCCATACTATTTTTTTTCACTCAGCAATTGTTCCAGTACCCTATTTTCAAGTCCTGAAAGAATGAATCCTCCACTCATCTCTTCTTCACTATCCCACACCTTTTTCAATTTACTTCTTCCACTGTGACCAGCACTAGAAGATAGACAGAAATGCAAAAACCAGTTCTAACGAATACTGATTTAACATACTTTTTTTCCCAGAAAGTACAATTGCACTAGGTTCTATGTTTTCTGACAAAGGTGCATGCAAAGCTTTGCAAGATGCAAACATAATTATGTGTTTGAATCTTTTTGTTTTCAATACAAGGGAAAACTTCTCCTCAGTTCAGCACTTAACAACTGTCTTTATTGTCTACAAGTCATCACAGCCTTTTCTTTAGAGATCCACAGCACAGAAGCAATAGCTGTGGGTGAGACAACGGTGAAGATACTACTCAACTAGTGCCTTAAGACATTTCATAATGCAGTCAAATTAGAGAATCAGTTCTTTTTACAACTGTAGACCTGAAATCTTTCAAATAAAACAGCACATTTCTTATTTTTCCCTCATCACAAAAAAAAAAAAAAAAAAAAGACGAAGCTCGGCTTTCTTTTAAAGATAAAATCGGTTTCCCTCCTGAGCTTATAGCCAGCAGATTTTTTTTTTTTTTTTAATTTACTGGAAGAACCAGTGTATGATTGAAATGGGAGGAAAAGGTGAAAACTGTAATACCTTTTCCTATGAATATATGTGTTATCAGTTGGCTGCTGTACTCACATCAGTCTTTTGCAGTAAGAAGGAACAAGCAAAAGCTTTCTTCTGTGCATAAAATTCAGGATGAACAGAATTACTTTGTTACACCATAATTTTTCTTCCATATACTCTTTACCTATAAAGTGTCTGCAGCAGATATCGACACTGCTTGAAAGACAGGGGTCATTTTTTGTGTAATTTAGAGATACTTTCACTGTTTTCTTTAATCTTTAATAAACAGTCTTTAGGTCAAAAAAATTTTAAAAAACAGACATAGACATAATTCATTTTAAGCACTTTCTGGGAACTCATACTGAGGATGCCTTGCTCCCCACCTTGACTTGGCCCATTCCTCCCAAGCTTCATGAAATTCAACTCTCAAATCAGGTGAAACTTCATTGTAGTAAACATATTGCTTCTCATATCAGTCATTCAAATTCAGTCCTCTCCAATTTTATAGAAAAGTCTTGTACATGGTAAAATTACATTAAATTTTATAACAAAATCTTTATCTAGATTTCTGCAAACTTGCTTAGAGAACAGGAGACAGCTGGCTTTCTGCATGATTTTGGTTTCTTTCCTTTGCCTGTTATTTCACTCTGCCACTGCCCCAAGGTAAGGAAAGAATCTCCTCTCTGTATTCTCAAACATTAGTTCCTTTATTTTTCCTGTGCACTCAGAATGTGGAGTACAGCCCATGATAATATCACCAACTTTCAGCTGTGGGTTGTTTGCTCTTCTTTAAAGCAACACTGACCCACAGTGCTGTTTCATGTAGGAGTACCACTCTAATCCTGTCATTCAAACAACTAGAGACTGTATTGTTTATGACTGTACTCTTTCAGAGACTTTTCAATTCACTGAACAGTGTACTTTTTCATGCCAATTTGAAGTTATTTCTCAGTTAAGAATTCTCATTTAAGGGATAAAATTCAGCATCGATTGCATTTTCTCAATTAAATTATCCAGTGTTTTATAAAAATCCACAGAAAATAGTATAGACTTCTGTAACCCCACACACATTTTTTCCTGACAAACTAATAATTTCCCACTCTCTCCCTATCTCCCAAGAAAAGTTAGCATTTTCTAGCCAGCTAAACATTTAAAAGGTTCACAATTTCACTTTCATGTATGACTTAACTTTTTAAATCAACTATACCTTAGCCAATGATAAATGACCTGGTGTAGACCTCCCAGTTTTGTCTTCAAAACAATTCATAATGCAGTATGTGTATTGTATAATAACCACTGAAAAAAATGGCATGGCTGTTCCTTGCTTCAATGAAAAATCTTTTCAATTTTTTTTTCTGGATTCTTCTTAAATATTTCAGAGGAGCTGAAAACAATATATAAAGCTATTACCATCTGGACACCTTATACAAAATGCATGATTTTAGAGGGGCTGTTTCTAAGCAATTACATTGTTTCTACGAATGGGGAAAAAAAACCCACAAAAACAACCAGAAAACAAAACAACAAAAACAAGATAAAGTTATTTTTAAACAACATAAGGACTGAACTAGAGAATAATTTATCAACAAAGTAAATCTCTGTAAATATGGAAAGGAATTTCATTTAACACTGATTTGAATGTAAGGGAATAAAGGTTCAGGCTCATTCTTTTCCACTGACTTTTATACAAACCTTAGAGATCACCTGGCTATCTGTACAAACCACTTTCCCCTTAGGGTTATGAGAATTAATACCTCAAAGATTGTGAGGTACTAAGATACTACATGGAGAATGAAATGTAAGAGGCTTGAGAAAGTATTCTTTATAGGAAGAAAAATAAGAAGTGAAAATCACCACAATTTTTTCTCAACCCAGAATAATTTGAGCAGGGAATTTCGAAATCAGAAGGGGTATCTGAGAAAGAAATGTAAATGGTCAAGAAACAACATATTTACTTTGAAAGCCTACTTCTTGTCTTGCAGTTTGAATTCAGTATCTGAGTGCTGATGTTTCCCTAAAACTCAAACTTTCATTCTTGAGTAATGTCAACAGGCTAAAAAGGCCTGTTGACCTCCTGTTAAAAGAGAGATTATCCATATTATTTTTGTCTTTACTCTGCAACTTGAACATTACTTCTCACTGAAAACTAGCTGCCAATCACACATTCAAGATTACTAGTAGGACAGGCTTATCTCTGTACTAGTCATACATGTCATGTGCTAATATACAAACTCCAGATCTTAGATTTCATAATAAAAATGTTCTTATTATATAAATATAAAACTACATATAACTTGAATACCAAATGAAATATATAGATTGTTTAAAAACAGCTTCAGTGATGAAATTCTAATAGCAGTTTGGAACAGATGTCACCATCTGGATGCCTTCACTAGTATCTCTATGAGACCATTTAAATCTCCTGACTGGCTTCTACACAGAAAGTAATTAGAGTGAAACACAAGGGATGGGTTCCAACTGTGTTAAAATTAAGGTGTTTTCCTTCATTAAACTGAGAAAAGATGATTAAAAAAAGGATGAACAAATGAACAGACAATTTCAATTTGATGAACACCTCATTTTCTTCCTCTTCACTAAACAACAAAAAAAAATTCGGATTTTTTTTTCATTTGTCAAGTATCCATATTTTTCCTTTTTTTTCTTTTTTTATGCAGTATTAGCAATTTTCATTCAATCCTTTACTATTTGTCTCTACTTTATTTTCAGTTGATGTCATACTTCTTTTCATTTATTTATTTATTTATTATCTAACATTTTCTATGTACACAAAAATATGTATTTTCTTACATACGTATTGTTTGTATTTTTTTTCTAGTAAGAGTTTCTCAGTGGCCTTGCATACTGTTGATTGTTCTTAAAATCCATTAGAGTGAGGAAGGATCACCAGCTGTCTTGTTTCATATATCTTTCTCAGCAATATGTTTTCTTATTTACCTTACATCTCTTTAGAACACAAGCTGTGAATTTTCACAGTGTCTTGCTCAAGGGTCCAGTATTTTAAATTATGTAAGATGGATTGCCTAACTTGTTCATTCCACAGAACAGCTCTAACAGTTCTGATGGTGTTTTTGCATTTCTTTACTTATTTATATATTTTCTCTTTGGAACTTGGATACAATTTTCTCAGTTTTTTCTTCACTGGAGTACAAATGGAGGTGTAACTTGTTGCCTTTCATTTTTAATTCTTGAAAGCATTGAACCCAGTTCTGTAAAACTGCGCTGTTTTGCAGTTAGCAATGTTAGACAAACTAGAAGAACCAGTAATCATCAATTTATAGAAAATTGTTGAAAAGATAGGATCAATACAGTGTTTTTTCCTGGAGGACACAGAATGCTTGAAAAAAAATTTTATGATGGTCCTGTAACCAAATGGTATTTTGCCTTTCACCTTCATTCCAAACTCACAGGAGTCCATGCCAATCACATGTATCATGCTGGCTACACTAATAAAGAAGCAGAAGGTAACAGTATTTTCTGGTGTTCACTACAAACCTCTCTCAAGGTAACCAGTCTGACAAGCACAGTCTTTAATGTAATCATGCAGTAAACGATTTCAGTTATTTCACAACTTGCTGGCAATTCATACTGTGTTTTTAAGTCACTGTCAAATCTTCACAAATTTTAGCAGACAATTAACATCTCATTGTCTAACACACACTGATGGTCAGTGACTATTGTATTGATTCAGTTACGAATTCCTGATATCTAGTAATGCTTGCAAAACATTTCTTTCCAGGATCCAGATAACTACAAAAGTAGAGATATACACTGACTAAAATTTCGAAGGCTGAAAGATGTGTCCAGCAATGTATATCACATCAATTCAATTAGCAGCTGTGGACAACTTCAGTACAGATGCTGTATAATGTATATGTGCACATGTACAAGACCAATGGCTTACAGGTACTGTAAAAGAAACACATCTCAATATGTGTTCATCATGTGTGAATGTGGTACATTTGAATACGTTGCAGCCTTTTATTTTCTGGCTTGTTGTTGCAGTATCTATAATTTTAAGTGAGAAGGCTGGAGGAACAGAAAAATACAGACTGCTTTTAAAAATTTTATTTTAACCCAGATGCAGTGTTTCATAATACCTTACTGATGTTCAGGCCTTTGATCATTGATCTGAGCACAGTCAACAGTCACAAAACCAAAGTTAAAAGACAGGGATAGAAAAAAAAAACAGTTAATAGGACTGATGAAGAAACACTGGTAAATAAATAGTCTAGGATGGAATATTAATGAAGTTTAGAAGGTTGTGTCAGAAGAATTGTACACCAGTGGAGAAATACAACCAAGCTGAAGGCAGTGTAAACACTAATTCACAGCAAACAAGAAGATGATAAAGTTATCACAGTCACTAGCACTACTAATGATCATATGCCAATGACTATCATGCTTATCTGGTCCAGATTTGATTACAGTTAATTGGAAAATAAATATTGAATTAGAATTAAAAGTAGAGGTAGAAAAGAAGGCCGAAGATTCTGTCAGTATGAAAAGAAAGTAAGCCTAAATTTTTTAGTTATAAAGAGAATAGAAAAGACAGTAACTGAAAAAACATTGCCAACTTTTTTTTTTTTTTTTAATACATAGCCTGTTTGAGGTCAGATAATGGTGCTGGTAACACATTAGCCTTTCAAACTATCTATGGGCCATTATCCTGTTGTTGTATAGGTGTTTTGAGTCCTAACCATTATATTTGAGTTACAGTACTGACAGTCGCACTTTTAATTTTTAACACTTCAGAGAAACCATGCATTTTTGTTTGCCCTGTTCATCTTCTGTGATCACAATATGGTGATCACATTAAGACTTAAAGTCAAAAAATTACAAAATGTAAGGTTATGTTGTAATTACTCTGGGTTACATTGATTTTCAACCATCTAGACTTAGAATATCTTGCTCAGGTCAGTTTGGTACTATTTTTTAATGAAAACAGTACACTTTTGAAATAAGAGACTTCTGTCAATGACATAGTGTTATTTTCAGCTTCTTGAAACACAAACAGTATTACCGATTTATTTCGATCATTTCCCATAATTCTCAAAGTAGTAGAGGTAGATACACTCATTATTTTTGTGAACACAATCAATAGTAGGAGTACATCTATCCCCCTCTGAAAGAAACAAGGTTTCTCTTGTCTAGAGATGAAGACATTTTCAAATTAGATCAATTTTTTCTTATTGCCTCAATCTGTTCCTGTTCTTCTGCTTTATAACCTCAGCTGCTGCAGCTAGTCTCCAAAAAAAAAAGAGAAATCATATCTCCCACATATGTTTATACTTGTGATAGAAACAACAAAAACAGCCAAAGCAAAACCAAGCAACGTATATTGAACAGCATAGTCAAAAGGAACTACTTGCTCTGTTAAGAAAGACAATGACAAAAAGTGGTATTAGTGGTCCATAAGTTACAATTTCAACATGTGCTCATTCTCCGTTTGATCTTTTCTTTGACAAGGAAGAGGTTTTATCTGGTTGGTAACTGTAAAATGTCCATACCATTTATTATGTAAATGACTTTGTCTGGGTGTTAATTTCACAAACATAACAAAGCCTACTACTATATTTTATAAATACATAATCTTAAGAATAGTCTTATTTATGTTTTTTACTAATTTTGTTTGCTTGTTCTTATTTTTTTTCCTTGCAATTCTAACAACATTAGTTGTATCCTGTTAAATCCTTTCAGGAGATGAATATGTTCCTCGTTTAATAGTCAACCTTTGTAAACAATAGAATTATGTGTGCAAAAGTTCCAGCTATAATTTATTCCTGCAGAATGATCTACAATATGTTTTACAAGACAACATTTAAAGTCAAGTCAACATGTAAAGACATTCAGCAACACACATAGGTGAACATCCACAGAGTTCTATCCTAATATACATTTAACATTCCACTTCTTATTCAGGGTTAAATAAATTCTGAGCTGGGAAGACGATCTTCAAATTTTTTTTTTTATCCGGCCTATAGTTGACACACTTATACATGAAATAAACATGTACTTCATCAGCGTCTCTGACAAAACATAATGGGTTCATCTGGTCACTACTAAACCAGAATGCATTCAGCATATAAGGCAGCCAGGCTGACCTTACAGTACAGCTACTTATGGGACAGAACTGAATTAAAATGCGGATGAGAACTTCATGGTAGAGAAGGATTGGAGTTCAAGGTATCAAAAATAAACACATGCCACCAGTACCTGGGCAGTTTAGCACAGATATTGTGAGAAAATCCTTTCCAAATGACTAACAACTGCTCTCCTGAACATTTAACCTGGTATGCAAAATATATATTCCCAATCTATCAAATAGCATTCTCAATAAACTGCCAATCTGTTGGTGATTTTCCAAATAATTTTTTTAGTGTATTTCTGATCTGCTAGATACTTTTGCATAAAAGAGAAAAGGGGAACAGGTGAACAAAACTGAAAGGCAGAAGACCAAGATAATGCTCGGTCTCAGGCAAGAGACCACTTACACAATCCAAAGCCCATGGAAGATGTCAACAGAAATGGTCCCATTAATTTCAACAAGTGCTGAATTCATCTTGTTTGAAAATTATTCAGTTCTTTATTTATGGTAGTAAAAGGGAAAAATTACCAGCTCAAGACAGAAGGAAATTATACATCATCTTCCTCTCATGAAGGTAGTGAAAAAACAGCAGCTTACTTCGTCACACTTGTCAGGCTGCTACAGAGTGCTGGAGAGCACACAGCAATACACAAAGATCACCCTTCATCACCTGTTACAACATCAGATTATCTAAAGAAATTTATGATTTACTTAAGAGTGAAACAGACTCTTGGGACCACCATTATGAAAAATCCCAAGGCAGCTGAAAAACTGTGTTTGTCTGTTTCTACCTGTAATAGCCTTTGTCACTACCCCAATATTCTTACCCCAAAGGAATGAGAGGTCTCAACTAATAATGCACTTCTGAAAGATGATACTCCAATAGGAAGGCTCAGCCATAGAGAGGTATAAATGGACGCCCACTATCTGGGAAATATATGCTTATCAAAGAGGAAAAGCAAAATCATTTACTAAGTGATAACCAAAGCTGATGAAAGCCATTTCCACAATATTTCATAGTCACTACTACTGATAACACATAACTGTAACTGATATGTTTCTTAATCGCTAATGTGTTGCTTTCAAAAATGCAGATTGTGTACCATTACCACACAGATTATTTATATTGTTGGATTGTGCCCCTATTTCTTTCACTTAAACAAATTGTTCTTGTGCCTGTTCATACATCCTGTTTGTAGCTCCTGACTTGTGCTTTGCAATCTTAGAGCTGATAACAAGTGATTCATCACCTCTGCTAGTAGAAGAGCTCTAGTCATTATGACTATGTGACTCTTGTGTGAAGGTCTGAGCCAGGATGGCTTTGTCACATTGCTGGAGTTCCCATACAAGGCTAATCTAAGGTGAAGGACCTCAGATTTTCTATGTGATACTTGCTTCCTATTCTTTTCCTGTGACTTCATGTATTTAAATAAATCATCCATATTTAGTGACAGAAGTGCACTAACGATCCTGTTCTTTGCCAATATGTAAGTTGAGTCATGCCAATTCATGCCAGCTGAGATACTGCCTCACACTTTAGGAGTTCTCAAACATATTGTGCAAAGCTTGCTCACCTTTATCTATGGAGATTATATTCAACCCTAACAGTCTCCCTGACTAAATGTGAGTTGTCAAGACTGTACAACTACAACAGGGAGCCCCTGGTGGCCTAGTGGTTAGATCGCAGGACCTTCACCGCTGAGGCCTGGGTTCGATTCCAGCCAGGGA
>JAWMRA010000078.1:70779080-70861014 GCA_035584735.1 Pseudotriccus pelzelni
TAAAAAATCCAATGCGCAGGCTGGAAGGTGTAAAGACCTTCCCCAGATCTTCGTTCGCGAAGACTGGCCATTTACTTACTTACTTTACAACTACAACATGTACCTATGTTAATAAATGTTTTAATGTAAGTTTACAGAATGTCAGCATAGAATCACAGAATGATTTAGGTCAGAAGGGACCTCAAAGACCATCAAGTTCCAAATCCCCTGCCATGCACAAGGAAAACTAGACCATGTTGCCTAAAGCCCCATCCAGCCTGGTCTTGAACACTTCCAGGGATGTGGCATCCACAGCTTCTCTGGGCAACCTGTTCCAGTGACTCACCACCCTCACAGTAAAGAACTTCCTCATAATATCTGATCTAAACCTGCCCTCTTTCAATTTAAGGCAAATCCCCCTAGTCCTATTAACTTCCAAACTTGCTCTTTGATGACTACAAACTTTGAACAATGAGATAACAATAAATTGCAGACTATTGTTCCTTATTTCTACTTTGTAAAGCAAACCAAAACATGATTGGCACCACAGAAATGTTACAACATTTCAAATAACAATACCAGGATTTTTGGGGAAAAGATGGATGGCCATATAGCCCTTTGAAGTTAAGTACTGAATTAAATTGTGTACTACACTGATCTTAATTTTGTTTTGAAAAAAGAAAGATGAGAAACTGTTAAGAACATAGGAAATCTCTTTTTATTTCCTGATGCTGAAAAGACACTTTTTATGATGATTTTTAGAGAGTTTCTGAATGAATAACAAAGCTATGAAGAGAACAGGTTTTTATTCTGGTTTGGTTTTTCTTCTTAGTTAAAGGAAACAAGTATGTTTAAATGCATTGCAGTGGTCCTGGAATATAATTAAAATTCAGAAATACTTAGGTTAAATTAATTCATAATTTTAATTATAATTATTCAAAATTTATTAAAAAAAAAAACACACACAAAACTGTTCATATTCTTCTCCACTTCAGTCTACAGGATATGAGAACACTTTTTCTTCCAAATATGGAATATATAACATTATAGTAAATTTACACTTTGTTCTACATCTATTTATGTAGATTGACACACATTTATACTTTCTGTAAGTACGTAGGATGTTCTTTAAAATAAATTTTAATCTTAGTATTGCACTGTAATGAAAAAGGTAACAGAAATCAATATGAAAATAATAAATAGATCAAATTGAGTTTTAATTTTAATTATTATTTTAAACATTCATTTTGGCACGTTTCATAAATATGCAAGAGACATGCCAGATTATAAAACATGACTTCTGAATAATAAAGTTTTGTAAATACACTAATGAATAAACAGTTCACTACATTGCAGCTTCATCCACTGTTACTGTATTGAAACCATAATGAAAAAATTAGCAATATTGCAGCACAATAAATAAGTTTACTTAAGGCCTCGCTTGATCTCACAGTTAAAAAATATAATAACAAGATACATTCTGTGGCTAGCTTGATTTATCCAAGTGTACTATTTCTG
Source organism: Pseudotriccus pelzelni (assembly GCA_035584735.1). NCBI lineage: Eukaryota > Metazoa > Chordata > Aves > Passeriformes > Tyrannidae > Pseudotriccus > Pseudotriccus pelzelni. Next base: position 70,780,578 of record JAWMRA010000078.1, read on the forward strand.
AAACAGACCACACATAAACAATCACCTCTTTCAGCAATTTCAGTTTCCAACAAAATTCTTTGTTTCTGTTAGGCAAGTCTGTTGCAGGTATTGGCTTCAGTGAGAAACTAAAGTCTCTCATTACTCTCCTTATAGAGATTCACATTTTCTAGGTAATAAAAACTAAAAGTGACATTGTCATTGGAATTTTAAATGACTTTCTACTGTGAGAAAACAGAAGAAGCCCATGCAGTCTTGTCATACATTGCTATTTCCCCTAAAACCCAATTAGGACCAAATTAAGCGAGAAAACTTACATAAGTAAAACTGTTAATATCTATGCAGACCACTAGTCATCCTTTCTGCTTACTCTCTTAACTGTCAGGTATCTTCTGTATTTCGTGAGTTATGCAAATCCCAATAAAAATAATGGTTGAACCACTAATAAGAAACAGGACAGACTTTACTGTTTTTGTCCTAAAGTTAGGGCACTTGTTCAAGTGTTCATCTGGCTCCCTATCTTGGGAAGAACAGATGTTACCAAAAGGTCTAGGTGCAGAATTGGAGCAAGCCTCTTCAACAGCCCCACAATGTTTGACATATGACAACTCAGAAGATTACTACTTTGACTGTGCCTATGTGACATAGTATAATGCAACAGAGGGAGGAGTGTCAGAGAAACAATTGGTGCTGAGGATTTAAAATCAATACTGCATAAATATTGGGGAGGGAGGATGAAGAAGAGTGAGAAGGGTACTTCAGACTAGCTCCAGATTGGCTGGAAGAAAAGAATTCCATGGAGACGTTGAAAGTCACCAAGCTCATTCCAGAAATGCCTCTTTTGTTTTAGATTCATGCAAAGAGCAAGCACTGTTCAAGCACTCTCAAGTGGTTCTGTGGTGAAAATTAAAGCCCAGTAAGTGGGGACATCCAGGAAATCAACTTCACAGGAAGCTTCTTGGTGAAGTGGAATTGCTAATCTGGATCCACCCCTAGCAACAGTTTGCCAATCTCTGAACCACTCAGCAACTCTAGGCCGGATGCCAGTCCAAGAGACAATAAACCTCTTCAGAGGTTTTTTCTAACATCTGGAAGAGCTCCACTGCTGGCCTAAAAGCTGAGTAAACACATGAGCTCTGCCTTAAGCCCAACCTAATGAGTCCACTAGAGAAATGCAGCAGTTCAGGACAGAGCTGCACTAACACCTACAATGCTCATGGAGTGAAGTGTCTTTCTGACTGACTGAATTTTGGTACACAACTGTCTGTAGTCATTTATGTTGAGGCACCGTAAGAGATGCATGTAGGGAAAGATGCAAAAATCATAAGATAGTATACATATATATAAACTGACAGACTCCCTAAACGGTAACACAGAGACCTTTACGGTATAGTGTTCTTTTATTTGAAATTATCATTTCATAGCACGATTCAGATGGATATCACGCCACCTCTGGAGATGAAAAAAAAGGAAGAGCTATGGATAAGGTTTTAAAACAAAATATGAAATCTGAAAATATGACATGTAAACAGCATTTCCCAGGCAGTCACTTAACTATTTTTCAATATATTTTAAAATTCTTAAGCACTAGATACTCTCAATTTCCAATTAGTCTTCTTCTACTAATTTTAACTAGATTACTCATAACTTCACACACTGAGGATTCCCAAAAAGAGGGTACAGTGCACAGATTCTGTAACAGTAGGAGATCAAAAGCTATGGAGTCTGTTTCTTGGCATCTTGTGATCTAAAAAGTCTTTCTAAAAAACTGTTTGAGAACAGATTTGTCCACATGAGATTTCTTTAGACTGGAACATTTTGTCAGACACGTGGATCTTACTTAGTACATGAGACAACAGCATTGGCTCCAATGATTGCACAGATTTACTTATGTTTATTCTGGATCTGTAACTGCAGTGACTGTAATGCCAATAATACAAGTGTAGTTTGTGTGTTGCTTCTGAAAAAAACCCTCAGTTTTTTATTTTTTATTTTTTATCTTTTATCTTTTTTAATGTTGTTTGATTAAGAAGCAGATTGAAGCCACTGAAATAATTATGATGTAACATCAATGAAAACCAATCTCCAGAAAAAAAACCCAGTTACTTTTAAAAATAGGAAAGAAACTTTTAAAAAGCATTCAGAAACCTGTGATACAACCTGAATTTTATCCATTATGTCCTGACCTCCCCAAATGTTAAAAAAAAAATCATCTTCTGCTCCACTGATTCACTGTGGATAAAATTGTCTGAGAGATACAAGATGACTTTAACCCTTATTGCAGCCAGAGGAGGCCACATAATGGAGTCCTTGCTTAGATATAACTTGAATGGAGGTAACTATAGTTAATCAATGAGTCATCCTGACCTCCTCATATGATCTGAGGAAAAAGAAATATACCTCTCCTGATGTGCTGGAGTGCACACAAGGTAAATCAGTCTGAAAGCACCCAGGTCTGTGAATCAGTTATGGAATATTTGCAGGGAATCTTTCAAGCTAATTTTGGTGTTTCAGGCTAAGTGAAATTAATTCTAGCCTAAGACCACAGATGAAAATTTTTCTGCAATCTCCTGACAGACATGTTAGCCAAAATGCCTTTTCAAAGTTTCCAAACCTTCTCTATCTCCTTCCACAACAAATCAACACCACCAAAATACCACCACAACCCTTAGAAATATGCCATTTTCAGTATTTCTTATTCTCTCATTTTTTAACATCTAAGTTACATTAGATTACATAATTATTTGCTTTCACAGGCAAGAGTCAAGAAAATTCCTAAATTTTGGCTAACCTAAAGGATGCAACTGATGACCATGAGAGAAATTTCTAAGTGCAAATATGTTTACAGTGTTCTGTCCATTCTTGCCCTAAGTCCACATTTAACTAAAATAAACAATCTTTTGCTGCATAATATGTCACAGTATCTATATGTAGAAACCATCTGTACCTGGAGATGGAAATTGTATTTATAACAAAAATAATAACTATGCAATGCAAAATAAAGTATTGCAAATGACCCACTATAAAAGATTTTTTCTCATGTTTTATCAGAAACTCCTCAACTGTTTATCTTTAAAATTAAAAAAAATAATCCTGTGTAATGGAAGTGGTTTGACAGTGTCAGTAAGTTGACTGCTTACTTCAAGTAAGATATCAACTTGGCTTTTTTTTTCTTTCCTGGTTTCAGATGCAATAAACTCCCTGTATCATGATGATTTCTTTTGAAGTTAATCAGTATAATGTACTGCAGAATGCTACATGTCAATTGTGCAATGCAGAAAAGATAAAAAAATTATGAAACAAAGACTTCATAAATTTACAGTGCTTACTGCTTGAGGAATACTCAAAAATCACTTAAGAAAGCAGACAATTAAATAAACATGATTACAGTTTGCAAGAAAGTAAAAACTTACTCTATTTTCCAAAAGAATTGTGAAACTAAAAGAATTGCATCTGATGTAGTCCCTGCATTAAAAAAAAGTTACTTAAAGAGGAAAACTTACAGCTATTATACTCATTGAGATAAAGACGAGTTGTCTCACAAAGTGAACACAGGAAACCTCATTTAAGAAGCCAACTACTGTTGCAAAGTTTTATATGAAAACTGAGCAGTCTGCCCATACTGCATATTCTTGACATATAAAGTCCATAACAGCTGAGATTTTTAAATCATTATAAAGGTATGTAGATTTATATGTTTTACAGTATGAGTTCTGGAAAGGCTGTAACTTAAGACTGGAAATATTTAGGCCATTTTTAGATACATATAAAAGGGCAAACAACTTTATACAATGTTCTGTTGCCAACTGGTATTTTAGAGTCTGTTAAATTTCAGCAAGAGTATATTTTAATAATACATGCTTAATGTACTAAAGATATATCCTCAATTCTCTTTATGCAATTCATTACTTAGTGAGAATTATGCCTCAGATTAAGCCTTCATGCAAATAAATGGGAACTTCAGGGAAGGATCCATTTGCACATCCAATTATGTACTCTCTGTCTGATTTTAAGTATATGACTTAGTGGAACTGACCAGCTGGAAGACAGACATCAGCTAAAATACTATTCTTGAGCAAAGATGACAACCATAAGAGTGAAGGTGTCACCCTTATAGCAGAACCTGCTCCCCATAGTACAAACAAGTAGTAGCATGCTGCAAGTTATTATTCATCATCAATTTATTTGCTCAGACAAACAATGTATCATGAATTATTCTCATATTTTTTATTGATCACAACAGGTATCATACCAGCTAATTGCGTGTTAGTCAAATATATCAATATATACACTTTCTTTCTCACTTCCTGTAGAACATAAAAACCTTATTCATCAGTATTTACAGGAATATCATGGGTAATGCTTCAAACTGTTCCTAAGTGCTAAAAGAGAAATCAGGGTCATGAGCAAAAGTGTAAATGGTCATCAGCACAAGTAGCAGAGAAACCAAGGCAAACAGAAGAAGTATAAATTATGACTAAGCCACCACAGATCAATAAATTACCAAAAATGAAGCTTTGCTGGCAGTTACGAAAGGAGTTCTAGGGATTATAGAGTCATAGAATCAGCTGGTTTAGAAAGGACCTCTCAGATCATCAAGTCCAACCCCTGATGCAACACCACCGTGGTTACTAGACCATGTCACTAAACGCCACATCCAGTCTCATCTTAAAAACCTCCAGGGACAGAGAATCCCCCACTTCCCTGGGCAGCCCATTCCAATGCCTGATTACCCTCTTTGTAAAGAATTTCTTCCTAACAGCTAACCTAAACCTCCCCTGGCAGAGCTTAAGACCATGCCCTCTTGTCCTACTGCTGATTGCCTGGGAGAAGAGACCAACCCCCATTTGGCTACAACCTCCTCTCAGGGAGTTGTAGAGAGTGATGAGGTCACCCCTGAGCCTCCTCTTCTCCAGGCTAAACAATCCCAGCTTCCTCAGCCTCTCCTCATAGGACTTGTGTTCAGGTCCCTTCACCAGCCTCCTTGTTTTTCTCTGGACCAGCTCCAGCACCTCAATATCCTTCTTGAACTGAGGGGCCCAGAACTGGACACAGCACTCCAGGTGTGGCCTCACCAGTGGGTGAGGGCATAGAATCACTTCCCTGCTCCTGCTGGCCAGACTGTTCCTGACCCAGGCCAGCATGCCATTGGCCTTCTTGGCCACCTGGGCACACTGCTGGCTCATGTTCAGCCTCCTGTCGATCAGCACCCCCAGGTCCCTTTCTGCCTGGCTGCTCTCCAGCCACTCTGTGCCCAGCCTGGAGCGCTGCAGGGGGTTGTTGTGGCCCAAGTGCAGGATGAGAAGACTGCTTTAAGAATAAAAAGTGGAAATAGTATTTCCATACCGAACACAAATAAAAATGCATATTTTGGAGTATCTTTCCTCTGTAAAGCAAACAACTCATGCTCTAGTAAAAACTTTTTGACAAGTCCAGTGCATGTCCATTGCACAGAAACAAACAGTTAGTCTAAGTTATTTATAAATCCTGTTAGGATGACTCAGGAACAGAAAGGACTTTGCTTTGAAAATACTAATGCAACTTGAGTAGGATTTAGACCCCAATGCTTGCACTTATGTAGCCAGCATTTAATACTCAAAATTTCTTCTTCTGTACAGGATATGGTGTCCTCACACTTCTTACTTTTGAAAACCATCTCTATCTCAAGGGAGCTATAATGAAACTAGGGATAAAACCACAATCATTTATTTAAAGGAATGAACCTCACAGCAACTTGCTCCTTGCATGAATGCCTTTACTTGTGCCTCTAATCTAAAGTCTTTATTACACACTGTGCCCTACATCTGGGCCCCAGCAGGTTCAGAGGAACAAGATAACTACAACTGGTATTTGACCTGAATAAATGCTGCAGAAGCCTAATCCCAAAAGAACACAAAATTAACTAAACCAAACCACAGAAAAACTAAATACAACTAGAGTAATTTAAACCTGCATTAAAAGAAAAAATAGTGACATTCCTTTTTTTTTTTTTGGTAGTTTTGTTGCTGATTAGGGTGACGGCAACATTTTTTCCCCTATTATATTCCACCTCATATATTTTTTTTCCTTTTCAAGTATTTTCTAAATGTACTACATTTATCTCACATTATAATATCATATAATATAACTTCTGCGCTGTTATTTTTGAGTCAAGACTTTGCATGCATATAGCAAATAATATTCCACTTGAACAGAATTATTGGGTGCATTAAAGTTTGTCAAGCATTCTACTGAAACAGCTAATGAATACTCCTATACTATTATAGAGACAAATGCAAAACAATGACTTTTTCTTTTGCAAAGCTTACAGAAAGTAATAAAAGAGAAAGAATGATAAATTAATAATAATGCTAACAGAAATATTACATTCTTATTAAATTATTATATTTCTAATACAATTAAATCTTTCAATGGGACACTGTATACAATGCTGGTGGTATGTAAAAAACTAAACATTGAAAAGAATCTAACACACTGAAAGATCCACATGGCTAAAACTTCAACAGTTCTTAGTTTACATGTGTATAGTGCCCTGGTTGCAGAGAGGGGATAAAGTTTAGACCCAAGTGGGTACGGCCAGTTTGCTATTTTATACTGGGAGGGGGATGGTTTCGTGGGCAAGAAAAAGGAACTGGAATTTTTTTGTCCCTCCCTTCTTTGGGGTTTTGCCACTAACAGTGATGCTCCTCCCCTTCCCATTCCTCTGAAATGTGGCTCTGAGATGTGGTCCTGAAAAGCAGTGAACATGGCTCCAGGACGTAGCTCTGAAAGAAAGGCAGGAATGCCTCTCTGAGAGGCAGCTGTGCAGAAACGAGCCCCAGAGGAGCAGAGCAGTCAAAAGTGGTGTTGTGGCATGATACAGACAATCCAGCTGCCTCTTCTGCTGTCTCAGGCTCAGGGACAGGGAGAGCTGGCTGTGGGGAGCACCTGCTGTCTTGTCTTTCCCTGGGGAAGCCAGTGGAGCTGCGTGCAGGAGCAGCTGCCGTCTTGTCTTTGTCCCACTGGTCATGTGGAACTACGTCAAGGTGGTGAACACCTCTCTGTGTGTAAAACACCTTCTCTTTTGTATACTTTTATTATTAATATTGCTGCCATTACCGTGCAGTTCTTATTCCATTGCTGTTTGCTTTCAGTAAATTGTTATCTTATACCCATGGTCTCTCTTGACAGAGGGGAACAGAGGGGAGGGGAGTGGCTTGTTTGGAGTTTAATTTCTTTTTGGTGTTAAACCACCACCTATAGCTACCCAAAATATGTGAAATCTTATTTGAATAATTAATATATTTAAAATTATTAAATATTGTTGTAAGAGGGATACACAATCCATTGCAATAATAAAAAATTATTATTTAAATAATCAGTAATTAATATTTTAATAATAATAATAAAAGTATTACCATTGAAAGTATTATTCACTTCTGTCAATTACTCTTTTTCCCTTATTTCATCTGCATCTTATCTCACTCACATTCATCAGTGTTACAACCCTACTTCTATTGTTAAGGTAGCTTCAGTGAGCTTGAGTATCCTCATGGGGCGACAAACCTGGTTGTGCCCTGCTATGGTCAGATTTTGATTTTGTCTGAGATATTGGAACAATTGACATCCAGGTTAACTGCAGTAGAGAGAAAAAGAAATTTTGTATATATATATATAAAATGCAAAGTACATTATGGAATAATATAAACATAAGTTTCAGAATGTCTTCATACTTTTAATCTGATTTGTAATATCAATGTAATTCATGTTTAATCTTCTCGAATATATTTCTGCTATCCTCTATGAAGTCAAATGTCATCCCTCAAGTTGAAGAGAATTACCAAGAAAAAACACAGAGATCAACACTGTTTCTGAAAATTATTACTGTTTTTTCCTTGAGTGATTGCAATACAAGAAAGCTTTAATAACTGTATAAAGAGAGATGCCTCATTCCTGCTATTCTCTAGCTTACTTTTACAGAACTCATCACATTCCCAGGAAGTAAATGAGAGAGACAAAGTTGTTCTCAGTTTTGAGGAGTATCATTAAACATAGTTCTCAGCATGCACAGGTTAATTTTTTAATATTTGGTACATGGGAAGTTTAGGCAAAAAATAATTAAATTAATAGACCTAAATGAACTGATCTAAATGCACCAATTTTGATCAACTGTTCATGGAAAATGTACATCTTTTTCCACACTGAAAGGGCTGATTAAAAGGTTAAACAACAGACTCTCTTATGCAGTGCTGCAAAATCACAAAAAACAATTTTTTGTTTTCTAAACAGTTAATGAACCTTATGGCTTAAAAATGCTTCTAAAATCTGACATATGACACTTTTTAAATATCATGTCCTAAAAGCACAGGAGCAGGCAATTCCAAATATTTTGGAAGTCAAGCAGGCAAGGCAAAAGGACAGCTTGGCTGAGAAGGATTTCCTTCTGGAGCTAAGGTCAAAAAGGATGCCCAGTGGTAGCAGAATCAGATGACACGGGAGGAATGCAGAGATGTTGCTCAACACTGTAGGGAGAAAATTATGTGGCCGAAGCTCAGTTAGAGTTGAAGCAGGACAGGAATGTAGAGGCCAATAGAAATGACATTTTAAAATAAAAAGGCAGACCAGAAAAAAACTTGTCCTCTTACAGGATGAAGATGATCACCTCATAAGCAGAGACATAGACAAGGCAGAGACATTTAATCCTTTCTTTGACTGCAGAGACATTTCCAGAACCCTGAGCTTTAGGACCAGGACTCTGAGAATGTTAAACTTCCAGACAACCCTGAATTTGTGCAGAATTTCCTGGTCCTGCTGGATCCCTGTGAGTCCATGAGGCCTCTTGGGGTTCATCCAAGAATACTCAAATAGCTGGCTGATGTCATCACAAGGCCTCTCGAAGAGTTTTGAACAGTCTTGGGAATCTGGAGAGGTCCCAGCTGACTGGAAGCTGGTGAACATTGTCCTAATTTTTAAGAAGGGCAAGAAGGATGACCCTGAAAACTACAGGCCTGTCAGTTTTACTTCAGTGCCTGGTAAAATTATGGATAAGATTATCCTAGGATTTATTGAAAAACACACAAAAGATAGTGCAGTCATTGATCCCAGTCAGCACAGGTTCATGAGGGGAAAATTCCTGATCAATAAATTTAATTTCATTTTACGATAAAATTACTCACCTAGTTATCAAGGGAAGCTAATTGGAAGCTTTTGGATTTCAGTAAAACTTTCAATACTGTCTCTCACAGTGTCTAACGCAGCCCGGCTAGGGACACAGGGAAGTTCACTCAGGGTTCGACACAGGCTACAGGGTGGAAAGGAGTGAATCACTTTATTAAAACGGCTCCCCCTTTTACAGGGGAGCTGAGAGAACTTTCCAGAGTATGGTGAATAAAGGGAGGAGTTTTGAGAAGCAGGAACAACAACTGGGTACAGAGTAAAAAGGGGAGGGATAACAGTAGAATATGCATGAGAAGGAAGTGGAACTCTTGTGGGAATGAACCATTACAACACAGGGATACGGACAAACGATTATTAAAAAACATTAAAGCAGCCATAAAGTTGTAATTTCTCTCCATTCAACAGTCGCAATTAAACAAGTCCATTATTTTAAGTCCATTTCTCTTTTTACACGACTTCTTTCAATACAGCAGCCCAGTGCTGGTAGCCTCTTCTCTCTGGTTCTTCAGAGTCCTCATCCACAAGTGTCCTTCTGGAGAAACTGCCCAGCAGACAGGTGGAAAAATGTGTCTGGCAACCAGTCACTACTGGAGTTCTGCAGGGCTCCATTTTATGCCCAGTTCTCTTCAACATCTTAATAAACAACTTTGGTGCAGGACTAGAAGTTATACTAAGCAAGTTTGCCAACAGTCCTAAACTGGGAGGAGCTATTAACTCCCCGGAGGGCAGAGAGGCCATGCAGAGGAAGTGGAGCAGCAGACACTGATCCAAGGGAACGGCTGAAGTTTTGCTAAGGGATGTTTAGGTTAGATGCTAGGAAAAGGTGTTTCACCCAGAGGGAGGTTGGGCACTGGAACAGGCACCCCAACAAAGTGGCCATGGCACCAAGCCTACCGGTTCAGAAAGCATTTGGGCAATGCTGTCAAGCATGTGGTGTGATTTTTGGGGTTGTACTGTTCAGAGACAGGAGTTGGACTTGATCTTTGTGATACCTTCCAAATCAGGATATTTTATTATAAGTAAAACAAAAGCCTAATCTTGAAAATACTTCCATACAAAAATTATTTATTTAGATAAACTGTCCTGTTGAAATTTACTGGTCATATCTGTAAAGTTATTCATGTTCATAACTGCTTATTAGATCATATACGCTGCAAGATTAAGCAGGTATCTTCATACTGTCTGAAATTTTCCCAGATAATAATATTTCCAGCTGAGATCAATGAATTTCTAGTTCATTCCCTGATGCTTTTAGAACCTGTCACACTGATGCCTCCAACAGATTCCCAATGAAAAAAGGACAAGAGCCTGTCATTCATGTGGCAAGGTAGCAGCCCTCTATCAGATAGAGCACTGTACACACGTACATACAATATCCATCATCATCATCATAAGACTGAAAGCACAAGAATCAGCATTAGCAAAAGCGACAGTATTAGACAGACCTATTGCTTGAAAAGGGTAATGTCAGGCAGGTAGATTAATGAACACTGCCAGTGGTTATCAGTAAAGCCAAATGGCATGTCCACAGAAAGTACACACACCCCACTTATTTCGTAAATGACAGTAGTGGACCATTGCTTCAGTATAAAGTGGAATGCATTACTATATCCCTGCTCTACTCCTTTGTTAATTTTGTTAGTCCATTAACCATTAATAGGATAAAAAACCAACACATGGGGGTCAGCACACTTCCAAAAATTGCCCTCCTCTTCACAGGGCATACACCAGCTTTTTTATCGGTTTGTTTCTATGCAAAAATTTACCTTCAAGGTAATAAAAGAAGTATCTCAGGCTGAATTTTAATTTAGATATATCAAGTGTAGCAACAAAAAATGATACACTGAGAGAGAAATTTTAAATGTATTCCAAATCTCACTGAATGCAGCAGGTTTGAACAATATGTTTCCTTAGGCTCTTAAAATCCTAACCCTCAGCTTTGGATCACACTGTGAGCACAGAATAAACTGATATAATTACTGTAACTTGAAGAGAAAGGGACTTTTTTTACTTTCCATGTGCAGTCCTGTTAATCTTAAAGATAAGACAATTCAGTGATTTACAGTTTTGGTAAATGTGGTCTCAATTATAGTATTTTCTTATTGAAGCATAATGGCATCAAACACACAGTGATATAATTTATAATAATGATAAATGTTTTTTCCATATGGAATGATGTTCCAAGGAAATACACTATTTCAATGAAATCAAAACTTCCCACAGGAAACCATTATCTTCTAAATATGCTAGCTACCTCTGCCCATTGTTGTATTACAGGATACTTAAACTTACAAACCTATATAGTCTACGTATAAGAACCTCTTTTCCTGCAAGAAACCCTAAAGTGAGCTTTCCTAAGAAAAATATTAACCCTGGTACTTTTATTTTTATATATATATAATTTTGTATAAAATTATAGTAAGAATTAAAATTAAAACTGAAAATTAAAAAAAAGAGAAAACTTGGCAGATACTTAGTTATTTTCAGCATTTTAATTTCCCAAAAGTTTTGGAAAGACTTCTTTCTGTTTTGACGTATAAATAATTTCTAATTCATATTTGCTACAGATTGGGAATTAAATGCCAACTGTGAGTAAAATATAATTTCACATAATTTTCAGTTCTCACTCCACACCATAAAAGAAAAGGAAAAGACACTCCTGGCTTTGAAATAATATCTGATTTTTTGTATAAAAGAACATATTTTGTAAAGTTTAAAGAAAGTGTGCAGAAATTCATCTTATGCTGTACTTATACATCAACGAATGATACCTGAACAGACTGGGCTGTCTCAAAGCCATGGTTTCATCCCTAGGGCCTCTCCAAATACCAATTATATTTGCTCAGGATGGAGCTAAGCATGGAGAACCTACCTGTTTCTGAACGCTCACTGAACTGTTCTAGCAGAAAGTACAGTGGAAACAACAGAAAAAGAAGATAAATAGGTTACCCCTTTTTATACACCTAAGATCTAATAGGCTTGACATTTCTATGAATTATACTGGAAAACAGTTTGTCAGTTTCCAACAGCTTTTAGTTTGTCATGGTGTTGTAAATTTGCTTTAAGTATAAAAGAAATGCATTACTAGTCTTGTCTATTGTAACTGAATCTTGGACAAGCTGTAAAAATACAAAATCGTGTTGAATACAATTAAACTAGAATTATTCTGCTTACAATAACTTAACCCTCAAGCTAGAAGTTGTTTTCTGTTTTTCTATTCAAATTAGCCCAGAGAAGATTCTCAGGCATACGTTACAGCTTGAGCATCAAGTCATATGAGAAAAACATCAAAAGAAAGCAAAATCTACTAGAGAAGAATCCATAAAAACAACTAATCTTTCTTTAATTAAATTTTTTTAGTTGAAAAACAAGGACACAAACAACAAACTTTAACAAAATCAGGTATTTTTATATAAGCAGATAGATGAGAAAAAGAAGAATTCTAAAATAAAATAGAGAGGTACAAGAAAAACAAAATAGTTTTTACAGTGAAACTCAATTTATGTATTTTTTTTGTAATATCATGGCCAATTCAGAGAGGAAGATCTCTGGAAACTGCAGAATTCACATTTATTTTCTTTTTCCTTTCACTTTATTAAATAGCCTCTTCAGCATTTGTATTAAACAAATAATGTTAGAGGTAAGAGTAGTGGAATGGATCATCCCCTGAGAAGCATCAACAGTCATGCAGGTTTATTGTCGCAGACAACAAATCTACCTTTTTAATCCATGTTTTCCTTTCTATTGTTTCAGAGTTGGCATGACCTTGATTGAGCTACTGTTTACATCTCTTCACTAACGCAGTTTTGCAGTTCTTACTTAGCCAATCTGCAATTCAAGAGGAATCTATCTCCTATGATTTAACACTGTTGAACAAACAAAAGCCTCTGCTTGAAAATGGACTAGAGAATAAAATTATGTTTTCAATCAAATAATTAGAAAAGGTATATCTGCTTCAAACTGTTTTGTAACCGTGTAAGAACATAAAAAACGACTCACTAGTGTAACAGGAACTCTGACAAAGTGTCACCTACCAGATTCACAAGACTTCCTCACTGAGCTCACAAACATTTCTCAGCATTACAGACATGAAGTCATCACCCTTTTCAAAGGCTTTAACACCTCCGCTCTCTAAAAGTTTTATCTCAAGGTGAAAGACAATATGTTCCAAAGCATAAAACACAGCACCTTAAAAATGTGTCACTGATGCAAGTCCCCAGTGTCCAGTTCATTCACAACAGCTCACTGGTGTAGCATAAGAACAAAAAAGTCTTGTCTCAAAGGTTTGACAGTGTAATTATCCACACAACATATAAAGCAAATGATGCATCTGAAATTCACTACTGATCTATTTTCCTGACTTTATTAGCCCTTGAATTGAACTAAACATGCTGTGCTGTTCACTATAGTTTTGAAACTCAGCCTTTAAAAAATATAATCCAACTGGTCATATAAAGTTTTGAATCCTAAAGCCAAAAACAACACTAAAATTTTATGAAAAATCTGCTGAGTTTTTGCAGCATGGAAATGGATTTTGCAACTGTGTGTTAAAGGTGATAAACTGGCAGGTGTTAAGACTATGTTTGGAAGTTTCCAGAAAAAAAACATGCTATGATGGAAAAACAACATTATAACCATATTAACTGTACCAATGTCTTAAGTATCTCTTAAGTATGGCAATTTTAAAAGCTAATACTGATTTTTTTTGCTAAGAAGCCTAAATACGAAATGCCCAAGTTCCATTAAATATCTGTTTAAGCTCTTCTGAAACAGACGCTGAACAACTGCTTGTTTGAAATACTCATTCTATACTGAATATGTTCAAACAAGAAATAGGAATACATTATTCTTCTCATTGGCCCTACTAATCACCCTCAATTTCATATATCCATGTGAAGCCTTCATGAGAAGCAGTGAAGGCCCTGAGGCAAAAGTGGAGGGAGCAGCTACATGGTAGAACTTGCTTTCTGTACCATGATGCAAAACTTACATAGCACTTGCTGACAAAGGTCCACAGAAGCTGATGCACTTGCACCCAAGGACAGCACTGAGGAGGTAGCTCAGTATTTTTCAGAGAGGATCAGATGATGGTATATATATCTTTAATATTAATATTTTCTTTTGCCTAAATATCTACACTAAAAAGGTAATAATATTTCTATTTTAATTTAGTCTTAAAAAAGTAATTTTTGCATACCTGGCAATTTATGCTGAGGAAATAATAACATTTAATTTGCTAGAGTTTTCTCTAACCTTTTATCTTGATATTACTTGTTAATATTCCTGAAAGGCTGGAACAATGAAAACAATCTGCCAGGCAACCACAGTCCTACAACAAAAACAGTTCTTCATCACAATAACAATTTCAGAGTATTAAAATAAACGTAGAATAAAAAGGTGATAAAGCTTAGAGTTCAATGTAAAGAAAAAGACAGTGACTGCTTTGTATCCATACAAACACCCTCATAAGGAATGTAACTTTTGCTTTGAGCTGTTTGTGCCAACAAAGAATTTCTAACTGAAACACAATGACAGAGAAGGAATAGCTGCTTACTCCGGAGCTGTTGAAGTAATTGTCTTGGATTATTCTGCAATTTATCATGCGGTTCCAGCCTTCAAACTGTCTAGTGCATATATGTGAGGATATCTACAGACACATACCACTCGGAACAAAGACAAATAAAACCAAGACACTGTGATCCAAAACTTTGGTCCTTATCTCTACTAGGGGAAACAATTAAACAACAAAACCTGCCAACACAAGTTCAGGAATGCTTGTTTATGGTGGAAAGGTTGATATCCAACACATATGTTGTTGAAGACATTCCAGGTGCATATAATTAGTATTAACTACATGTGAGTATCTGAAGTGCAACACAGTCAGGGTATTCAGAATTCTCAACACAACTAGGAAAATGCTATGACACAATGTTTTCATTGGGGAAACCACACAGACATATCTAGCTAGCATCAACAAGATTATCTCCAGAAATGTAAGCAGACTAGAACGAAACTGGACTATTTTAAAAGTAATAGAAATCCTCTGCCTTAAAAATATTATTTTAAGGAAATACCCTTGATATTTTGAAAGAGTGCACATGAGGGGAGTGTGTTATACTGATTTCTTCTACCTTCTTAAAACCTGCTTAGAGGAGGACAGAAAGTTCAATATCTAATATAGTTATAACAACTGTAAGTGTTCAAATATTTTTGAATTAAAAAGAACTTTTATTTCTGTTAATGGAAAAGCTGTATTCCATTCATATATTGCCAAAATTTGTGGCATCTCTAAATTAGGAATATACCAATAAGGACATAATTAATATAAATGTTCCTTAAACCCAACCATACTAAAATTTTGTGGCTAACAATAGCATGCATTTTGAAACACTGTGACTGCTTAGCCAGCCAAAATTTTATTAAATTTTATGAGCAAATGGGGCAAAGGCAGGTGGATGTAGTTGCAGGTAGGAGGCACCTAAGTAACAAGCGTTGCCACACAAAAAGCAGAAAAAAAGAGTGAAAATAGGCAGAAATCCCACTGAACATTATAGAATAATGATTGGCAAGACAGAAGCAGACTAAACAAGTGGATAAGCAGACTCCCCTTCTAGAGAGGAGCAGTGGCATAAAAACATCTGTCAAAGAGCTCTTAAGGTTGATCATTCAGGTCTCTGAAAATAAGGAACACTAAGAATTGCAGCCACCATTACTAAACATGGCATTGTAGAGTCAAAGTTAATTCAGAACGTATATTTTAAAGACTACTTATTTCATAAGTAGCAGTGATGATCAATATTGTCTAAGAATGACACAATAGACCATGAGAGGAAGTATATTATTCACAAGAGAAGTTAGTAAAATTCAATTTTAAAGCTTAAAACTGGCCAGATTTTTCAGTCTGTAAATGCTCCTATCCCAGAGATCTCCAATTCCCTGATAAAGCATCTATTCAGTTGTAACACAGCATTCACCTCATTGCTACTCGAAATTTCTCAATTTATCATACAAGCACCGTAAACTTAGGTCAGATTTGCTCAATTTGAAAAATTCACTAAAATATAACATTTGTAGAATTATAGATTGTTGGGCTTTTTCATTTCAGACATGCTCCTTCTGGCTTTTTACTTTAGTTTAAATAAAACTTATTCTACATGTATTCACACTTTCTATAGCAAAGCAATTGATATATAACAAATTGCCTAGAAAACCTTTCCGGAAGTTTCACCGTTTGTTTTACATCTTCAAAAAGCATTGCAGCAGAGCACAGTAAAGGTCTCCCTTTACCACAGCTTCTTCTGTATCAAGTTTGCTAAGTGCTAGACTCTGCCAGTAAAAGCAAAGTAGGTAGTCACAGAATTTAAACAGAAAATCAAAGTATTCCTAATAGAAGAGACAGTAGCCTGCTTAAGAAAATCGGTACACGGGACAAATGGAACACTCACCATTTGTGGTGAGTCACCTTCTTTCTTCCCCTCTCTTGCACATCAAGACAATCCCTAAGGGATGTTAGGGTTCTGCTTTTAAGATTGACAGATTGTGTTGGCTTTCAGATATGCCTGGGATGGTAGTTCTTTTTGTCATTCATATTTTGCCTAAATTTACATTTAACTCTATTGACTTGGTAGTTCATTATGCTGTTTTCACCATCACTGTGCAAAAACGGGGATAAACTCAACTAAGTGATAGGCAGTCAAAAAAAAAGCAGGTCTATTGTATGTCTCAAACTTCCTTTCTGCACAGAACTACTTTGGTATTGTTGCCTTAAAATGCTTAATGCCTTAGAGCTTATATTGTCTGAAGAATTTTATCACATAATCAAGTTTATAATCTCAACAGAAAAATCCCATCAGACTGAGAAATGTAGTATTTACAACTTTAAGAAACTGTACTAATTCATTAAGATTTTCTAAAAGTTATTTTCCTCTGATTACCTTGCTACTGATTACATTTATAAAATACACCTCTTACCCGGTATTGAAAAACATAGATTTCTACTCCTGTAACTATTTAGCAAATGTTGCATCATTTTATTAAAGAATTTTATCACAGAATATACAGAGTTGGAAGGGAGCCAGAAGGATCATTGTGTCCAACCCTTGGCCCTAAAAAGGACTCCCTAAGAGTCACACCATGTGCCTGAGAGTATCATCAAGATGATTCTTGAACTCTGCCAGGCTTGGTGCTGTGACCACCTTCCTGGGGAGCCTGTTCCAGTGCCCAAACACCCTCTGGGTGAAGAATGTTTTTCTAATATCTAATCTAAACCTCCCCTGAGACAATTTCAGGCTATTCCCTTGCATCCTGTCACTGGTCACCACAAAGAAGCGATCAGGGCCTGCCCCTCCTCTTGCTCTCACATGGAAGTTGTAGATTGTGATGAGGTCTCATGTCAGCCTCTTCTCCAGGCTGAACAGACCAGGTGACCTCAGCTGCTCCTCATATGGCTTTCCCTCAAGGGCCATTCATGATCTCCATTGCACTTTGTACTCTCTCTAATAGCTTAACATCTTAAATTGCAGTGCCCAAAACTGCACACAATATTTAAAGTGAGGCCGCCCCAGTGCAGAGCAGAGTGGGACAATCCCCTCCCTCAGCTACCTGGCAATGCTTTGCCTGATGCACCCCAGGACACAGTTGACCCTCCAGGGACTGCTGACTCATATTCAACTTGTCATCAACCAGGATCCCAAGTTTTCTTTCCATGGCACTTCTTCCCATCATCTCATTCCCTAGTCTGTATGTACATACTTCTACAACATGATAATATCTATTGGAAAACATCATTCCTAGTAGCTCACAGCTGTAATGAATTGGAAGCCCTCTTCACAAATGCCTTATTTCAGATAGAAACTATTAAGCTTCCACTGATTTCAACAACATATGTCAAAGCTAATACACCTCAAACCTACTTCAACAGTTAAAATGTCATCATGACTTGTACAGTATAAAGTAGTATCACAAATTCCTGTGGCAAGCATTGTGTCAGTTGTTCTAGGTTCAGAGATGCAGGTAAATGAAGCTGTTTCACCAAATTCTCCCTTTCCATTTTGCTTCTCACTCATATTTCAGTACCGCTGTGGTTCCCACCATGGTCTTCAATGCAATTACCTCTCAAACAAAAACCACAGTTAGATTCTATGTTTCCTACAGGTAACACTGGGGAAAATTGATATATACTGAACTCATATGGGATACATATCTTTCTGTTGAATTCATAAGGTCTTAGAACTTGGCAGGGAGCATGCCAATTATTTCAAAAGAAACCTGTGTGTTGCATAAACTTGCGTAAATTTAAATGCATGGCAACTATGGATCTACAACCTTTCTCTAGAGGCTGAGGCTCAGAAAGTATCCTCATATGACATTAATATTTCTGTCCTTCAAAGACCTTGCTAGTATCTTCAGGCAAAGAGGAGAAAACAAAGATCTGATAATAACAGTTTCCTTTTTTTAATAGCAAAAGCATTTGTGTTGTGGAGAAAAAATAAGCCTTATTATACATTATAAAAGAAAAAGAAACTCTCTATTTCACTTTAAAGGCAATAACTCTAAGTAACTGAATGTTGAAATGTTTTTTTTCCTTTACACACTAATAAGCGTAGCTGAATATACTCAAGGTTTTTTCTGCTTCAGGCCCCTAAGCAGTTTTTTTTCAGTATATGCATATCCTGTTAGCTGTCTGTTACAGTTATCATATGTTAGATATTTCAAATATTCACTGCACAAAGAGTTGCTGCAGTTTGTTAATCTTTCCAACCAAGATATTAAGCTCTCTAAACAGGCTTTTAAGGATATTTTGAACACAGAAAGATTTTCTACAGAAAAATGCAAAGCAAAATAGAACCAAAAAAAAAAAAAAGCACTGTTAAGCATTGAAATAGGCTGAAGTGGTGAACTTACCATCCCTGGAAATGTTCAAAAAAAATCTTCTTAATATGGTTTAGTGAGTATGCTGGTATTTGGTCAAGAGCTGGACTCAAAGATCTTGGAGATCTTTTCCAACCTATGATTGTAAGTCATTTTACAGTTAAAAAAATATCTACTAGGCTAGACCTCGCAGATGCACAATCAACACATGGAACATGAGTTCAAAGACTCATGAGTTCAAAGTTCCTTGCTGATAGTACCACCATCACTTTGGACATCACTAAGAGCCAGAAAAAAGCCAAGGAAGTATTTCTTAATCTTACTAGAGTCCAATAGGCTACAATAATATAATTCTGCTCAGGGAGAAATAATGAACAGGCAAAAGCAGACAGACTAGGTAGATTTCAAATCTTTAGGTAGAAGACAGTCTGACAGAGATAGATGGGGTAATCGTCAAAATTAATTCAACCCAGAATCTTCCTCAGTTAAGGTCAAGGCAGCTCAAGCTAATAGAGAATATAATTGATTCAACAGTACCAATAAACTGCATTGTTGTTCAGTCATAAAATAGGCAAGAAACTACATACAAGACCTAGATGTTACCTGTCAACAGCAGCTGTCCAAGTACCTCATTGGGCTAGACAGTAGGAAAAGTGAGATTTTTCTTCTGGCTACTAATCCAAAAATGCCTGGAAGGCATTTGAAGATATTACCATAGAGACCATTGAAGTTTAGCACCCAAGAATGGCATGTCTTGCCCATTATAAAGAGAAGCTCAGGTAAATATTTAACATTGTTAAATAGCTGTTTGATTCCCCTCTATTACTTTGAATACACACATAAAAATAGAGACTATACCTATAGAAATTGCTGCTGGATTTTTAGAGACTTTCTGGGAAGAAATAAACTCTGCCTTTGCCAAAGCACAATACTCAAGAAATTGTTGTCTCTTATGTTAGAATAGGTTGTAAAAGCCCACCTGCACACCTACAAAGAAACCCTACCCTGGCTTCTCTCCAGTCCATCAGAGGAACCATCAGCCCATATCAGGCCCATCTCCAGAAGATTAAAGGTACCTAGATGCAAGGCAGGAAGCCAACATGGGATATCCTGTCCAGGCCTTTATCAGGGCTGCCCCAGAAGACCCTCAGACACACTATCCAGGTTTCAATCCCATCCTGATATGTGCATCAGGAAGCGTCCTGCCAGCTGAAGCTGTGTTGCTGCCTAGGGGAATGAGGCACATATTGAGACTGCAGAAGACACATTACAGGATGACTGGAGGTAGAAGTAAAATCTGGGAAAGGCATGGACTTAGGCAATTTGGGAAGGAACAAGTGTGTGGAAAATAGAGGAATAAGGGATAAAAAGGGCTGGTTGCTTGTAAATAAATAACAATCACTCTACTTGCCTAGCCACATCCTGCACTTAAACAGCTTTATCTATTGACCTTCTTTCTAATTCTCTTCCTGGGTGAAGGATATATTCATGTGCATGTGTGTACTGGAGGGTTTGAGTGCAGTAACTGGAGTCGGACCACAGGTCAGAGGCCTCATACATCTGTGATGTCAGCAACTACAGAAAACTAAAATGAGAAAGTTTTAGTACCAAAAAATGCTGTCTTCTGGAGCATAGGGGCCTGTGTGTGTACAGCACCAGCTACCGGAAAAATGGAAGGACTGGACACCACCAGCTGGACTGAGAACACAGGCAAATTGGCCTACATGCCAACTGGAGACCAGAATGAGAGAGATCAAGTTCCAAACATGGGGATGGGACAACTGTCCCATCTTGTGGTCAGAGCCTTACAAGCCCATGCCACCAGCAACTGCAGCAAGTGCAAATTCTAGTAAGAATCAATATGGACCAGCTGGCAGGTGTGTGATGCAGCCTGGGGACCAAGGAGGGGATCACGTCTTTAAGGTCAAGAGCAGGAGAGGAACTGCCTGTCAAGGGGCAATAGGGCAATCCTTGTCAGCTGCCAGTGAGACCTTTTGATGTCTATGTCATTTTAGGGTTGAAACCACAGGACAGTGGGCTACTGGAGATGAGTCCCAGTCAGCTTTATCAGGTTGTGATCATGTGTGTATGTGTGAGTTATTTTGAACCAGAAAACAAAGTGGAGTTGCAGCTCCAAGGGCTTATATATCCAGGTGCCAGACAATGAGGAGACTGAGTGTCTGAGGTCAGCTGCAGGTAGGATGAGAGTTGTACATATATTCTCTGTAGTAGATCTTCACCCTGTGCTCATCCAGAGACAGGAGCAGGATGAAACTGTTCCCTGCATTGATGTGAATGCTGCATTCATGTCCAATCAGTGGAGCTAGCTGTAGCTCTGTGAGTATGCATATTTGTGGTCTATACGTGTATTCCGTCTGTGTGTGCCTGCTGGGAATAGAGTTTCAGCCTCACTGCTGGTTGGGCCTGGGACATGGAACTGTGCAGCAGTTTTGCCTCTCTTGGTCTGCAAGATCCAGGGAAATATATTTTCACCTGACATCTTCAAAGCTAGATAAGTGCAGTTGGGTAACTACAGTCACAGGCTGTTAAGTAGATTTGGAATAATTCTCTCCCAAGATTCAGGCAGAATCAGATGAAGAAAGCTACATTCTCTGGAGAACATAGGGGAAATAAAACGCAAGGGAGCTGTGAAAAGTATGTCTAACACTTTCTCCAGTATTCTCTCTTCTCTTTTTCCTGTTACTGATTTTTAAAAATGCCACTGATTTTTGAAAATGTTAAGCTGCATTTCAACACTGTCTAGGAGAAACATAGAAAAAGACAGATTATTTCAAATTGGCCATTAAGATGTTACTGGCCCATGTGATTGGTATTCTGAAATGGTTTCTAACTTTATTTGAACACCGTAAATAAAATGGTTTTCTAAGTCAAACATTCACTCACTGAAAAAAAAAATCCACAAACAATCACATCTAGATTTCTGGAATGCTGACATTTACTTTTTTTGGGGGGAAAAAAACCAAACAAACAGTGAATGATCTTCTTCATCTGAAGACATCCTGTTATTAAAGAAGGAATTAGGGATGCTGATGATATATTTGTTCCAGAAGCACTTGCTCAGCCACTGTGAATCAACCAATAAGGTATTAAAAACCAGTCTGCAGGGAAAGCTGATTCACATAGATATTCCAAATCTTTATTTAAAATTCTTTGAAGCATTAGTCACAGTGGGCATTATTAGGTGACATTTTAAAATAATGATGACCTTTCAGGTCATAAAAAGCAGTAAGTAATTCTGTTGTATAAGGTCATTAGGTTGTTCAAACATGATTTTTCCTCTGTAAATCCAAGATGATGACTCCCAATCATCCTCTTGATATGTTTGGAGTATCTTGGCCTTTTTCATGTCCTTTGTCTTCAACTCCCCTGCCTCATTTAACAGTAAGCCCAAATTTTTCCTAGTCTGTTTTTCTGCCGCATGAAAAACTCTTCTTGTTGTTCATCTTGTCCCTTGACATATTTGTGTCCAGATGGACTTTGGCTTTCCTAAATTCATCTTTGCACATTCAGAGAGTATCTGTACTATTTGTCTTTTGTGCCCAGATCCTTCTTCCAACTCTTCTTTGCTTTCATCTGATGTTCGAGTCTTGTCAGAAGTATCCATGTAGGTCTCCTGACACTATTTCTTGACTATAAATTATTACCTCCTAACATACTAAATGCAAACTGGAAAAAAAAGAAAAAGAAAATATAAAATGAAACCCATGTTATAGTTACTGCTAATTAATTCAGTCACAGAAAACTTGTATATCAGATCTAGTGCATGGAGATGAATTACATGTGAAAAAGAACCTTCCTCTTTTTTTTCTTCTCTTTGTATAACAGAGCCTGCACCTGATAAATTACTGGTCTTGGTCCAAATTCTTGGCTGATATTTATTCACACAGCTCCACTGAAGACAAAACAACTACTCTCATTTGTACCTGCTGAAAATAGAGCTCATTAGAATATTTTTTACTGTTACTCATTAAATTTGAATATTAATGATTTCTTTCCTGTTAAGACATTAAGCATCTGTAGATATTCTAAGTTCTTACATGGCATACTCAAAAGTCTAGGTATCATATTTGTTTAGTAGTTTCTATCTCAGAAAAGTAATTTTCTGAAAGATTCTCTCTCATTTCAATGGAAACAGGTGAAGAACTAACTAGTGAAACCACAATGATTACTGCCCCTCTCGCTCCCCCCACACACTGTACCCATAAAATGGGCAACGGAAAGTAGAAAAGTTTATATGTCACAGTAAATGCTTGATGGACTAAAGCATATTCCTTCACTGAAACACTGAGCAAGGAAAGGCAATCTAACAACAACCCTTGATATTTCTTATTGTATTAAAAAAAAAAAGGAGTTTTAATCCATAACAGTAAAGAAAAACACGTCTCTTACAAAAGGTATAAGAGAATATCATTTCATCAACACAGAGCAGATAAAGGCAAAGGAACCAACTACCTAAGTCTCATGGAGCTTTAAATATTTTTAGTGTCTGGTTGAAAACCATTTATCACAGCTATTCATCACAGTAATAAAATAAGAGCTTTTTAAAAAATACAATTTATTTAGATAATACTGCTGTCTCCATGTTTCTCAAGTGAAAATGCCTCTAGTTTTACATGGATCTTCGTTACAAATCTCAAAGTTCTAACTTCGATTTTCTTTGGTCAGACAACGAACAGTCAACTGAAAATTACTTTTACTGAGGTTCAACAGCACAAAACAAGATAGAAACTCCCAATAAAACTTAACTACAAATAGTTAAACCCATCTGAAAAGCCTGATTGACGGACAAGGGAAAAAAATATTCCTCTCAAGGATTAACAAGATTAACATAAAGACCAAATGATAGACAGATTCCATCTAGACCAAATCTGGAAAAACCTTCCAAATACCAAGAATATGGTAAATGTAGAGCTCAAGAAGCTTTAATGAAATAGCTGATATTACCAACTTAGAAAAACACTGAAGGTCACTTCTGAAATAGATATTACCAGTCTTTAAGATTATTATTTAGTGCAAAACTAAAATTGCAAGAATGTGAGTTAACTATATTATTTCAATGCTTTTATTAAAAGAAAGTACTGACCCAACTTTAAAATCTTAGTTAGAAAAATCAGATTTTTTTCATGTTTACCCTATTTAATGGGAACACATAGGATTGGAAAGGGGCAATTATTATGCTTACATTTGAAACAGTAGAAGAAGAAATATAAAGTTATAGAAGAGGTATCCTGCTTTTAAATTTAGGAAAGCTGATGGGGAAAACATCAGATTTTCAATAAATATTTGAAAATAAGAAGCAACCAAAACTAAATTTGGATGTATTAAAGTCAAATAGTATTCAACTTTTTGTGTGATAGGGTAAGAGATCTGTTTAAAAATAATAACTTGGAAACTGAATATATTGTGATTTTATGTAAGGATCTTGACACCATTTCACAAGACACTCTCATATAAAAATTAAGAAAAAACAGTATAGATATCATAATTAGGTTTCATGGCCTGTAGCTCCCTTCTGTAATGTAATTCATCAAAGGGTCTATATTCAGTCTGGTTACGTGTAGAGTTTCAGATAATGATTTGGCTGCTGATATGAACATTGTACACATTAAATTTGCAGTTGATGAAAAAGGTTGTGATGGTTTGCAAGCAAGTTGAAGATCAGAATCAGAATTCATAATGTCTTAAGAACATTTTTTTTTCCACTGAAAAATGGTCTTAGAGGAAACTGAAGAGCATGAGTCAATAAAGACAAAGCAAGGTTTAACACATAAGTAGGAATAATATTCTAGCCAAATACAAGATGAGAATAAGAGTTGTTCAGAGAAGGTCTTTGGGTTTATAGTGGATCATAAAACTAAACGGTACTCAAGTATATCATGATGCTACAGGAGAGGCAAACTTCCTATTTATGGTATGTATAGGCATGTATAGGTACAAATCCTGCTCATGAGGCATGCAATTAGTTTCTTCACTTTCCTCAGTCCTAATAAGGTACCAGCTGGAACTCACTGTTCAGCTTTGTACACTGATTGTCAAGAATGATATGGACAGACCAGGGAGAGTTCAGTGGAGGTCAATATGAAATTTGGAAAGAGGAATGAATGAGGTTTGTTTAGACAAAAGAAGGAAAGATCAGAATTACTAGTACTACATCTTCCAGACACACAAATACTATTGCATTGAAGAAAGAGGGAACAAGCTTTCATTTATTCTGTTAATGAATAGAAAATAATGAACTCAAACTATAGAAAAGAAGAGTCAGGTAAGACATTGAAGCAAAATTTGAAGACAAATGTTCCTGGGATTATCTCCATATTTCAAAAATTAATCGTACATAAGATTGATGCATATTCTCTTCAGATTCCTTCTAACCCTATTTTGATATATTCCGTGATGGTTGTAGAACTTGTCAGCTGAGAGAAATGCTGGAATATCAAGCAGGAAGAATGAGCTGGTTGTGATAACTGTAGGAAAGAAATGGAACTTAAAATCATTCACAGACTCTTGCATTTGAGGAGTAATAGGAAAACGTTCAGTGACAACCTGGAAGTTCACTGTCTGGAAATGAGATGATTAAAAAGACCACTGTATGTTTGGTAATTTTAAAGGGTCTTTCATCATAATTTTTGCTCTGAAAAAAATTGTCATCTTTTAATATATACTTAAAGGGTTTTGTTTCCAGTATTATAAAAGCCATTTTGAAAGGTCCTTGTGATACGCTTCTCCGCTAGAGAACTGTGCGTGGTATCTCTTGATTACCCTTAATATAAGAATTATTTAGTTTTCACTTTGATACAAGCAAGAGCGACTTCAAATAAAAACAGATAAATGGAAAGCTTTTGTTACCATGTGGTCTGAAAATAGTTCTCCTGTACAGTATTTACCAGACTAAGAGCTGAGACCAATAATAACTGGGTTAAGGACTGTAGAAAGGTTTGGATTGAAAGAGACCTTAAGGATCATCTAGTTCCAGCCCCATTGCCATGAACAGGTACACTTTCCAGGAGACCAGGTTGCTCTAAGTAAACAAGGAAAGAATTAAATTATTTATATTGTACTCAGGAACAAACAGAGATTAGATCACCAACAAATTTATGTCAGAAGTTTTATAAAGAAGTTTTTATCAGATAGATTTGCAAAAGCAATCGAAAAATTTTCTTGCCAGTAGGAGAGGCAAAAATGCCCACAATAAAATTTAATGTACTTCTGACAGACAGTGGCTCAAAATAATAATTTTATTACAATCACAAGATATTTTTCAGCCATACATAAGTACGTATAATTCATACTTCCTGTCTACTCAAGGATGTACATGCACAGAATATAAAGGAATAGACCTTCTTCACAATAAAGGAATTTAAAAAATATTTTTTAATATATCTATATAGACACACTTTCTTGGTTTAAATTACCACGACTATTCATAGGTCTCATTTGATTTTTACAAGTTTGATGACAGCCTTGTTAATCAAGCAATGAAGTTAGCCTAGCAGTTGTCCCCTTTTCCAAACCATCTCTCTTTGCTTGTTGGTTCTGTGGCATGGGATGATAGACAGGGTTTAAATTTAGAGAAGGCTAAGAAATCTAGCGTAAATCTGCAGCTCTCTGGATGGAATGCAGTCAACATGCTCCTGAGACAATAATCTTCTGCTCAGAGGCATGTAATGGAGCATGGAACCAAGTGAAGACTACATGGCCTCCCTCCGTGAAAATCCCATCAGAAAGGGAAAACATTGTGGTACTACTGAAGTTTATGAGACCACACAGTGTAGCAGTCCAAATCAAGCTGTCAGCAGAAAGAAGCTTGCAGTGGCAAACCTTGGAATACGGTACCTGTCAGCCACAGGAGAATCAAGGTGTTCTCCTGCTAAGCCGACAACAGTGTTGAACCCCCTCCTCAGGAGCCAAGCCATGACCTCTCCCCCCAACAAGTATGGTGAGAGAACTTTTCACCCATCATAAATAGAAACTGTTCATGACTAAAGTCAAAAATAAAGAAATAGTACAAAAATAAGTTGGGGATAGGAGGAAAATAGGAGAAGACTCCACCAAAACTGCTGGGGTCAGTCGACAGGCTGAGTTTATCTTCTCTTTCCGCAGGGAGACTTGAGTAACAATTATACTCTGTGCATATTAAATGCTGCTTTTAGTACTAGAGCTTGAGTTGTGCTTGCCCTATAGTATATTAGTAGATTGCTTCCTATTAGAGCTTGTGTTTGCTTAATATATCAGTAAATTGCTTTAAAACACATTTTTGCAGCCAAACCCTATCCTGACAACTTTCAAACCTTATTAATCTGTCACAGTTTGTATTAATAAAGAGTGTTATTCTGTGAACTGTTCGAGGGAGTCCTCTCAGTTGCTGGCAGTGAAAAACACCTTGGCAGGACCCACTAAGGGGTCTTTAATCTGTTGAGCCCCGCCCTGACAAGGGCAGTCAAAGCACCCTTTGATCTTATGAATCTGTTGGTGAAGAGTCTCCTTACGAGTTGCTGACAGACTGTCAGACACCAGGGTCTCAACTTTCCTGGGGTGCTGATGGACAAAAATCTAAACTCCCCCCTTTCACATGACATATGCTAACACTGTTTCATTTTTCATTCATTTAGTGCTTGAAAATTACATCAGTTTCCTCCCTAATTCATCTTTCACTCATGAGCACACTTCAAATGAATTTTTGATGCAACTGTCTTAAAATAATTGCCAGCTTTCTGCTAAAAACTTCAGTGAAAATGGTACAGAAGTAATGTAGATTATGTAGAGAAAAAGAGTTGAATTATTGACCTTCATTGTGACAGCAATGGCTTACAAATTCCTGTTTCTTCTCTATGTTTCAGAAATGGGAAGGATTACAAGACACCTATTTTTTTTCTATTGCACAAGTGGCAAATTCCCATCATAGACTGATGTCTAACTTAATCAACAGAAACTTGTGATGTTTTTCCTTTTTACTGTTATTACTAATTTGCTTCACTATGGTTTCAGAGGCAAGTTACAACTGTTCTTCTAAATCAATTCAAGCCATCTTTAAGTTGAAATAGGATGATTAGATTATTTTTTTTAAAAATAAGAATTTCAAATGCCCAGTCTTCATTATTTCTGGGTATTTCTTCTACTGCTTTGAAAAACATCTGGGAGTAAAGCTCTACATTATAAATGGGCTTAATCTGAACCAATATGAAAATAGTATTTTAAAATTTCACACTGTGTCTCATAAGTCACTCAGAGAAAACATTTTTGCACTTTCACACCCTCATTATGAATAATGTATAGAGCAAATTAATAGAAAATGTTCTGAATTATGAATTAGGACCAAATTAAAAATGCAAAATTAGAGAAAAACAATGACTGTTTGTTTTAAATTCCCCTTCCAGACAGGTAGCCATTTTTCAACTACATCTGCTATCCACGTTTGATCTATATCTTTATCTATCTCTATGGCTAATTAGGAACAAATTACTTATTACTCATGAATGACACTAACTACCCACTCTTGCACAAAAGAAGAATATTACAATTTACATTTAAATGAGATTTGAAATGTTAATGAACAGAGCCAGTATTCTAATTATCTGCACAAATACATTAAATTAAGGTGAACTTTACTAGATTAATTACGTCAGAATCATACTGTAAGTTTGCCCAGCAGCATTAATGAAGAATAGTTCAGTATTTGTAGGATAATTCCCAAAAACTGAGGGTCAGGAATGGACAAACAATGCCACTATCTAATACCATTTGATAGGAGGGAAATGGTTAACTATTATCTTACACATACAAAAATAGCTTAAGAAATCATCTCAAGAACATTTGATATTGTCTTTATCTAGAATCTTAGATTTAAGATGTATTTCTTCCATATCCATCTGGGTCAGTTGGGATGACATGGGCATGGAATTTTGGCCTCAGTCTGAATTTGAAATGATTAATTTCCCTTTGCCAGGGTTTTGTTGTTGTTGTTGTTGTTTTGTGGGGTTTGTGGGTTTTTTGGTGATGCTGCTGTAGATGTGAGGGGGGTTTTTTTGCCTTTTTTTTTTTTTTTTATGTAACTGTCATTTAAACATTCAGGAACAGGATGATAAAGAAATTCACAGGAATACTTGGTGCACTGATGTAAAGGTGCATTTTTTTTAAGTTTAAAAGACCAAATGAACACTTTTTTTCTTTTCTGACCAGTCATACTCAATTTAATGCAGTCCTATCCCTAGGTCAGAAGAAATTAAGAAACATTATCAAGCTTTTCTGACTGAAGAAAACATTTTCTTTATTTATATTAGCAAAACCAGGAAAGAAAATTGGTATTTTATTCAGAAATATCATTCAGCCCAAAACAATTGTCCCTCGAGTTTTTCAACTTTTAGTCATTGATTTCAACTGTGTTACACATAGGCAAATTACAGATACTATTAAAGGTTTGAGAAATAAACAACAAAAAAGTAACCTTCATCCAAGGCTACGAAGACAACAGTTATTGACATTACAAAAATCATTAATAACTTCTTTTAAATAATCAGTGCTTTATTTCCTCTGTTTAGGTGAAAAAAATAATTAGTTCTCCAGAGGGATTTAACTGAAATAATTCAGTAAATAATATAGCAGGACTGTAGTAGAATGACATCTCGAATTCCGCATGATAGTTCAAAAGGTACTTAGGAATACCTTTAATTTTCAGTAATGTGGACTCATGCAGTTGGTGACAAAGACGGCAAAGTCCAAAGAGATTTAATATTTGTACTATACAGCATTAATGAAAGAACTAATTATATTATTCATTAATATTAATTGATATATTCTAAATTATAAAAATATACATACATTAGTTTGAATCACTTTCTGTTTTGATACTAAAGTGATTGTCACAACTTTTACACTTCTTTCTGGTGATATACATGTGTGTTTTCGTACTAATCTTCCACTAATTTAACAGTCTTCTCAGAAATTCCAGTTCCACTGTTGTTGCACTCTTGGTCATTTGCAGCATGCTCTTTGTTTTGAATTCAGCAACAGTTTCTGATGCCTAGAAACATTTTTCACACTGAAGAAGGTCTTACAGAACATTGAAATGAGTCATTGATACTGAATTATGCATAGATTTAAACTCCTGAGTCTATTTTTTAATCATTATTACTATCTTACGTTTCTCTAACAAAGAAGTTAAAAAAAGAAATAAGATTAGAACATAAGAATCTCTCAAGATTTATTTTTAAGAAGGTTAAAAGTTCAGCATCTCCAGGTAGACTAGGTCAACACCACTTGCAGCCTCCAGTAAATGAGCTTTGTGAGAGGGTAGCACAACTGCTCATGATTAAAAATTAGAAATATATTTGCAGATTAACTGTTAATTACAGCATTTGGCTCAAATGTTTTTAGATGAGAGTTCTCTGCCCATGCTAAAATAAAAAGACATACTGGGAAAAGAATTTCAAATATTTCAGTAAAAGTCAAGATTTCTGGGGTAAGTCCTTAAATGACTTTCTATTCCAAGAAGAAATTTCTCATTGCTTTCAACTCACAAAATTAACATAAAAATGGAAAATCCCTTCCTCTCCTTTGTATTTCTGTAAACAACACCTTTTGTGAACACTCTGTACTACTCTGGGTTGTAATATGAACCAGGAAACTACATATACTGGAGCAGGTAAAGGACCAAACCTCTTGCACCATAAGCAGTCTGGATAGTAAAGGTAATATTTCCTAAATATTGTAATTCCGAGTGAAAAGTTTCTGTAAGGATCCAGAAACCTTGCAAAAACTGCTGATTTGCAATTAAAAATTAAAAGGTACATTGATAAGAAATATCTTGAAAAGGATTCCTCAAAACTGAGCTTTTAAAATATCTGAACTCAACCAATTAGCCCTTCATATCCATATTAGGCTAATAAACCAGTATGGTATGACCAAATGCAAAAAGGTGGAATGCTTTTCATTTATTTTTTTGGTATGTAATTTTAAAGTAAAATGCACAAGAAACAGATTACCTGGAGGCCAACTTCTGTCTTGATGCAAATCTAATGCAAAATACCCTGTGAAAGGAACACTTACTTGTTACTGAGGTTAGAAGTAGAATAAAACCCATTATTTCTCTTGCTCTGTGTGGATTTTTTTCTTTTTTTTTTCTTTCACCATTAGCCCTTCTTTGTACCTCCACTTCTCTTCATCTCTCTATATTATGATATTTTAGTTAGGACACTGTAGTCTCAGATGGGAAAAGACTATGACCAAATTGTATCTGTCTCTCTTCTTTATCTTGTCTCTGAAAATTCCCTTCCAGTGAAATACCATTTCCTGGTTGGACTGTATTCTGGTTTTAGAGTATCTCCTTATCTTGTTTTCCATGTATAAGTCATAAGCAATTCATTATTATTTTTGCTTTTTTTGCAAACTTTTCCAACTTGTCTCCTTTTCCTGAACTTCTCTGAATTGTTTAACAGATGGTACTAAGCATACGATAGATTATTTATTCTTGAACTTTCAAAGGCTATGAAGTGTATTTGAAAAGACTCAATACATTTCTTGTGTTCAGGATTTTATTTAGACACAGTAGGTGCTATTATTTCCAATTTGACCTATACACATGGTCTGTGCAAAAAATTAAATTTGACATACACAGGGGACCTTTACTTTATATTTACATCAAATTACACTATGCATATAATCACGGCAACCACTATCAACATGTTGCATATCAAACATCACATTTTTAAATGCTGCCTGAGTGTCTAGGTATCACCTCTACATCAGAAACCTCTTTCTGGGAAATTTGGAAAACTAAACAAAGTTTTTAAATTCTTTCTTTTTGACTGCTTACAATTAAATTTAAGAATTATTTTTTAAGAAGATATAAATTTATCACTCTGTGCTCTAGACTTTCCATATAAAACTGAAACTATTCAGCTGAAACAAGCCACTAAAAAATCATTCCAGCCAACAAGGTGAAATGAAACCTTTAGGTCCCTGTCACTGTCAAGCAAAAATTCTAGAAGCTTCAAAATGGCAATGTTTCACATGAATAACCTGTTGACAAAAAGTAAATTCACAGTATAGTCATTTATTCTTGTCATCTTCCTACAGGTCAAGAATAGTCCCATTTTTGTGGGTTTCCCATAACTAGTTGCAAAATTTGCTATAGGAGCTTTCATTTCATTTGCATGAAAGCAGGTTCCTGAGTTACCTTCATCCAAATATTATCCAAAAGAAAAGTTGGAGTTCAGGTGGAACTGCCATATACAAAAGTACAATCTCCACAAAACTTTAGTGCCAGTGTCTGTCCTGTATGGTACTTGAATTTTTCCTGTGATACTCCTGTAACTCAGTGAAGGAAATGGAGAACATAGTTTAATATTTATTGAAAACAGCTATGAGCTTTGCAAAATATGAGTTGCTGAATAATGCACACAGCTCCTAGGTGGACAGAAAAACAAAATTCTTTGTATATTATTGCTGTTAAAAACCCACTTCAAATTAGGTGTGATGACTAATAAAAGTCAGCATTATCCAACGCTATTCTAACCTTAGTTCTGCTGAAAGTGTGGAAAGAATGTTTGCTAGTTTTTAAGAAGTACCTTCTCTTATACAAATACTACATACCTGATGATAATCCCAAGACATGGGTTGGAATTGTATCTTTTCCAGTGAGCCAGTTTACCTGCTGTGTCTGCCAGAACTATTTGTACTTCACAGGCCTTGCATAAAATGTAATTGCTTATCACAGAAGTGTAGTAGACTCTAATGATGAATATCTGATCATTAAATTTGAACTGAGTCTGGCTAGTATGGAGTTAACTTTCTTCATAACAGCCCACATGGTGCCATGCTTTGGACCTGTGACTAAACCAGCCTCAGTGACACACCAGTGTTTTATATATTGCTGAGCACTGTCGGCACCGTGTCAAGGCTTTTTCTTTTTCCCACTCTGCCCTCTCAGTGAGTAAACTGAGGGTGAGCAAGAGCTTGGTAGGGGACATAGTTGGAACAACTGACCCAAATTGACCCATGCCATATTCTGTGTCATGTCATGTTGTGCTCAACAATAAAAGCTCAAGGAAAAATCGAAGAAGGAGAGATAGTTGTGGTTATGGGATTTGTCTTCTCAAGCTACTTTATGAATGCTGAGGCCCTGCATCCTTAGTGGTGGCTGAACATTTGCCAGCTGATGGGAACTATTGAGTGAATTCCTACTCTGCTTTGCTTGGTTGGTGCAGATTTTATTTCATCCATTAAACTGTCTTTATCTTGATCTATGAGCCTTCTTGCCATCTTATACATTCTTCCCATCCCACAGCAGAGGTGGGGAGTGAGAGACTGAGGGTTTTGCTGCTGGCTGCAGTAAACTCATTACAAGGCAAATAAACTCGAAAGTGTATTTAAACAGAATTAATTTCACAAACTTATGAAGTTGTGTGCTATCTTGTCCAGAGATATCTGGATGCATACTCATGTATATTCATCCCAGAAGCCTTTTGTGAGCAGAAACTTGCTCTAACTTACAGGAGCCAGTGGGCTTTACACAAAATGCCTCTGGGCCCCAGAGGAAGCCAGGAGCAGCCTGGAAGCACCGGACTGATAAGCTACAAAGATATTCCCTCACAGGCTCTGAAAATTAGTATTTATCCAAGTTCCACCCCTGTGCTAGTCACTAGGGACTTTAGAAAGAAATAACTGTAGACGTGATGCAGCCGTTCATTGCTCTGAGCTGCAAAACCTTTTTTTGCCTGGGAGTATTCTTTTGGAGAAAGCCTGAAACGGAGTCAATGTAAATAATTCAAGGGTGTGAGAAAGCAACACTGTAACTATGTGGCAACTGGAGGAGCAAAGTGGGTTAAAGCGGCATGTCTGAACACAGTGGACAGCAAACAAAACTGGGGCACAAGAAAAAAAGATCTCCAAAGCACTCACAAATACTCATCTAATCTGAAAATTTTTCACTTGACCATATATTCAAACTCTGAGATTTGCTTCTTCTGAACATTTAAATAATAGAAACCAAATTAAATGAATGTTCAGATCAGTGAATTTTAAACATCCAAAGAGTTTTATACAAACCTACTTTTGAGTTACATATTCACTCAGATCTTGTAGTGAGTTTCATACTGGCCTGTTAAATCAGTCAGACTCAGGCAACTGGAATAAAATAGATAAAATCTGTAGCTAAAAAAGCACTTAATGGCTTTCAAATACCCAAGCCAAGATTCAGCAGCTATACACAAAGAACATACGCAGAGGTAGATGTGTATCCATGCAAGAAATGTAGAACTCCTGATCGTGTACAAAGGCTGCATTTGTTGACTAGCCACATCAAATATATGCACTATTGATAATTATCCTTTGTCAGAGGCTTATGCAGTGTGGTACACTGCCTTTCATACTACAAAGCCTAATGACATAAATTTAATTTTTCAGATGGTATGGCCACATCTCTAAGGTATTAATTAACTGAGTACCAACAGCTTGTACAGTTATATAATCCTTCAGAAATACGCAATACTTTCTCTCAAAATTTGGAAGTTGTTCAAAAATGGTTAAAGAAACAATCACTCAGCTGTCACTTAAATTACATGAGTACCATTTTTCTATTCAACACAGTATGCAAAACCTGTACTATAAACACAAAAGCACTAAAATAAATTTAAAAGATCTGGAATCTTGTGAGCATCTGGCTATTCCTTATCTTACATGCCTTAGAATGTACCAGAGCTGCTGCTTATTTTATCAAATGTGTCAATCACCAGCTTAAATCACATAATTTTGTCTCTTTCACAGACATTTCAATGCAACTGTGTTTTACTGTATCTCATTAATTTTTACTTTTTTCATTTCACTGCATAAAATTCTTTTTTTGGTATTATAAAACATCATCCACGGGAATGTAAATATTTATTATTGAGCTGTAGATGGTGACAGGAACTTGAATCATGACTGCATGAGTGAGTGACCATGTGCAGAATTTAGCAGAATGAGTCCAGGGATGTGGTCCAGCAGACTCCAGGAGATGGGAATCCCTCCTGCCTAACTGCTGGAGCCTAGCCAGCCATCCAGAGGTTTCTTTTTCCCATACCAAACAATGCAGCTGACACTTTCCATGTTGTGTGGTTCAACCAGAAGGAAAGCTGTGTGTGTATCATGGTCAGACATACGCAGAGGACACTGGTGCATATGACTAAACAGGGTGCTGCTTTTAAAAACACCCATATATAATACCATCAGAATCTGCCTAAAAGCTAAGTACAGACAACCAAGTCCTCTTCCTCCTCCCCAGCTATCCAGGCTGAAGCTCACTAGAGAAAAGATATGCCCTCACTCTCTAGATCCACAGGACTTTACATTCAAGGATCCATTCATAGACCCCTCAAAAATCAGAGTTTGCCCTCTGCCTCTCGACAGTCCTGATCCTGGGCTTTCTTACCCACTATCAACATATTTTACTATTTACAAAGGCCAATTTGGCCGTCTCCAAGGCTACACCTGGATTTTCTTAATAGCTTTTCATTTGGTGACTAGAGATTTTTTTGGTCTTAGACAAGGGATAACAGAGAAATTGCCGATCAGATTTGCATTTTGCTTATAGTTTCACTTATTCTTTATGACTTTCTGGACACTACAGTTTTCCTTGATCTGATCACCTTAGTGAAGCAAAGGCTTTCAAATTTCCATAGGCTTCCTGAAAGTATGCTAAATGACTCTGCTTTCAAACTAATTTTAATACAGTGTAATTACCCTGACTATAGTGGAAATACAGCTAACTACCAGAAAATAATAGGTCCCTGTATTTGAAAAAGAAAAAGAAAAATTCAGTAGATCTAATGATGTAGAACTCCTTCCTCTGGAAAGGTCATCAGTCTTTAATGTATATTCAACACATTCTGTATTATATTGGCTATCTAGTCATAGAAAATAGTAATTTTGATAATGAAAAATCATGAATTCATGAAAAGAGTGCATAAAATATATCTGTATGCTTTTGTTACGTCTGCCAACATTTAAATTTATATCCCTTTAATTATTTTATATGTTGTGTCTTATTGAGAGAGAATGGCTAACAAATTTACAGGCAGTCATAAGTCAAAGTGAACATGAGTGACATGTAACAGCCTTTGGCCTTCTGACTTACTCTTCAGCTGAACAGGCATGGCATTATTTTGTTATGATTACCAATTCAGAACATATTCATAACTAGCAGATGTTTTCCTCTTGGTTGCTTGGCAATTAAGGGATGTTGCTGCAGCTGAATTTTGCACCTGGATGGCAAAATGACCAAACCAGTTCTGTGAAACCTTTGACTTACAAAAATGGTCCCTTAGTGTGAACGATTATTTTGAAAATAACATTAGATCTATGTGTCAAAGATAATTAATTAATCTCAAATTCACTAGTTAATGTAAACAGATAGCATTTAATTTCCAGCTACTATGTGACTATATAAAGAATACAACTAGAAGAAAACAGGATAACATTCTCCACTGCTGCTGCTAATTTTATATATGTTCAGGTTTAGGTATATTATAATTTTTTCTCTTCAACAGTAAAACAAAAGAAGTGCATCCATTGTGAAAAAATAACATGCAACTGGCTAGCCAAAAGCTATTTCTTGTTATGTACCATCAGAAACTAGCAAAAAAGCCAAACAGCTCTTGATTTATAGTGATTATGAAAACACAAAACCAAATTGCTTGTGAAGAATATGGCCCAGAAAGTGAAACAAACAAAACTGAGATGAACTATTTGTGAAAATAATTTTAAAAGCATCAATTTGGTATACTAACCAACTTCCATACAAACACCTAGCAAATTCTGTAAGCAAGGATTTGTATTTGCCAATCCGACAGCAAGCACAAGTACAAGGCAAGCATTCTATTTGGCAATAAGAAGAAAACAAAAAAAAAACCAAACAAAACCTACCATTTTTAATAAGAATCACCACATATCAGTCACATATGTGACCATGTGACATGTGCCATACTGAAATACCTGGCTATCAGACAGCTGGACCTTAAGACAGTGCTCTAAGCGGTATTTCTGCTATATTAATGAAACCGTTTGAGGTATGAGAACAAAATTCTGTGTCTTTACCATCTCTTTCTATTCTGAAAACTAAACCAAGCAGTCTCATTTTTTGTTTTATTCAAGGGATTGGTGGTAAGAAAATTACTCCCTAGTATTTCAAAATGAAAGGTCTGAATGTATAATTTAAGTTCTAATAAAGCTTGATAGAATTGAGACTTTTGGAAAGTATTTTAATGCATGCATATTAAATATATATTCAACACAGATTTTGCAAATATAAGTTAATTCATTTCTATCAAATAAAAGAAAGAAATTAAATAAGATCTTGAAAAAACACAAATTATTGTTTCTTTATAAAATACCAGGAAGCACAGTTAAAGAAAAAGTGACAACCCAACCATCAGTACTGAGACAACTAAACACAGCCTGCCAGGTACCAACACTTTAAGATGATTCCTTTATTATGCTAGGGAAAAAAAACCCCATCACTAACACTTTCGTGTCCAATCACTGAGAACTCATTTGTTATTCATTGAAACATCCATCAAGGATCAAAATAGATTCATTTGCTATTCATGATGCTCCCATATGCACTTCTGCAGGTCTTGCACTGTATTTCAGCATTTAAATGACATTTTGTACAGTTGGAAGTAACATTATGTATTAACACTTTCAATGCTACCTTGTAACCTGGTCCAGGAACACGCACAATCTTTTCCTCTGAACATTAAGTTTAACTCATTGCTTTCTGCAGCACTTTCTGTGTGTTCTAGCCTAGAATTCCCAGTGGTTTCTGGGGCTCTGAATCATCTACTTCAGTATATAACATTTACCCAGACATGCCATTTTTCCTCCCAGAAATAAGTAATATATTGTGTAAGACAAAGGCACCATGACAACTATCTTACATACTACATTTTACTTTGTGGGAGAAATAGCACGTTTTAGAAAACTCGGGGAAATTTGTTAAAAGGGTAATACTAAACTTCATAGAAAGCTGGAAACAGGTTTATAGAGCAATGGAATTGTAACCTGGAACTGTCTTTGCAGCATAACCAATAATTAGTACAAAACAAAGAAAGGTCTGAGGAATCAAGGACAACAAAACAACTACATAGCATAACCTGTGTTGCTTTTTTTGTGTGTTGTCTGTCTGAGCCTTTCTATGGTGCAGCGGGACATAAGGGTCAATTACTTTCCTATATGATGCCACAGAGACACAGATATTTTTTCATCTTCTCCAGGTAAAGAGAATACTAGAGTGTGCTCCCAGTTTTCTAGGCCTATATACATACCCTCTCTATTGAAGACAGAAGCAACTCCTGCTCCAGACAAGTAATTTACCTCTCCTGTCTTCCACAGGCAGTATGAAGACTAAACAAACTGCTACATGAGCATCCTAGCTGTTATACATCACATTTTGAGGTGTCTTAATCCCAAATTTCACTCTGAGCACAAGGACTTAGCACAGGGTTCTGGATTCTAGCTCAAAGACCAGGTGGCCCAAATTATATCCCATAGGACCTAAGCATCCATGCATGTGCTCCTTCCCTTACACACTGCAAGAACAAAAAAGATGTAAAGTGTCACTAATTAGAATGGTAGAATTCCTAATTTATTTGATATTGCAGTAAATCCGTCCAAAAGGCATAAAATCAACACATTTCAGAAAGCTTACTGTCTGCGATATAATCTTAAAAAGAAAGATATAAGCAATATTTTTTATTTTTCTTAGCAGTTGCTATGAGAAAACACTGGTAGAAAGTTTAGATAATGAGCACCTTGTACCATTTTTAGGCCTTATTTAAAAGTAAATCGCTCATGTTCCATTTACATAAGAATTCTTATATAAATAATATAGAAAACATCAGTTATTCATATTTAATAAACTCCAAATTTGGTATGTCACAGATTAGTTTTTTCAGTAGTTTGCCACTGACTTGCATATTTGAATCTTTTATATCTTTGTACAGTGCCAAGTTTTCAGGGACTTAATTTAACAGCTTAAATGACAGGAATTTAAAATTTTAAAATATATATACCTACACAGACACTGCATTTTTAACTTCTTTGAATTCAAATAAAATGAGATACTAAATCTTTGCATGAAATATTTATTCATATTAGAAGCAGGCAAAAAAGAATACCTCATGCATAAATCAAGGCAAAGCAACCATATTATGCAAAGGAAAAGGCAGGTTTGTTTCTTCACTTTTCCTTCCATTTTATAGATGATTATTATTCCTAAAACAAAAAGGACAAACAAAATAAAATAAATATTAAATCTTTGTCAAGGGGTGTTCTGACTTTTGTTTATACTTCACCGTAGTCTGGTTTTGAATACTTCTTACCCAAGAATAATTGCTATGCTATATAAGTCTAAAAGTAAAGTTAAAATAAGTTTTATTTTACAAATTGAGTGAAGAACTTGGTGTAGTAGAAAAAATACTGTTTACCCTTTAGATAAATGAAAAATAATTGACAGCATCTACTGTTATTCTAAACAATTCTTGTTGAAACCACTAGCAAGCCCTACCAAGCTTCCAGGTTCTTGCTAGGAGATATTAGTAATTTAAATTTAAAACCAAACAGTTACAATACAAAATAAGAAGTGTTTTGTCTTTACAAATACTTTTAGGCCTGAACTCAGGAAAAAAAACTTCACTATGCCGACACACATCACTCCACACACTAGGTGTGCAGTGGTTTGCTGCCCAGCAAGGGTAGAGGACATGTTCCTATGGAAAACACTGGTATTCAAGATAATTCAAAGACACAGGTTGCTGCAACACTATGGCTATATTGCTATCAGCACCCAAAATACCTAGTTTAAATCTGAATTAAACTTGAATGTAAGATCTTAAAACACACTTTAAAGTTTCACGTGATTTGATAAATTCTGAACATTTACTCTGAGGTTTTGACTTGTTTCTGCTGATGACATGCACACCAGAGCTCCATTTCTAAAATTCCTGCAGCAGGAGTTCCAGCTGAAACATTCCTTGCCGAAGCTGCATGTTGCTGCCTAGCCTACCCATTCTGCTGCTTCTTCTTCTTCTTGTATTCATGCTGAAATTTATCTCTACCTCATCTTTGTCCATCCTGTAAAAATATCCTACCACTAACTAGTTTATTAAACATAAATTTAAAAGAACAGAAATTACAACATTCATCTGAAAGAACTGAAAGTTGTTTCACATTGCCAAAACAGATAATTTTCACCTTTGGATTGGATGCAATTAACTCTTTGGTTTGAACTACAGAACAGTATTCATTTAATGAAAACATTAAGTTTCTGTGACCATTTATGCATTTTGGCCAAGTTTGTCCTGATGGTTCTGTCCACTAGAATTTTGAAATATTTTGTTTGAGTCTTAAACAGGACATTGAATTGATAGTAAAGAAGCAATGTTCACTGACTAACAACGACTAAATATGTTAATATGAGATACTGGCAATAAAGATGCCTTTTCAAATAAAAAATATGTTGAATCAATCTCTAATCAATTATACTGAAGCTCAAAAAAGGATGTCTTAAGAGATATGTAACTGTATTATCATAAATTTTTAATTAAAATAGTTATTTTTCTAGCTAAATAGCACCTCCAACATTGTAAAACCATTTTAGATCTTTACAGTTGCTGGTATCTATTTATTCAGCTCACAAAAGAAATTCTACACCATGTAAGAGCTAACAGAAATCAGAATTACATTAGTAGATCAGCTAGTAACAGATGTCTTAACATCTGATTTAGTGTGAGAAATCCAAAACAAATTTGGAACGTAATGAGACAAGTTAATAATAAATAGTTCAGTTCAAACTCTAGCATACAGTAGTGGGATACAGCTGGAGCTGTATCAGCTACTAGTTTGTCCCCTTAATACTTTTTCTTAAAAAAAAGAAAAAAAAAAGGAAAAAAAAATTTAGCAACTATCTGAATGTCACCAAGTCAGAAACAGATGTTTATGATGCTGACAGTGCAATGTGCAAATTTCTGTTTATATATATATACACACAGAATTTTTAAACAAAATGTTAGAGAAATGTTGCACCACTAAGCTACATTCATGTAAACTCCAGAAATTTATTACTCTGAAATATGAAGTTACAGAAGTTACAGAATATTCTGATTTGGAAGGGACCAACATGGGATATCGAGCCCAACTTTTAAGTGAATGTCTCATACAGGGATTAAGCCTGCAACCTTGGCATTATTAACATCATGCTCTAACCAGCTGAGCTAAACTTAGCATCAAGATCAACAGAAATTGATTGTCCTAAGAGGAGGCTCAATTATCGCAGAAGAGATGAGACAGGTCACACTGCCATACTCAGACATTGCCAAAAAACCATCTAATGAACTCCTGGGTGTTTGTCCACCCTTCACTCTTAACTTTGCTATAAAACAGGTAAACTCAGAGAAAGTGTGAAGCTTTAATGATTGTTTCGTTTAAGGAGTGGTCATACTTATGGAAACAAACTTTAATCTGACTTTGTCATCAAGGAGATGGAAGGTACCAGTAGGAGAGAGAGAAACGAATAAATGGATGAAGCAGCTCCTTTCTCCCCTGAGGCATGCTGGAAGCTTTAAGATACAGCACCTTTAGCTATCCAAGGCTGAGATTCAGCAAAGGCTCCTGTGCATCCAACATAGCTGCAGCAAGCTGCTTGACTGGGCAAGGATGAAATAGTCACATGGAAAATAAAGCTCTTAATTCTTATTCTCCCCAGTTAACACCACTACGCTCTAAGAAATTATGACTATACTACAGATAGGGATGTTTTCCATCTATTCCCATTCCTTCTCAAGGTGTAAAATAAGGGGAATCACAGTAAATGGATAACAGTTTATATGCTAGGATTCCACGCCATGTAATCACAAGTTATAATAATTTTTACCAAAATATTAAGGACTCAGGGACAAACCACTAGAATTAATCAGTAATGAATGGATGCATTAGAATGTGGACTTTGCACTGATTAGCTTCACCTTGACCAGGGTAAAAGCTATAGCCTCCTTTAAGTAAAACACAAACTAAAATTAAAAATTTACATAAAAGGCTGTTTGAATGACTTTTGAAAACTCCTGAAGAGCAGGTGAAAGATGCAAAATTGATGGTGGAGGACTACTAGGATTTGGCAAAACTGAAAGGACAGTAGTTCCTTTCCAGCAACAGACATATGAGAGAGAAAATGCTTGCACTGCTAAGGCACCATCTGACTCTATATCTAGTCTATAAAATATTTTTGTTTAAAAACTGAGGAGTGTAAGCTTTTCTGGTACTATCCTTTTTCATGCATACTTGATTTTCCTCCATTTCTATACTTGGAAATCACTATGATATTTAAAAATAAAAATTAAACTTAAAAATTAAAATTAAAAACCTAAACATAGAATAAGGGTACATTTTACTTTCTGTATTACAACAGTGAAATTTTACTTGCTTCAAGAACAAAGCATAAAAAACCCAAACAAACAAACAACAAAATAGAGGGTTAAAAATTGTTTCCCAAAAGAGTTTTCCCCTTTGCAAGTCATCATTAAGCCTCCATGCCTTCATATTATCTTGCTCCATCTACACAGTAAGTTGCCTAAAATATCACTGGGAAAATATGCATTATGAAACTCAAGATTAATCAAAATGTCACCTCTGCATGTTGAAGAATCCAGTTTCATTAGGAAGCTGTCCCAGTGCTGCCACTAAAGTAACCCAAGAAGTTAAAGATGCTCAGACCATGTTAACCAATGGATTTCTGACTAAGCTGCCTTGTTATTGGTATCATCTTAGGCCAGTGAAGTGGATCTTTGCTGGAACACCACACCTATCACTGTCAACAAATCTGTGAAGATCCTGTCTGTAAGGCAAAGATCTTGAAGAAAAAGTCAGGTATACTTATACTTTCTACAATGCTTCTCACTTTCAGTCCATTTTGTGCTGTCTTTAAAGATGAGCAAAAGTAACAGAAAAAAATATACAGTAACATGAAACAGCAAAAGTGACAGATGAAGGGCAATAGTGAGGAGCCCAGTGGTATGAAGGGAAGAAAGAGAGCCCAGTGAGAGACAAAAAGACCAACACTGATAATGGAAAGAAAGTGTCAATAAGTCGGTGAGCGGAGTCTCAAAAATGGCTGTGGAAGCCTCATTTCTACGTTCAGATGGTTCCTTGGGGCCTTCAGGAGGAAAATGTCAACAAAATACACAACCAACACTTATTTCCATCCCTTTCAATATCCAGGCACATATAACCTCTGTCCTCTGGCTTCAAACAATCTTCGGGACTGACTTCAAAGTTGTGTCTAACATTTCCTATTATTTCTCCTTTTAATCAACAGCATTGCACTCTCCTGCTTTCATGAAAAATCCATGTGATCAAAAACTTAGGTTCATAATACCACTGCTGTATGCCTGATGCATTCCAGCTACACTATCACCTACATTACTTTCTCCATGCTGCAAAGCATTCTTAAATCCTACTAACTGAGCAGTCCCTCAAGGACTCTGTAAGACAAGATAACCCAATGCATAGTGACACAAAGCCTGATAAGTCCAATGTATGGATCAGCAACAAGAGCAGTTATTCATAAAGCACAACACTGCCTGCCAGGGATAAATGCTTAGCAGTATGCCATGCACAGTTAGAGAATGCATGTACAACTGTTAGCAATGAAGCTTCAAATTTGGAAATGTTTTAACTTCTTTCAGTTTATAACTAAAAGGATACCATAGGCCTCCATGAATCACTGTTGCTGTACAGAGCAAGAATATCACAATGAGAACATTTTCAATAGCAGTGTAAATAATTGAAGGTGCTATATCCTCTTTGCAGAAATGGCTTGCTTATTTCTGAAACTGTCAGCCAATGTGCATGTGAATTGATTTCGTAAATTGAAATTCTATTCTCTAATGTTGTTCCCAGATTTTTAGAACAATTAAATATTCCTATTAAAATCCTTTTCCCTAAAACTTTCTAAACAGCTGTTCTTTGGCCTACTCTCACTACTGAAGCTAAGAGTAGGATCATCATCATAAGATCACTGAGTTACAATAGGTCTCTCAGGTTCCTAAGCACAGTCCCTTGCCCTGGAACACACTGTGTGATATAAATCCCTTACATAATTTAAGGCACCTCCAAATTTAAAAAAAAAAAAAAAAAAAGAAAAATCACAGCTTTCCTCCTAATAATTTTTTTTGGTAGATCAAAATTTCAGAATTTCTTTGTTCAAATAAATAGTAATCTTCCAGTTTATGAACTATATTTATTCAGGGTAAATTAATACCCACTTATTGCGTGTCAGCATAGTCCTTTAGACAGATAGCCCTTTTCTGCCTAGTGTTTATGTTTGATATGTTTGCG
The DNA here is from genome assembly GCA_035584735.1 of Pseudotriccus pelzelni. NCBI lineage: Eukaryota > Metazoa > Chordata > Aves > Passeriformes > Tyrannidae > Pseudotriccus > Pseudotriccus pelzelni. Next base: position 70,824,963 of record JAWMRA010000078.1, read on the forward strand.
AATTTCACTAACATCTCTTCTTTATAAGAGATGTTTGGTTTTGGTTTGCTGGAGTAAACAACTCAAGCTTTTTCATTTGAAGGTCACTTGCTGGCTCACCATTTTCTTTACGGTGTTCTGCACTCACAGCTGCTAAAATTCTAGTTTATCTCTCCTCTTTCTACTTGAACATAATTTGTCAGAATTTGTTTTATCAAGATCTTAATAACAGCAATTATCCTTTATTTTTTTCCTTTCCAATGTAACATAGTTCTAATTGCATTTTGCCCTTTTTGAAAATGCATCACAATGCAAGTTTATAGCTGCACCAGTATACTAAGACCTTCCCTTAGTCACTCATTTTCAGATTAGGAACTCTCAATGGAAGAAACCTAAATGACAAAAGGAATAAGAACAATGAAAACAAAAAATTAGTGACACAGAATCTAATAGCAAAACATTCTCTCTGGAATATATTAGTCTGCTTTTGTTTTCTCCAACTTCAATTTGTCAGCAGATTATGCTGAAAATGTTTCCCTACTATTAATATAAGGGTCATTAATGAAAACATTTAAGAAAATTACTCCCAATGCTAACCTTTGAGAAACACTAATGATTTGCTTTCACTTGATATTTCTTCTTTCAGCGTGAACAGTTGCATAAGCTGATACTTTATCCTCCTTCTTAATAACCTGCATTACTTTCTGTAACTTCTAATTTAAAACATAATCATATAAAATTTTCTACTGAGGGCTAAATAATGGAGGTGTAGCCTCTGCTTTATGTTATATCTCATTTACCTCCAAACCTTTACTTTTTTCTTCTTCTGTTCAGAGTCTCATGATTGCAGCAGTGACACTGAAGCTACACAGATTAAAAACAATTGAACTGAAAGGCAGGAGGGATAAGATCCAGAACAGCAGTGGAAGGACAGAGCAAGGACTGAGGATAGAAGAAGAATAAATTATGGTATTAACTCCACTGTTAACATTCCACTGGAACAAGAGGTGGCTTTTCTTCAACCAGCAGGAACACATGCCTTGCTATCCTTTCTGCTATGATCAGAATGTCAAGAGAAAATGACTGAGTCTGGTAAACAATTGGGTCTAACTCCTATCAGGAAAAAAGTGAAAATCATGGTGCAATCAGGATATACACTTGGATCTTGGTGCTTTACCACTGTGCAATAAGAGAAGAATCTGATACACATGGGTTTAGCTTTGAGAAGGAGAGGTAGGAGTATTGAAGTTGTAGGGTTCTCTAATATGTCCTTCAGTCTGGACAATAAGGGGAATCAGCAATGAGATTTACATCATGCAGAAATTATGCCCCGTAACTTGGAATTAACCAGGAAGAGTGTGTATGTACACTGATGTGGTCAGCCATCCATTCATCCATCAGTTCTACCAGGGAAGCCATAGGTATATAAAAACCAGCTAAACAAGGGGCGAGGAACTATGTTTTAGATTTCTCAGTACAAAACTGATTTTACAGGTGTCACTTTTAAAAATTTTTCTTTCAGTATGTTTATTTAGCCTAGATCTGTAAGAAAATGCTGCAGGTGTGGACACATCATTGCAGGTGCATGCCTGTCATGCAAAGGATAAGTACCACATTTAACTTCTGAAACAGATGACCAAATTAGTTAGAATGACTACGGAATTTGACAGGGGCTGCTATACAGTGAAAAGAAGGCCAGAGCACAGTTTTAATTTTAAAAGCAGAAAATCTAGGCAGTAATGGGGTAATTCCAGTGGCCCAGTGCAAAAGAAACTTTTCTTGTGTTGATTTTATTTCTCTTTTTAAGTTATCAGAGGCTGAAGTGTCCTCGATATAAACGTATTCATTTTGCTTAGAAAGCTTACATCTTATAAAGAAGGAATTAAGTCCAAGTAATTGTATTAAAGCACTATTATTATTGCACTCTTCCACTCCAGATTCAAGAACACTGAGAACAGGCACTGGGAGAAGTCTACTGTAACAGAGGTGCACATGTGTGTGTATATATATATAGATATATATATACACATACAAATATATATATATAATTATCTATGAAATTTCTCTCTTGCACGTCCTCCTAGAATTAAACATATATACATTTTAAGATTATGCAGGTATTGTTGCATTGACTTTTTCTAGCATAAAGATGTGGTTTAGAACCTTATACATTCTTTAGACATACAAGACTTTACTTTATATTCCTTGTATAAAAAGACCACAAAAACCTAGTCACCTATCAGAATAAGCAAGCAAAATAAGTTGTATGAAATGAACAATGCAGTGAACTCTCTATATACAACAGTCATCAAGAAAAATGGCAATAGCTCATTTGCGGTACAGTTAGAACGCTTATTTTCACCGGCATATGTCTTGATACATTGCTATTTCTCACATTCTGTTAAACTCTGAGATTCTCCAACCTTCTTAAAAAATATTCTTACTTTTAAAACAGAATTTGTATTTCCTAAATAATATACAGGTTTGCTTTCAAATTTCCATTTCAAAGGTTCAATTAATTCAAGTGTAAGATGTAAAAGCTACTCATCGTCCAATCTGACTAACAAAATGTGGAGAAAAAAGTAAGTTAATTTTCTCCTATTCAAGTTTTAACAGAAGAAACAGAAGTTCAGATCAGATGAAAGCTTCCATTCTTTACAAGTTTTTCTTCTTGCTGTCCCTGGCATACAAATGACAAAAAAAAACGTTAATAGGTTTAATATCAAACTTTAAAAAAAAATAATCAAAATTATAGTTACTTAACTGAACTTGGACTTAGATGAATGACTCAGAAAAAAAAATCCAGAAAATAAAGCTTCTATTTTATATCAAATCCTTATGGACCAATGATAGACAATCTTCAAAGCTAGCAGAGCTTTGGTAAGTCTTCCTCTGGATTATCTTAAGCTTCTTTGATTTACCTGAACTTCTGAAGGTCCAGTGGTTCATAGTCCCATGACTATACTTATTTGGCACAGTTTGCTGTAGAGGGCACAAGTTATGGGTCTGCAAAACTGTCAGTTGTCCTTGTGGACTGACAATCAACAGAAACAGTAGTCTTGTTCCTTGCCTAAGTTTGTCAGAAATCTCAGTTCTTAGCATAATCTAATTTCCATTAAGGGTGAAAAAAACACCAAAACCCCACTAACCAGAAAAAAAACCCCTACCAACCAAAACAAACAAAAAAGAAAGAACAAACAAAAACAAAACAAAAAACCCCACCAAATAATAAAAAAATAAAACAAAAAACCCAACACTACAGAAAAAAACACACTCGAAACAAAGCAACCCTGGATGTATGAACAGACTGGGGAAAGACAGGCTGGAAAGCAGTGCTGCAGAAAGGGACCTGGGACTCCTGATCAATGGCAAGTTGATTATGAGGCAGCAGTGCCCTGGCAGCCAGGAGGGCCAACTGTGTCCTGGAGGGCATCAGACTAAACATCACCAGCGGGTTGAGGGAGGGGATTGTCCTGCTCTGCTCTGCACTGGGGCGGCCTCACCTTGAATATTGTGTGCAGTTTTGGACATCACAATATAAAAAAGGTATTAAGCTGTTGGAGAGTGTCAAAAAAAGGGCAGTAAAGATGTGAAGGGTCTACAGGAGAAGTCTTATGAGGAGTGGCTGAGGTCACTTGGTCTGTTCGGCTTGGAGAAGAGGAGAATGAGGGGAGACCTCATCACAGTCTACAACTTCCTTGTGAGAGGAAGAGGAAGGGCAGCCACTGATCTCTTCTCTGTGGTGACCAGTGACAGGACCCGAGAGAATGGCCTGATGTGTCATGGGAGTTTAGGTTGGATATTAGAAAGAGGCTTTTCACCCAGAGGGTAGCTGGGCACTGGAATAGGGTCCTCAGGGAAGTGGTCATAGCACCAAGCCTGACAGAGTTCAAGAAGCATTTCGACAACACTCTCAGGCAAATGGTGTGACTCTTCAAAACGGTCCTTTTCAGGGCTAAGGGTTGGACTTAATGATCCTTTTAGGTCTCTTCCAACTCAGTATATTCTGTTTGTGAAAACCAAGTCAATGTATTGCCGAGGGAACTGAGTAGCTTCAGTCCTGTATTTGGATAGCCCTGTATCTGCCTTTCATGCTATAGATATTAGCATATACCATTCACAATAAATGTTACTCAAAGAAATTAACAAAAATTTAAGACCATCAGTCTGACCAAAGAGATGAAGTAGTATCCAGGTATATGCTTACCACAGCTGGAGCATTAATAATCAGCAGCTGAAAGTCTCTCAAAAAGTAACAATAGTTATGAGAAGAATGTCTGGTCAGAAGACAGACCAAGCAAAAGTATATTTCTCAGATGAGAGATGTAACAAAAAGGGGGGAGAGATAGGTGGGCTAGAATCCCACTAGCACAAAAATGTTGAAGTGCCTCTTTCTTCTTTGTGCTACTTAGGCCCTCACCATGCTGTTTTCTATTTCCTCATCACAAGCTGAAAGAAACGTGTCCTGCACCATAACACTATTTCTGAACTTCAAATAATCCAAGCAACGGGTAAAATTATGAATTATATGAATGTATAAACACAAGAGTTCATCACTTACATTGCCTCACCTTTTAGAAGTGAAAATTAAACCAGACCAAACAGAAAATAACTGCTGAAGTTTCATCATGGCTTAATTGGCTTAGCTATTTTCTCTGCCATGCCAGGAGTTCAAATTATGACTCAGTCTAACTTGGCTGTACAAGTGAATAAGGATAATATTTAACATTTGATGGAAAGTTCCCTGAGCAGCCCTATGACTAAACAATAGAGAATATAATACAATCACAGTCGCCAATGAACTTCATTATATAATTTTAAGATGTTTTGTTTGTATATCTTTTTTAATTAAAATTTGAGCTAGTCAAATTCCAAGTACACTAGACAAATCTGGTCTGAAAATTGTTTTGATAAATACTAGACATAAGTGTCTTACTGTAAATACTTTAACCAGAGAACTAAAATATTTAGAGACGGACCAGTCTGGCAAGATTACAGTTTAGATACAGAGAGTTCTGTAACTTGAAATTTTGCACTTTTGTACAGATGATATTTTGATTAATCATCAGATGTACAATGAGTTTCAACTTTTTCAAGCTGAATTTAGCTGTATCTTAATGTAAGCTACTATATGTAAACACAATTCCTTTTGAATGGAAAATAAATAAGATTTTCCCAAGTATTTAGGGCTAGTCAAGCCATTACCAATGTTTCAAATCCTAACATATGCTAGTGGAAACAAATATGCTGTTAGACACTGATATCCTTCCATAAAAGATTCAAAATGTTAGTGTAACTATGACAAAAGCACAGACCATCCTTCTCCAAGGATAACATAAAGAGTAAAAAGCAGGATAAAACCCAGCTCATATTATAATACATAAAGAACATATTAAGAACAGAATAGAAACAAAGTTCTGTGGTGCTCTAAAACAAGCTGCATCTAAACTCAAATGCAGCTCTTCATAGCAGACTTAAAATGCCTGGGGACAGTGGATCTTTCCTCTGTATTGTATTATTGTTAGCATGTCACAATATCTGCGGTTTTGTCAGCACCAGAGCCAAGTGTATGATGGAGCTTCAAGGCCTGTGACACTTTTCCTTTGTACTGTTCCTATTAGAGCTCTTCTCCCCTCAGACTAATTCAGCAGCTACCTGCTGGGAAGGGGGGAGAAAAGGAGGAACAGTAGGGATAGAGAGAGAGAATGAGAGGGAGATCTTCTGTAGTAGACAAATTTTCGCTTTTTATCTCCTCCCTTCCCTCCACTTTTTCCTCTTCTTTTCTTTACCTAAACTGCAAGTTTGACAGATGATAACACAAAAATGGGAACTTATCTTCTGGACAGTTGACAGATGACATTCTAAATCAGTTCTGTCACAAAAAGTTTCCTGAAGATCATGTATGCTACATTTTCACAATAAAAGAGAAAAATTCCCTTCAGCCAAAAGCTAAGGAATCAGATTTTCCACAAGCTACTTTCCATGGCAAGTAAAAATTGTCTAAATTAAGCATATATACAAGCAGGCTCATGAACCTCTGCTACATGCACAAAATAAAGTTTTGATTAAAGACAGAAAAATCACACATAATAACCACAGCAGTTCCTCATGGAGCCAGAAAGGCTATCAGAAGACTCTAATATTGTGATAGGTTGCAATAATTAATCATTACTTTTAAATAAATGGACCTCCAGCTTTTATCTGTATGAGCTATTTAAGAACCATGAGTGAGTTTTCTTATATACATAATAAGAAATATAATGGAAAAAGAGTTTATTATTTGCTGTTTACATAAGGAAAAACAAAGTAAGGGAAACTTTTCAATTCACTGTCGTGAATTATCTCATACATGTGCAACTACCTGCAGATTATTTAACCTCCATCGATAAACACAAACATTGAATTAAAAATTTAAGATCCTAATGGACTATGCATTTTCTGTCAAGAGTTATAACCTCTGAGCAGCAACTGGTAAACCAATAATTTTTTTCACTGGCACTGAAAATAAATGCAGCCAAGGATGGTAACTGGCGAACCATGAAATTGTGCACTTAAGCAAACTTCACACTGACAACAGAAATGCCAGATGAAATTTATATAGGCCTGCTAGTATCACATCTGCTGAGTCTTATTCTCCAGAATCTTCTTACCCAAAATATGTTTCCAATGAAAGCAACAGTCTAACCATTTGCTGTATCAATGTCAGTTTTCAGCATCATATTGATCAAATCCTTGTTCTCTGGAATTTTCTTGTCAACAATTATTCCCTTCATCCAAAACTTTTGAAAGAAAGGTTGCAGCTAACATTATATATAAATGCTAGGAACGAAATAACTATCTCAGGGACTACTGTACCTTATCAGAATTTTGGGGATTTATGATAAACAAATTAAAAACCCCAAACCAACCTTTATTATAGAACAACATGGTATGCAAGGTTAAACCACATGAAAATTGGAATGTTACATGTTAAATTACATACAAGCCTAAGACAAAATTTTGCAATACAAATTAATAATGCAAATGATGTGAGAGAACCTTCAGATAAAAAAACCCTGTGCAAACAGATCTATTACAGGAAACAAATATATACTGAATAAGGTCTTCTTCCTTCATTGTTCCCACACCAACATTTAATGTTTGTAACCATAGCCAGTTTCACCTATATTTAATTATAACGTTACTCAAGAACAATCTTTCCCCACCTAAATTCAGTAGTCGCAAATCCAACTGCCTATGCTATAAGCAACAACTGACATTCAGCAAAATAAGCACTGAAGAGATCAAAGCACAGATTTATATATTTACAAATCTATAACTTGCAGCATCTCCTCTGGGAAACCGCTGTGACAGCAGAATCTCGTGCAAGCCAAAGAGACTCTATTCGGAAAGAGCAATCCACCATTTCTCTCAGTTACCTGCCAGTAAATGCGCACAGAGATCCATGAGTGTGCACATCCAAAGACTTTTTCTATTGCCAGAGCAAGTTCTCAACACTGGAAAATGCTGTTCTGAACATTTGACCCTCTGGACCAGATCACGTAAAAATGACCAATGAATTCTATTAATTTAAATTGATTTTACGCTAACTTATATCAGAAGGGGCACAATGCATTTTGAAAATATATTTTTTAAAGCAAATGTTTTAGAAAGGGTTTCCAGCTCCAACAAACACAACTCAGTGTTCTTGATGTATATCTTCCTAGCAAGTTGCCATCTCTGTACATAAAGATCCCAGTTAAAATCCAAGCTCTAGACAAAAAAAGGGAAGCAAAAGAACTAGGAAGTAACCCCTTAGGTTTTCAAAGTAATCAAAAGTAGGATGTATCAGTCAGATTTAAATACTCTACTCAGAAAATCTCCATTTCTTTTTCCATTCTGGACAGTTAGAAAACCAGTCAAAATTGCCCTTGGTGCTCTTCCCAGTCCAGTAAAACAACCTTTTTACCTAGCTTTTCAGTCTGATAAATAGAAACCATTTTAATAAACTTTTTCTACACTTGCACATGACAAGAAAAGTCCAAGCTATGGGCTGAAATACCATAACCCCTGCAAAGTCTATATTTAGCCTCTACTTTCTCTGTAATCCCTTGTTGTCGACTATAGGTAGCTATCTCATTCAGAGTGTGACAGCTTGATTCCCAGATCCAATAGCTGTTAAATCTAGTTTGTTTCCTCAGCAGATTTTGCTGTGTTGCTAGGTGAATTAACTGTGGGAAGCAATGTAAAACCTTATTTCTCCTGGTCCCAGCTGATTTGCTGGGAAGACAGGATAAAATCTTGTATGGACTGCACAGTAGTCCAGCCTGTGAACAGTTTGAGTGCTCCTTGCAGTACTCTTGCCCCCTTAAATAAGCAAAGACAGGGTGTTACCATGACCTCATTTCAAGGAGTTGCTACTAAGCAAAAATCTCTACTAGTCTTAAATGTGTTTTTTGGTATACAAATTCATAGTAAATTTCAATAAACCTATTAACCGTATGTCAACACCGGCAGAAAAGTACACAAACTGTGTTAAATTCCTTCCTAACATATTCCGAGCAGTGTAGACAGGAGCTAGCTGGCACAGCAAGAGCTAGATGGCAAATGGAAAGTTATTTTCAAGGAGGGATGTCATTAGAGTTGCATTACCTTCTGCAGCTGATCACAATACTGATATTTTTTGTGGCCTCATTCAAACATCTGTAACAGCAAAAACAATTTTCGATGACATTCTATACCAATCTAAGATAAGAGTAAGAAAATATTCATTATCTATCTATATCAGGCCTGCTAGTTCTACCGTTATTTTTTAAGAGTTTCCATTTACACATTCAAGTAAATGGGACATTGTAGCCAGCAAAGTGATACTGATGTAATTGAGGCAGCTGTCCAGGCGATAAGTAGCCACTATAATTTCTATTATTACTCACTATTAGAATTCAAATCTAAAAATACAAAGACTATCTTTAATTCTTCTAATTTTTTTCACCTCCCCAGAACCTTCAATAGAAGATGTATTTCTCATCTTTCTTGGCACAGGGTGGTGCAGTCCATTGCTGGCTGTCAGAATAACTCCTAATTCTATTAAGTAGGAGAATGAGCTGCCAGATTCCAAAGAGGCCAATAATTTACACCACAGTTTCCTGCTAATTAGCATGTGTCCACACCATCAAAATGTTACTAATGAATCTTGTGGGGTACTTGTTAAAAAAAAGGTATCCCTCTTTGCAAGTGGAAGTTAGAAATACTGATGTTTACCAAGTATATATTAAGCCAATTATATTTCAAGAGCTTTGGAGAGTCTGTTCTTTCTTCATTCATAGCAATATTTTCATCTAGAAAAAAAAAAACAAAAAAACCCCAAGCACTCCCAATTAATGTTTACAAAGATAATTAATTATGTTTACAAGATATGTATCTCAATAATAATTTTTACGTTTAAAATATTGCTATTTAAAACAGAACTGAAATACTAAATACAAAAAATAAGTGACAGTGTAATTTTCATGAAATATTCTTTTATGTTCTGATTTTATGAATTTGACCAACACTGCTGTTAATTACTGGGAACAACATACCCATGAGAGTGCTATCACTATTTCACACGACAATTAATGAAATTTCATTACACGTAACATTTATTAGGAAGATAATACCTTCAAAGTAGCTAGTTTCCTATAACAACATACATTCATTTACTCTATAGCAAAGTATGTTTACATTCAAGTTCTTACAACTATTACTGTCTAGACACCACTGGCATTCTTAACTACCTGTGTTGCTTGAGAAGGTCAGTGTCCAAAGTTTTCAAAGTTTAGAATTGAAGCATTTAATTGGAGTTGGGTTTCAAAAAAATTGTGTGTAACACTAAGAACCCAGAGGAAAAAAAATGGTGTTTTTCATCCAACCTGATTTCTAAATTTAAAGGATATTTGTTATACTTGTTTTTAGAAAGGATTAACAGAGAAACACAAACCACATCACTTCACAGGAGTGTCATGAAAATTAAAATAAACCTTGATGTTCACCTTAACAAGTTAAAGGAAGAAACTCTCTGCATGAAAGCAAATTAATAACTGGTTTGATAAGATGATGAGAAATAAGTTTTATGAAGATATCTGTGGTCATTCCTTATGCAATAAGAACACATTCACTAATTTAAAACTGCCCAGCATGAGTACTAAGTAAAGAACTCTAATCCAAAACTAGCATGTTGTCATGCAGTTAAAAGCTTCTTACAATTTTTTTTTAAAAAAGGAAAGTTTATAAAAGTTACAGTTATTAAACATTTGTGTGCATCCCCTTTGATATCTTCTATAAACCTCCAATATTCCAGAAAACAAGATCTCTAGATATTTTTCAAAAAAACAGCATTCTGCTCTATACCAAATATCACAGAAATCAATGAGAAATTTTTGTCACAAATCCTTAACATGACTTAATTGTCAAATCAGTCTGCAGAGTTAAAGTGAAAAAACATACTGATGCTTGGATACATTAAGAACAGTGTGTGGATATATTAGGAACAGTGTGTGGAATGCTGAACAGAGTGGTTCCATAATCCAGATTAAAGGACTTGCGGATACATTCAGAACACCTTTAAGGTAGTTAAACTAGTACCAAAATTTAAATATATAAAGAAAAAACCTAAACCAGAAGAGAGACAAGGTTTAGAGAGAAAGAAAAAGTATGAAAAAAAAAAAAGGTTTACCAAAATTTTCTAAATTTAAAGTCACTTTCCACTGCCATCTTGATTGCTTCCTACAGACATGCGACTGATCCACAAGGCCATGGATTTAATCACTGTACATAAATTTAGGTCTTGAATTGCATCTCCACTCCTATCCATGGAGTTTTTCACTCCTTCTCTTTCCATTTATTTAATTCAGTGTCCCAGAAGATCTCAGAAATCCCATTCATCCAAAGATTATCCATTTTTTACTTAATTTGGAAGCAAGTTTTGTCACTTCCCTTACTAAATTATTAAATCTCACCATGTCTTCAGAAATACAAACCTCTTATTGGCATTTCAAACACCACGTTCTTCACTTGATCGGATGATTAGCCAATCAGCCTCGCATTGCGGGGGAAAGAGAGGGGAATACAACAATTGTTTTCCTCTGAAGTGAACAAGCAGTGATTAAATTTTAGTTTAAAACCTTCTGAATGTATCTGATTGCTGCAAATTGATCTAGTATCCTATTTCCTGCTACAGCAGGGACTGGTGCTTCAGATAAAAAGACAAGGCACCTTCAAGATTCATCCAGCGTATGTCCTTGTTCGCAGTTGGGAAGTCTTTCTGACCCCTGTGGAGGCCAGTGTCTGAATCCCTGAGGCATATGATTTGATTTTCTTTACCATCTTCACTACACAGCGCTATGTGTTAACATTGTAGAATTAAAATGGAGGTTAATGTTCCGCTACTGCATGTAAGCATAAAGGGGAGGCATGAAGTGAAAGCAGAATGAGTTTATACTGAAAAAGATTATACATCTTTAATCACCTTGAATAGCACTTCACTGAAAAAAAACCCCATGAAATTCAAATTTGCTACACAGTAGGGACATAATTTGTTCTATAAGAATGCAAGCATGATCTTTGCGCATCACCACAAACATCCTTTTATATTACAATGGGCTAAAACAAAACTATTTTGGTTCTCTAAACGTTGTTGGTAGAAAGCAGTTTTTCTAGAAACTCTAATGAAACTACCTAGTATTTTGTTCTAATCTTTTTCCCAAACCACTGTGCAGAAAGAGCCAGGGATGCTGTGTTCTGTAAAATCTGCAGAAAGAAATCCTATTAACTTTGTCAGATTGAACCTTGCGGTTGATATAACTAAGTTTCTACCCTATTCAGCCTGACTCTAATAGCAGGTCAATTTCATTAGCAGGAATAGGAAGGGCAATAATAAATAGCTGACACTATCTCCAGTGGGACGCAGTGGTTACATCACACATTGAAGTGACAATCTTTCTGAATACTACCTAAGGAAAAAAAGTTAAGACATTAGTAACTTTCATCTATCCAAAAAATATTATTTGGGCCCCTGTAGTCTGCCCAAATTTCATCACTTGCTTTCAAATTCAGAATGACAGATGCAGTTAAAGAAGTTTTAGGTTATTTAATTTGCTTAAGTACATTACAAGCTGTATTAGTAAAGGTAAAAAAATACACCAGAAAGAAGAGTAGAGAGTGGAAGAATTCTGATGTGGGAGATAAAGGTATAAAAAAGGTAAAAGCAGAAATGTGACAGTGTGAGTTCTGTGAAATTATCATGCACTCAATATATTTTTAAAGTTACAAACAAAACAAACACAACAAACAAAACCCCAAAAAACCAAAACCAACCAACCAAACAAAAACACAGCAAAAATCGTCAATGACTACTAAGTTAAGATAGTTAAAATAAAATGAAAATGAAAACACCTGACATTGATTCTGTGTAATGACAAGGATGTACAGCAAACCATGGGACTATTTTGAAATAAGTACCTGGTCAGATCCTCTCATTTTAGAAATTAATTGGACTGAAATGCTTGCACATTTCAAAAGTACTAGTACAAGATGAAGTGGGCTTGAGATTCAAATTTTACGATATAATATATAGAGAGAATTCATATTGTCTATTTTTCTGCTCAGCATGCTTGAAGCTTGCAGTTGCCTACAGTTTTAGCTTATCACAGTACCTGCTTATAAAGTGTGTGAAAGTCTTTTGAGATTATAAGATTCTGAGCTGTTTGTTTAAATCTTCAAGTGCACTATGAACCTGAATGTATCTCCATATAAACTGCACTGTCTCACATTCCTAAAAGAAAAAAAAAAAAAGCTATTGTATTTACCACGGGGAGGCAGCTTACATGCTGGATTTCAGTCAGTGAACGAGTTGACAGGTCTGGGAACTACAGACTGTAACATACTGGAAGGGGTCTTAAGTAGATTTTGCCACTCAGCAATACAACAATTATTCAATATGAGAGAGATTTTCCTGTCTTCACTTCTGATCTCTGTTTCTGAACTAAACCAGTACATTTTTCTGCCTGCTCTTATACTTCTGATTCTTATCACATCCTTTTTTTCTTCAACACTAATAGTATAGAAGAGTTCAGCATGGAAGTAGTTTTATGAAATAAAATTACTGTGCAAACTCCAGAAAAGAACACTGTCTAACCACCTCTGGCTATAAGAAGCTACAGCATATACGTCTTTCTCTTCTCAGGTAGAGAAAGAAAATCCTGCATCATGTAAAGATTCTATGATTATGTGGCAATACCAAACAAACCTAATCAAGATCAGGAGAGTAAATCACACTGGGAGCAAAATAGGCATGGAACCTGATGGGAAAAAAAAGGCTCCTATGAGGACACTAGTAACAAACCAAGACCAAGGAAAATGCCTGTTTGCTGTTAAGGTAGGAAATCTAGTAATGAAGGAAGAACACCAACCGACTTTAGTACTGAATTTCCTCTTCCAGCCTTTAAAAGTGAGATCTGCTCTCAGTACTCCTTCCTGAACTTAATGGCTGTCTCAGAGTCTGAGGAAACAAAACATTACCATCAAGAATAAATCAAGGTGGAGAGGAAGATCATCACTTGATCAGATTGGAAATATCCACAGGACTGCATGGGAATCGAGGACATTGAGAATCAGCATTGCTTTGAGACTGCTGTCATATCTGGGAGACTGTACCTTTCTAGCACTACTACTACTGCTGCTACAAGAAGGTGGGAGGGGGGAGGTTGTTTTCAAAGAGAGAAGGGAAATGAATTAGTACCACGAGTAGAACCCAAGTCCAAAGATTAGCTGTGTGAGCCAAACCAAGTGTTTACTGTCTCTCAAATGTCTTTCTTACTGACTAATGGCAGCTCACCACCACTAGTCTTGATGATTGCTAGAAAGCATTGCCATTAATACAGAAATAAAGCACTGCAAAAATCAGTGCTCAGCAGCCACAAAAGGTAGACTTTGTTCTGTAAAAAAGCCTGAATATGATTACAAAATATTTCCTCAACACTCCCCTGCTGCGAGTGCAGCAGCACGGAAACCTGCGTAACACAAAAACAAGGTGTGTGAGTACATATCAACACAAAACTGAACCTTTCTTAAGAAGTGGAATAAATCTCATGGGGAAATGAGGATTCCTATACCTTACAGCCTTAAATAGGAAATTTCCAGGAAGTTTGGATGTACTAGCAAACACACAGATTTCCCACCACATACACATTCAGCATTTTTCCTATCTTTCAGATAAGCTCCCACATCTGAAGTTCTGACAAAAACTGGAGCATCTACAGTAGTGACTTGCTTACTTAAACTAGAATTCATTTACTTCTTTTCAGATGAAGATTATAATATACATTATTTAGTTAATACACAAAGTACTGCATTAGAGATGGAACTGCGCTGAACATTAAAGTACTTCAGAGCTGCATCAATGGTGTGGGGCAGGGGATGCAGTGCTCTTAAGTAGAAAGGATAGTGAACATAGAAATAAAATGCCAAAAATAAAAATAATCAGAACTGTTAAATTATAAACAAACAGAAAGGGCTCAGAAATAATGTGCAAAGACCTGCTGTTTTAATGCAGACACAGGAAAGAAAAAAAATTTTAGAAAAAACCTGAATTTAACACTCATCCATATATTATGCATAGCATCACAGTGTTAAAGATCACATAAATATATAAATATTATAAAGTATTTATGTATACTATAAAATAATATATAAATATTCAATTATTGTAAAGATCAGACTCTTGAATGTTGCATTGCCACCATTCATAAAGTATAATTATTATATATTGGTGAGTTATTTTTACAAATTATGAAACAGTTTTCAAAAGTTTATGTTTCTTTGATTGATATGTGACCTGACTGTGCAGTCGTAAGTATCATGTAAAGTGGTTGGGTTTGAAAGACAAACTTTCAAGAAATAAGACACAAAATGAACAATCTTACATTTCTCTGAAGGGATTTTAAGGGTCTTCAGTGTTTGACATCCTTCATGTAAAACATTATTTCCTGAATTTAAAAAAATCCTGCCTCGTTTACCTGAGAACTAAGGTAAAAAAAAAATAAAATGTTTTTCTATGTCACATTTTACACACAAATATTTCTGATAGAATGCATTGAGCCTAGTCACATATTAGCTGGCAGAGCAGTATTTTGGATCTTGATTCCATTTTGTTCAGTTTAAACAACTATGGAAGTTTCATTTAAGAATTATGACAAAAAAGTGTATATATTTTATATACAAGAATACACTCACCTTTATTTTATTCAGTGATTTTCTGATCTGTATCAGCTTATGTTAATCCACTGAAGGAACGGTCAAACACTAGGTCAAGTGTCCATAGATATCGTGGAATTCTCATTCTTGATCATACTCAAAAATCTGACTGGACACTGCCATTACTTAATTTGGATCCAAGTTCACAGTTGGTTCTGCTTAGGGGAGGAGGAGGACAAAAGGTCCCTTCAAGCTTAATTTGTTCTTAGATCTTATGATTGCATTCTAGCTTGCGTAGTTTATCTGTGCGTTGTTCAAAATACCAGTGTTACATCACAGAACTCTTCCTAAGACTTCTCTGTTAGTTCTACCTTTATTCCAACTTCAATCTTTATATATCAAGGGGATCTTTTGCTAGTTTCTGACACAAGTACTCTTCCACTGCACATTTACCTTTGAAAGAAATAAGTTATTTGAAAACTAAACTGTATTTGTTGTTTTGGAAAATCAGAATGATGAAACTGAAAAAAAATCTCCAGCTAAATGTTACTGAGAACATTAAAAATCGCATGAAATATGAACGTGTACAAAGCAAATATGAAAACCTTTAGACCAGCTGTTAAGTAACATTTGAAAGCCAAGTGAAGTGAGTTCGTAAAATAATGCACCAGATGGAAGAAATATGTATACCCAGGGAATAACTGTTTCTTTATCTGCTATTCAAGCTTACTTTCAGATATGCACTTATCACCACTGACGAAAACTACTTCACTCCTTGTAATACCTTTAAATAATGTAATCTTCTTTATATCCTGGTCTTTTTTTTGGTCCTTTTTTCCCCCTTCATTAAAAGAAAGAGGAAGGTAGTAATTAAAAGAAATAAAAACAAACTTCAGGTACCTAAAAAAAAATAATCTGATGGTTTTTAAATAAAACTTCTGCTTAAAATTGATAATTTCCTACATTTGTAATATTGTGTGTGTACAGAACTGTACAAAAATGCTTTAATTGACAACTGTAAAGAATATGTCAGGCAACTTCTCCAGCACATGCTTACATATAAAATACATATGCTAAAAATGCTGCTGTTAAAGAACATACCTAACTGAAACCTGATAGAGAAAGTTGTACCAGAATGAAATGTGCTAATAGACTGATAGGAAATCAAGAAGTTTCAAATTACTTTATTAACACATAACAGAAGGATATTTTAGTTTTAGTTTCCTCAGAATGCCAGTGAAATTGACAAAGTGTGTTGGGTTTGAGTGGCAAGGTTTTGGTAGTGGAGGGGCTACAGGGGTGGCTTCTGTGAGAAGCTGCCAGAGGCTTCTTCCATGTCTCATAAAGCCAATGCCAGCTGGCTCCAGCACTGGCCAAGGCTGAACCCAGCAGAGAGTAAGGTAGCATCTCTGGGATAACAGATTCAAAAAGGGGAAAGAAGTTACTGCTCAGGAACATCTGAAATAAGAGAAGAGACAAATAAAAACATATGAGAGAAACAGTTCTGCAGACACCAAGGTCAGTGAAGACAGAGGGAGAGGAGGTGCTCTAGGTGCCAGAGCAGAGATTCTTCTGCAGTCTGTGGTAAAGATCATGGTGAGGTAGGCTGTTCCACTGCTGCCCACAGAGGCCCACGGGGTAGATACAGATATCCACCTTCATCTTGTTGAGGACCCTGTGCTGGATAAGAGGAAGAGTGTGAGGAGTCCTCCCCGTGAGCAGGAAAGAGTGGGAGAGACAAGGTGTCATGAGCTAACAACAACACCGATTCCCCCTCCCCCTGCACCACCACAGAAAAGGAGATAGAGAAACAGGATTAAAGTTAAGCCTGGAAAGAAAAGAGGGGTGGAGGAAAGGTGTATTAAGGTTTGGGTTTATTTCTCTGATTTGATTGGTAATAAATTCAACAATTTACCTCAAGTTGAGGCTGTTTTGCCTGTGATGGTAATCAGTGAGTGATCTCTCCCTGCCCTTATTCTGGCCCATGAGCCTTTCATTATA
Source organism: Pseudotriccus pelzelni (assembly GCA_035584735.1). Classification (NCBI taxonomy): domain Eukaryota; kingdom Metazoa; phylum Chordata; class Aves; order Passeriformes; family Tyrannidae; genus Pseudotriccus; species Pseudotriccus pelzelni. Next base: position 70,842,153 of record JAWMRA010000078.1, read on the forward strand.
TTTTATCCCTCTCCATCCAGATGAGGACGGGAGTGATGGAACAGCTTTGGTGGGCACCTGGCATTCTGCCATGATCAACCCACCACAAAAAGATATGCTACCATGCACAGAGCAATTAATTTTCTACATGTGAAATCTATGCATGGTCCTCAGTTGCTGCAAATCCAGCTATGCCTTGATTTACAAAGCCTTAGGATAATGGCTGATTTTTTTTACGTGTACTGTCACTTGCATATACTGTCTAAATCGAAGCAAATCTCATGACCTAATTAAACTATTTATTATTTGGCCTCTACTGCAATTGGCAAAAAAAAAAAAAATGCTTTCAGAGATAAAATTTCATGATAAAATCTACAGAAAACAGAGTGTGATGCAGACATCAAATACTAATGTACTTTCTCTCAGCATTTTCTTAAAACAAGCATGGATTCCTTTGTTGTCAGCATAGGTTTTAATGTTGCAGTAAGATGAAATTAGTACCCAATGTATAGAGATTGAAAAAAGATGGTTTTCTTTGTTTTTGCTATGACTGCAATGACTTCGCATAATCACTGCAGCAAGTTGTGGAAGAGACAGAAAATGAATTAAAGCTTCCTACTGCATAGAGGATAAAGTCATTGCTGTGAATTTTCAGCTGTGCTGTACTGTCTTATTGACTGCACACTACAACCAGAGGATGTTCAGTTCATATGCAGGCAGAAAATAAAGGCTTTCTAACTCCAGATGTCTTAACACTGATGAAAAGATAAAAGTTGAATTTTGAAGTGTTAATGTTTTGTTTCTAAAATATTTTAATTTTAATTTTTCACCCCTTAAGGCACTTTCTTTTCCTGTTTTCTTTAAAGAAACCAGAAGGTTGAAACTTGCAGAGCAAGAGCTATTTATAGACTTCAATTTTCAGTCTTTAGGATTTTTAGTGGAAAACATAACATAGTTAATTAAGAATAAAGTAGTCAATTCAACATACAAAAATACCACAGTGTAAAAGAAGCTAGCTAAGAACCAGACAGTTAAATTAATTTCTCTTCTCTTTAGAGTTCAAATCCTTGCTTAAGGAGTAATGAAGGAAGGCTTGCTTGCCTGAGCTACCTGTAACACTGTTCAACAAAATCTAGTCCAGCAATAACATGAAGCTGTATTAAGAAGAGCTTCCTTAACTACTCTAAAATCCACAGAAACTCTGTCAGTAGTGTCAAAGTCACATACAACTAGCAGAAAAATCAGATCAGTGTGAGAACCTCTCTGTAGTTATAGCTGCAGTGCATAGGGAGATAAAACTGATTTACACAATCTTAAAAAACATACAGACAGAGAGCAGCTTGAACTGAACTCTGGTTCATTCCTAGATTCAGAACTATCAGTGATTTGGAAACAAGCAACCCTATTAGGAACTGTCAGAGTTTTATTTGTACCTGTTGCGAATGAGTGTTTAGGTTGCTCAAAGAACCACTAGCAAAGATATTGGCAAAAGCAGGTTTAATATAAAAGTAAAATGATAAAAAAGTTCATTGGGGAGGTTCACTCTACTACTTACTAAATAGTTAAAGCACGGAGAAAAATTGAACTAGAATCTAAAATCAATCAAAAACTAAAATGAACCTAAAATGATCTACATGGAGACTGGGGATGGAAAAGGGTAAGGATAAAAAAAGAGTAAGGGAGACACTCCCTTCAAGTCACAAGGTTCAGAATGGGCCCCTTTGCCTTTGGATTGGCCAGTAGTTTAGACCTAAAGGTTTAAACAGCACTTAAACTTAGCAGTATTTAATAGCCTAATTTAAACAATTTAACAAAAGATTCTATAGCTTTTACTATGAACACGTGTCGCAAATGTGCCACCACAGCATGACAGTAACTCGCTTACAGGTCTAACTTGCTTACTAATCTAACATTTAAGAATCTAAGAGAGAAACATGCATAATACATACTCAGGTTGGATGCTTTTGCATTTTCTCAACAGGTGAAGGATTGAGCCTCGAGGAATGGAGATGTCAGCCCTGGCTCTGTGGTGAACCTCCAAGTATAGTCAACTTGAGAGTTCTCTGTCTCTGAGAGGTGTTCCACTCAGAGACATTGATGGTCACAGGCCAGGATTGCTCCAAGAGTCTCACACAGGATTGCTATTTGTAGAGTTGCAAAAGAGCTGGCTTTAGTCATAGTAATTTTCCATCCTGGCCTCAATTTGGGTTGGTAAATTTCCGAGAATGTTTGACAACAAACACATCGTTCCACTTCGGTTGTTATTCAGGCACGAAAAATATGTTTCCAAAGCTGCTCATTAAAAAGCAGGAGCTTGTTAGCACTGGCTCCTGGCAGCAGACAGAGTTTCTGATAAGCTCAAGAGGACCTTAGCTCAGGTGCTGTTCATCAAGGTCAAGGCCTAACGAGTGTTTCTGATATAATAGTGCAGCTCTAGGAAAGAGAAGTGGGGGTAGATACACTACCACAGTACCTTATTTCAGCTGATAGGTAAAGTCCAAGTTCAGTGCTACTCACCAGACAGAAAGATGGACTTTAGAGAACCCTAGGCTCTATCTTGGTCTGACAATTTTGATGAAAAATATTTACACAACAACTATACAAAGTTAGCCTTAGGAAGGGAGATGGAGGAGAAAAATAATGTAACTATGACCACATCATGATCTGGCTGTGAGCTCTGTCCATATAGAACTGTTCTCTGTTTTAAACTTCCTTCACAGGCATTCAGATAAAGGTCAAAAGTATTAAGCTGTATGTGCTTAATGGTAGCATCAAGGCAATACAGAGAAAAAAAGTTAGGTCTATGCTATCTATGCTATGCTATCTTTTCACGTGAAAACAAGTGTTCACTCACTGGAGTGTGCATGACTGACATCCATCCCTGACCACATATTCCATTACAGGATGCTTGTTGTAATATCACTCAGCAAATGTAATACAAGAAGTCAGTGAGGCTCTTTCCACACTGGCTTGATGTTAAGTTTAGCAGTGTAGTATGGGAGTTTTAATCTGCTGGAGAGGGGCATCTGGCCCGCTATAAAATGGGGAGATCATTTAAAGCTCATTGTACTGCTCTATTTCCAGTCTCAGAGTGCAAAATAAGTTTAAATCAAGCCTGAACTACCAGCTGCTATTAAGTCCTTTGTGAGATCTAAGCCATCTCTGCACTGGGAAAGATAACTGGAAGAAAGGTAGAGGTATATACAAATACAAACTATTCCATACACTTGCCTCTTAAAAATAGCTTTTTTTGCTGTTCATACTCAGAATTTAGCAGTCTTTCTATGAAAAGTTTCTGCCTACCTAAGTGACACCCACCTGCCCCACTCCACCTAACTTCCTCTGATGAAGCAATGACCAAGAGTCTCACTACAGACTTTCGTAACAAGGAAGAATATTTGTGAAAATCTAATAATAAAACAGTTACAAAAGCCTCAAGGGTGCTGTGATATTTCCTTCAGAAACATCAGAGGATATGGGCCAAAGAGATCAGTGTCATGTTAAATGCATCCCACTAAAATACCTGACAAGACAGGGGAAAAAAAAGAACAAACCACAAAAATCCGTATTATCTTTCCCTCTGAAATCCACTAATTCCAAACTAAAAGATCAAAACCAAAACCAAACAACTAACAAAAACAAGCAAACAAACTAAAAAGACTAAAGAAAACTTAAAGATACAGAATTTAATGAATCACAGATTCAGGCCGGAGGGGTTCAGGAGGCTCCTAGTCCAGCCACCCAAATATAGCAGGGTCTGCTCTGAGGTCAAACAGATTGCTCAGGGTTTTATCCAGTCTGGTCTTGTTAGCCTGAAAGGATGGAGACTGCACAGTCTCCTGCACTCCTTCACTGTGAAAATACCTTTAAAGACCACTGTAATCTCTTGTGTCAGTTTGTGCCCATCATACTTCTTTTCCTGCCACACATCACTGCAAAGAGCCTGGCATCTGATATATTTTACATGAAAATCATGTGTAAAGAACAGTAATTATATAAAATACAGGAAAGTCTTTGAAATACAGACTGAAACTGACATTTTCAGCTTGTGGAAGGAGAGTATAGAAATATCCCACCTTCTCTGTCTAGTAAGTTTTAAGAGATTGCCTCTGGGTTTTGTAGTGTCCCTGACCCAGCAAGCATACTTTGAAAGCATCAGCTAAAGCCCTTCAGGCAAGGCAGACAGAGAAGTGCCAGATTTCGGAAGACAAATTTGCCTGGCTTAAATATTCAACTTCTCTGAAATAAAAGCATTTACAAGCATTTCAGCTTGGGGTCAGAACTGCTGCAGTCCCAAATATAGGAATCCTTGAAGCTTTGTGATAATACACACATTCTCAAGAGTATGCTTTTTGGTTTAAACATTGAGTTCCATTGCAAGAAAAATAAAAAACAGCAACAATCCTATATGCACTTGCTGCAGACATTTGTTAGAACTGCTTCACAAACATCCCTTTCTCAGCATAGCCCTTTAGGCTCTTTATAAATATTAATTTACAGAGTACCCAAGAGGAATAGAATTTTTTTTTCCTGATGAAAAGAGAAGACAGACATAACACTTATTCCTAGCTTCACACAGAAAATCTTCAGCAGAGCCAGAAACTGAACCTACACGCCTTACTTTCTCAGACAGACTCTAGTGGTACAGCTTCTTTTCTTTACAGAGCCCCTTACTACTCAGTTGGCATGATCTTTTGGAGATCTCAGATTAAATGTTGATAAAGAGACAGGATCAGGAAAGCGGTGCTCATATGGGAGACCAGAAGCCATGCTTACCAACAAATGATTGGTTATGATGCATTATGGAATCCAATTACCTTCCAATAGAAATTTCTGCAGAAAAAACAATGTTCATCTGACAACTCCATGGTATGCAAGCCAGTTGTGGGGGGTGGGATTTGTTGTTGTTTGTGGTTTCTGAAAGTTTTTGCACTTGTACAGGTGGTTCAAACTTGGAAGAATAGACAAATAGACAATAGCATTAAAAAAGTAAATCAAAAGCTGCATACCAAAAAATCTCATTCTATGTCCTTCTGCTGATATGGGCATGTTATGCAGGTTTGCTTTTTAATTTTAAGGGATTTTGCATATGTAATTTCCCTTCTGTTATTCCTTAACTTTAATAGAAAGAAATGTTATAACCAGTGAGTGAAAAAAAATAAAAAAAGATGATTGAAAAACCAGTGTTAGCTAAGTTCAGTTATTATTGACACAATGTTTTGTTTTGTTTCTCAACACATTCACATAAAAGTGAGATGGCACCATATTCTCTCCGTCTCTCACACTCACAGAAGGATTTTAATTCTGAAGGCTCTTCTTCATAGAGTTATACAGTTGAGATTTCCATGCTTAACAGATGAATTAGAGAGGGGAAATGCTTGTCTTGACCTAAATATCTTCCACCACAGGTAGGAAGATGGGATAGACTGGTACATTTCCACAGTTCAGTAGTCATCAATACCTGTAACAGTGACACCACAGACCACCTCTGGATAAATTCTGAAAATGTTCACACAAGTGCCCTGTATCAGGGCAAGAGAAATGAAGGTGGCCTCAAGAACACTGAAGTTATGACAATCATGGAAACAATTTCAAACACTTACCGATTTCACAGAACCCTGCTTCTTCAGTACTGCTTTATATGCCTTTCAAATACACAAAGTAATTCTGTGAAGAAACCTTCCAGGCTGAGAAGTACATTTACCGTCTCCTACTACCCATTTTTCATAATTTTGTCTGGATTGTTCTTCTCACATCATCAGTAAAAATAAAAATAAAACAAAACAAAAAAAGAGATGCAGAGTTTCCTTTCTGTCAAGTAAAAGAACATATCTTACTCAAAGTTAAATTTAAAATCAATAAAGCATTCATCTGCTTTAAAACTATGCCAGCTCCAGACCATAAAGTGAGTTTGAAGTCATTCCCTTTGTCAGCTGGACAGGGAAGGGAAAATATAATGAAAGGCTTATGAGTTGGTATAAAGACAGGAAGATTCACCAAATACACTGATGGGCAAAACATACTTAACTTGAGGAAATTAGTATAGTTTATTGCCAATCAAATTAGAGTAGGATAATGAGAAATAAAATTAAAAGTTAAAAACTCCTTCTCCCTACCCCTCCCTTCTTCCCAGGCTTAACTTCATTGCTTTTGATTTTTCCTACCTCTTCTTCCCCCAGCAACACAGTGGGACAGGGAATGGGAGCTGAGACCAGTTCAACATGTGCTGTCTCTGCCACTGCTTCCTCCTCAGGGGAAGGACTCCTCACACTCTTTCCCTGCTCCACTGTGGAGTCCTTCTCCCATGGCAGATTGTCCTCCATGAACAACTCAAATGTGAATTCTTCCCATGGGCTGAAATTCTTTGCAAACTGCTGCAGCATGGGTACCTTCCATGGAATGCTCTCTTTCAGGAACAGGCTGCACCTCTGCAGGGTCAGCATGCTCCAGCACGGGCTTTCCAGAGGTTTACTGCACCCTTCAGGCATCCACCTTCTCTGTTTTGGGGTCCTCCATGCATATCTTCTTCACCATGGACCTCGGTCTTCACCACAGTTTCAGTGCCTGAAACACCTCCTCTCTCTCCTTTGCTGCCTTGAGGTTTTCAGAGCTGTTTCTCTCATATATTCTCACTCCCCTCTGCTCCTGGTATTCCACAGGTTAGTTTTCTTTTCTGCCACCATCGCTGATGGGCTCAGCCTTGTCCAGTGGTGGGTCCATCTTGGAGTCAGCTGGGATTGCCTCTGTCACATATGGGGGAAGCTTCTATCACCTTCACATAGAAGCCACCCATATTGCCCATCCCTTTACCTCCCACTCTCTGCTGAAAAAAAAAAAAACCCACAAACAAAAAATCCCAAACTTGACATGCAAACCCAATTCATAATTTTTTTCTTAAATCTGGACCAAGATGAAATTTTGATGGAAAATAAATTGTTGACCTGTCATTGATGTGAACATCTCAGCAGAACCAAACATACCATTCCTAGCCACCTAACTAGCGATTACCCTAACTAAATCTGAGATACCAGACAACGTACTAGAATTTTCCACATCAGAAGGAACAGCCTGATTGTAAAGCAGTCAATGAAAATCACACCTTAAACATGGTACAATCATATCTATCTATATAAAGGTAATTTTTTAAGTATATACCTGTCTGCATTCGGACACTGTATACAAGACACTGATCTGTATTCAAGAATCTATATTCTCATGAGTAGCTTTAGAGATTAGATAAAATAAACTATTTGTTCTAGCTTGTCAATTTTCCTCTTAACTATTAATATTTCTTACTTTTTTTTGTTTATTCAGCAGTTATATAACCAATTACACACATTTCACACCATTTCCCCACTAATTTGCTAATCATTTTTGTACCACAGCTTTTATTCACAGTCCCAAGTGACTAGATTAAGAGATTCTTCTCAGCTGGTTTGATAAGTGCCTAGTCTTCTATAGACCAAATTCCTTCAACTCTGGTTGTTCTCCTTGGCTAATATCTGACAGTCAACAAAATTCCTCTGTACTTCAGTTCAGAAATGCCATATTTTTAAGCATGGGAAAGTGTTTTAAAGCTTCTGAGCTTTCCAAAAGTCTTGTGTTGCTTCATTCTAAGGAATATCATCAGTGTAATTCCAGAAAGTAAACTGTAAAACTGCAGAACACTACCAGCAGCTTTTTAGTAGGTTCCAGATGTTCTTCAAATTGGTCTATAAGTATCTGTTAAAATAAAACAAAAACTTCAACATGTACAATAGCTTTCTCAAAGAACTTAAACTTCCAGTAAAGTAGCTTTTTCTTGAACAAAAATCCTCCATTAAGTACCAGATTTTAGTATCCATTAGCAGAGAAAAGAATTTAAAAAAGCTCTACATGATGGTGAATCTGAAAGCTTTTACTTGGCTGTTTTAAGCAGTATACTACTTATTTTAACTGTTAGAGTTTAATTTTCTCCCTTCCTTAACAGCTTTTCTATGCAGAGGAACATTGTTTTTTCAATAGCAGAAGGAAGATTTGGTCTAAATATATATACCCATACACACATATATGCCTTGCTATACACAGAAAATTTGTATTTGTATTAAACAGCCATCTCTGCATGCTGGACAATAAATAATGGTGAGTTACAGTTATCCATACATATATTTTATAGGTACAGAGACAGCTTCATCTGCCTCTATTCTCATTCCATGCATCTTTACAAACAGTATATTTTAAACACTCATGTAAGTGAAGAATTAAATTGCATTATTACAAGACATGTAATTTCAGAGTTTATTAAAAGAACATTTCTAAAGATTCACATTCCTGTAGGCAACAGCTGGTGATAGAAAAGGAACAGCTGTTGGTTTTCAGCAGCTGGTGACAACAACCATTGATGAGAGATGCTACATTTTTTGATAAAGAAGAAAAACACCATCACTGCTTCTGCATATTAAAACCAATACATTGGCAACGGGAATTAAAAGTGTTTGTTTGCCTTATTAAAAACTCATGGTACGTCTACCACTAGTAACAGAACAAGAACTGACAAAAAAAAACCACACAAAAAACAAAACCACCAAAACCAAACTAAAACAGCAAAACAAACAAAGGAACAAATTTGAGTCCAAAACATACACAAATTTTGATGTAAAGATGGAACAGCACAACATTGTGGCAGATGAGCTTAATGATAAACAGACACCTATTTTTGTGGTAGACAGGTTTGAGTTTCCATACCTTGCCCTCTTACACAAACACCTCATTTGAAGGGTTTTCATGCATCTGCTGAAGTCCTGATAAATCTGCAAGATAGCTTTCCAGTTTTGGGGAGGCTATGTACCACTGTCAGTGTACAAAGGTCAGTTAATGTGCATAATAAGAGCAGCTAAATCTCTGTGCACCAGTTATCTTCCCTGAACTACAAAGCCTGTCTCTTATCCTAAATATAAATATTTTCTTATTGTTACAAACTGCCTAGAATGAAAATTAGATCTCTTCAGAAGAGCCACTAGAATTATGCAATAAGTTAGAAAACTGCTGAAAGACAATTTTTTCAATAAATTTCTTTAATCAGAAACTATTTCATTATCATTTCTATCACCTAAAAGCTCCGGCCACACTTTGTTGATGGGTGTTCTCTTTGTTATGCCAAGGGAAAAATGTTCTAAGGCAAAGAACTGGGGATTCCTGGGCAATTCAAACACTGACACTTTTTTGACAGTGCTTATAGGGAGTAAAGGCCTTTTTTGTTTCTTACATCTCCCCACCAAGAGGAGGCTGAGGATGCAGAAGTGTGGAGGGAATATATATGGGGCAGCTAACCCCAACTGACCCAAGGGATATTCCAGACCATATGGTGTCTTCTGTATAGAGCATATACAGCTTAGGGAAAAAGGAAGAAGTGGGGGGACATTTGGAGTGATGGTGTTTGTCTTTCCATTACATGTGATGGAGACCTGCTTCCCTGGAGATGGCTGAACACCAGCCTGCCCATGAAAACTGGTGAATGAGTTATCTGTAGACTGAGAATTCTATTTCCCTGAAGTAGGAAAATATTTTTCTCCCTCCCAAAAAATATTCAGTGTGCTTAAAAGCCTCAGTACGAGAACTTAAGAGGATGCAGGACCAATCACCCATTTCCAAATAAAATCCAATGGCTGTAATAGAATGATGAAAGAGGATGTAAATGAAAAAGGTAAACATTCTAAGATTTAGCTTTCCACATTTTCATAATTTTTTCACTCCCCCCAAATATTATAAATTGTCTACAAAAAGCTCTGACAATTTTTATTCATATTCATTATAGAAGAAAGACCAAATATTTGAGAAACCACACACTGATATCTGGTTTTCTTTTTTCTCCCCCTTTTCCCAAAAGACTCAGTTTATCTAGGTAATGCAGCTTCCTAACCTTGATAATTCAAAGTGGTTTGGAATTGGTAATTTCATTAAGTACCTAGAAGCCTTGTAAAGTAATACACAAGATGTTTAATACAGTCCTTGGCAGCTACATACAAAGTAATTTTCCATAGTCTTACTTGCAGGACAAGAACACTTAATCATGTAATAACACCGAAAAATAAACATTCAAGATGTTCTTGAACTCAATTTTAAATCAAGAAGAGACTCAATAGAAAATACTATTCACAAATTTGGAGTCCCATGAAAGAAATGCAACAAGGATTGAAGGTTATTTAAACAAACTAAAAGAAATTGTGTTTATTAAAAAGTTATTTTCTATATAGCAGTCTGTGGTGAACACCAAAAGCTATAGAAGTAAATTTTAGAATCCACCCACTGTCTAAACACAAGTTTACTACTTTACTCTGCTTTTTCCACAGAATCACAAAATTGTTAGTTTGGGAAGGGACCCCTGGAGATTACCTAGTCCAACCCCCCTGGCAAGGAAGGGTCATCTAGAGCAGGTTCCAGAGGAACCCATGCAGGTAGGGTTTGAATGTCTGCAGAGAGGGAGATTCCATGACCTTTCTGGACAGTCTGTTCCAATGCTCTGCCACCCTTAATATAAAAAACTTCTTGATTTTCAGTTTATGGTCATTACTCCTCATCCTGTCATTGGGCACCAAAAAGAGTCTGGCATCATTCTCTCGGCACCTGCCTCTGAGATATTTATATACATTAATGAGATCCTCTCTCAGACTTTTACAGACTAAACAGGCCCAGCTCCCGCAGTCTCTCCTCATAAGAGATGCTCTAGACCCTACGCTTGCCCTTGTTGAACCTCATTACATTTCACTCCACCCAATTCTCCAGCCTATCAAGGTCCCATGGCAGCATCAGCCACTCCATCCAGTTTCGTAAGAGCAGCAAACTTGGTGAGAATACATGCTATCCCTTTTTACAGGTTATTGAAAAACAAGTTGATTAAGACTAGACAAAGTATTGATCCCTAGGGAACACAGATAACCACAGGCAGCCAACTGGATTCTATTCTGCTGATCACAACCCTCTGAACTCTGCCAGTTCTTGATCCACCTCACTGTCCACATTTCCTGAGCTGATCTACTAGGATTTTATGGAAGATAGTGTCAAAGTCTTGCTGAAGTTGAGGTAGACAACATCCACTGCTCTCCCCTTGTTGACCCATCCTGACAAGCCATTGTAGAAGATTTTTAGATTGGTCAAGATGATTTCCTCTTGGTGAATCCATGCTGACTACTCCTAATGACCTTCTTTTCTTCTACATGCTTGTTGATAACTTCCAGAATGACCTATTCCACTATCTTTCCACAGATGGAAGTGAGGCTGACTGGCTGGTAGTTTCCCACATCCTCCTTCTTGCCTTTTTGAAGACAAGAATAACATTGGCCTTCCTCCTGTCACCAGGCACCTCTCTCATTCTCCATGATTTTTCAGTGATGGAGAGTGTCAGAGCACTGACATTGTCCAGCTCCCTCAGCATCCGTGGCTGTGTCCCAACAGGGCCCATGGATTTATGGGTATTAAACCTGCCTAGCTGATTTCTAATACAATGCTCTATGACCAGAGGAAGTCTTCTTTTCTCTGGCCATTTTCTCTTACCTCCTAGGCCTGGGACTCCTGAGAGCCATCCTCAGCAGCAAAAACTTAGGCAAAGAAGATACTCAGTAATTCAGCCTTCTCTGTATCTTCTGTTACCAGGACACTCATGCGATTCAGCAGTGGCCGCACATTTTCCCTAATCTTCCTTTGGCTACCAGCTCATCCAGCTGGCAGATCTCCTGCTCTCTTTTCCTGATTTCTTCATCATAGGGATACGCAGGTCTTAAGTTTGGAAGAAGTGGTGTTTAAATATTGACCAGCTCTCTTGGACTTTTTCTAGAGCCTTATCCCATGAAATTCCTTGGTGCAGGTCCCTGAAGAGGCCATAGTCATAATCTTGCTCACTGTCCTGCTACCTCTTCATTCAATACTGAACTCTATAATCTTGTGGTCACTACAACCAAGGCTGAGCCCAACCTTCACATCATAGAACCATAGTATCAACAAGGCCTTCCCAGTTTCTTAGTATAAGGCAAAGCAGTACACCATTCGTTTTGGGAACTTCCACTACCTGGACTGATTGTGCTTTGCTGTGTAGCTTCTCCAGCAGATGTCAGGGTAGTTAAAGTCCCCCACAAGAACCAGGGCAGCCTGTAACAAACACTTACAACAATGTCTCTCTTACTGGTCTGCCCTTTCACATTAACCCAAAAGCTCTTGACTTGCTCATCATCCTCACCAAGACAGAGTTCGATATACTGTAAGTGTTGCTTCACATAGAGAGCAACTCTACCGTTGCACCTTCCTTGTCTGTCTCTCCTAAACAGTTCTTCATGATATTCCAATCATTCAAACTATCTCACTATGTCTCCATAATTGCAATGAGATCGAAGCTCTGTGACTAGACATGGATCTCTAGTTCTTCCTGTTTGTTCCCCACAGTGTGCCCACTGCTGTACAAGCACTTAATAGAAGTATTTGATGGTGACAATGTCCCAGTGGGGGGTGCCAAAGGGATTCCCCGTAGTCCTGTCAAGTGATTGTGTCTTTTGTTGCTTATGCTTAATCCAGGTATTCCCTCTTATGACTTCTTTTGCTACTGGAGTGTTTCTCCAATGTTTCCCTGTTGGCTTCTATTATCTCAGGACTCTCTGATTTGCCTTGGTAAGGCTGCATATGTGATCCAGTGTATTCCAATGTGTCTAGTACATATCAGTGTTGCCTGCAGAGGGCCCTCTCAGGTACCCTGTCTCTCTAACTTTTTCATACTATCCCAGTATGCCAGGGAGGGTGCCAGGGACAAGCCTGATATTGTTCCCCATCCCCATCATACCTAGTTTAAAGCCCTGCTAATGAGTCTCCCTATCAATTCAATCCATCACTAACATCCTAAAACACCCAACTTGTTAGTATTACAGCAAAGGTGCTGCCTTTTAAAACCTAATCAGTGAGCTAAATATTTTTTAAAAACAAACAAAAATTTACACTAACTTTCAGTGGGTTAAAACAAACAGAAGTAATAAATAATCAACAATGTATAAAGAAACAAGCTATTGCTAATGGCAAAATTTCTTTTTTGTTGGGAGCATGGAGCCAAGAACTATCATGCCGAACCATTCCAAGCTGAGCTCGGCTGGCCTGGTGTCCTGGGCCCTGCTGCATGACCGGTTCCTGAGGATCAAACTCCTCAATAGAGAGAGTTGAGGTGTTCCATTTTTCCCAACTGGACTGGAAAATCCATTGTTAACCACTGAGTGCTACAGTGGTGGCAGCAAGATCCTGGACTGATGGTGAAGAGCTTCTGAAAGAAACAACAAGACTCTTCTGTCTGGTGGGCAAAGGAGCACCCCAGGCCATGGGACCCCTACCCCAGGGATGAGTGGCTGCAGTCTCGTTGCAGTCTGCATCCTCCATTCTCTAGGGACAGCTCCTATGGTGGTTCTTGTCCTCCACGGGAGTATTTCAGGCACGACAGTCTCAATGTAATACAACTTCTAGACCCAGATGTGACCACCCATCAGAAACAAACAGTCTGGAAATTGTGGTTCCCGTTCCCTGCCCATGCACTCAGATACTGCTGCCACTGTGATCTCCCCAGTTCCCAGGTACAAACATATTTCTGCACTCAACTAATCAGCTTCCTGAAGGCTCTTGGTAGCCAGGAGCATATTTTGAGTTGCTAATCACTTTCTACAGGGTTCAATGCCTCTGTGAGTCCTACCAGTAATCCTCTCTGCTATATCCTGGCCACATGGTACTCCAGAATCCCATCAGGAACTTTAATGGAAGGGAGGCTAGAGAAAAGCTGTTCCATTAGCTAAAACAAACCAAGTGCCAGCTTTCAGCCTAGAGGACTTTGGTCTAGAGAGCTCCCTGAGCTGAATGGGGGGTCTCTGTGTGTAAATGGCAACACAGTCTCAGTGAGGGAAGAAAAGGCCAGATTGGTTTTAGAGGTGCTGTGAAGTCTCAACACTATGTTGTGCATTTCCTTAATCATCATGAAAACACTGCAATTGGAGGGCTAATGTGCCCCCAATGCTGATCAAAGGCACTATACATTCACACACACACACACACACACACACACACACACACACACACACACTGTATTTTGAAGCAGGATCCCAGGGGAATTACAGTCTCTGCTTCCACAGCACAGATAAGGCTTCATACCAGCAAGACATAAGAACACCAAAATGAGTTCCAGATGGGAGATGATGAAACATAGAAACCCAAAATGGCTGCAGATGGCTGGAGACATGGAGGAGAGGGCTCTTGAGGAGCTGAGGGAGGCTCAGGTACTGCAAAGAAAGGGAGGCTGAAAAAGTCTGCAAGATCAGTAGCACAGAGCCAGGGGAAGCTTGAAAATCATTTGGACCTGGATCTTAGTACTGATGGAACTGTGCTGGTGGTGACATCCATGTGTGAGCAGCCCAGGGGCACACTGAGTGTGACAGACCCTTGAGACTGGGATTATACAGCAGAATGTCATAATCAAGGATGCTAATACACAAGCTGGCAGTCATATGTGTCACAGAGTCTTGTTCACTGTTGGAACAAGCAACCATGGTGATGCTGCCACAGACTCACTTTGTGCTGCTTCATTGACCAGAGCAGCCAGGAACCTTAGATCATGCATTCCTAGACCTGACTACTTCTTAGCCATCCTGAAAGGGTGAAGATTAGAATGATTCTACATGCTTTGCAGTTCACAGTCTCCTGCATCCACCATGTCAGGGCATGGTCGATGGTTCAGCATGGCTCAGGTCCCTTTCCTGAGTCAATTGCAAGTCACTTCTTTTGGAAATACTTTCAGAACAGAACACAGTCATAACACCTGGCCCCTTCTAAATTATCTGGGTATAACTCATAAGAACAAAGACAGACAATACAACTAGACTACTCAGAACTCATTTAGTTGCGGTTGGACAGGACAAGCTCATTTTGCAGAAGGCTTTTGACATTTGAACATTTTCCTGCTCCAAATCAATTAATAATAAAAAAAAGGTACTTGCATGATTTTCTCTATATGATTCCACAAATTGTTCTACTTTAAAATCTCAAAATTACTATATATATATCTATATATATTCTATATATTCTATATATTCTATATTACTATATTCTACTGCCATATTTTGAAAGTACTGCCATTGTGACAACTCACAATTTGATGTATAATTATATTGAATAGTTACAACTGTGCAGAAAACATAGATTAAATATTAATATTGCCTTGACAATATTAGATAAGATATATCAATAAATGTATTTTTCTGGCTGTTCTATATGTGCATTATATATGCATGCATATAGATACATACATAAATATATCTCTGTATATATTCACATAACTATTAAAATATGATAATTTTAACAACAGGGCACAGGATGAAAAGCTGTTTTGATGATTTTTGTTTTAAAACAGTCTGGTTTTATATATGGTGATTCAGATACTCATTCCTGCCCTAACTACCCCTCCAATGTCCACTCAGGCTGCATTATTATTCATATTACTCTCTAATCATAAGATCAGTTCCCCGAAGGCCTATAGTAGTTAGGTTCTCTTTATATGACCATTAAAATAGATAACTGGTTTTGCCATTAAGTGCCTCTTAGCCTTCTGTGCAGTTACGCAGAAGTGCTTATGGTCTAGTTCCTAACAGGGAATCCACTCTGGCAGAGCCCTAGAGAAGCATTTGGGGTACTATCTTGCCAATAATGCTTAGAAGCAGAAAGTTCAGTGAATGAAGTCCTTCAATGAAAGTTAATTTAGCTATAACCTTGAGTTAAAACCTTACTGAAGAAGTACATTAAGAAGAAATCTTAGCTTAAATTAATTCGACCTGAAAGCTCAATAGAGACATATTCACATTTGTAGCTAGACAATTCAAAACAAGGAGGCTTTTGATAAAAAACAGCACTAATAAAGTAAGGAAAAAGAACTCCATATTTTTTTTAACCTAGAAAACTTTCAAAACCAGCAATGGAGCAAACCAAATTGCATTTTATATTAACAAGCATCAACTAGTAAAAGCCCACTTTTTAACAGAACTGGTTTCCTAAAGGCAATCCACTATTATTTCTTCTTTCTTTTGCTCTGTTTCTTCTCCTGCTTAACCCTTTTTCAAGAAGTTTTGCACCTCCCTCACTTTGCCCCCCTTTTCTTACTAGTTCTCTGGTTTCTACCACCTCTGCAGCTCTTTCTTACAGTGATACAAGTTTTCTTATTGTAACTACACAGACACAGGATATCCATCTAAAGGCTACTATGAGAACAAATAGGACAAAAGCTAACAATTCCTTCATATATCTCTAATTAAGAAGAAAACTGAGAGCTTTGACATCTAATATGCTCATGCTTATGTTCCAACCTATTAACTCAAACTAGAGGAATGTGGATGAAGGCTGGAATGTTTTCCACAGATGATCTCTCAACTCATTCTGTCACTGTTCTTGGCAAAGCCTCAGTTCCTTTTACTTTTGGACTTCCTATTTAGCTCCAGCTCTCTCAAAATTTAAATAAATCAAATTTTGGAGTTAGGGTCTTGAGATTATACTATAGAAATAACAGTAAGGACAAATAAATTCCAATGCCACAACAGTGCTACATTACTGGGGTGCGTTTTTAAACATAATCAGTAAGTGACAGCCATGAAGAAACCATTATGCTACACTATTCATACATGTACTGAAAGTATGATTTTAAAAAGATACTGAATGTGTGGTTTGGGTGGTTTTTGGTTTTGCCTTTTCAAGATTACAGGATAACCAATGATTTTGGATATTCACAAGATTTCAAATATTGCTTTTATGAATGTTACATACCTCTTTAGTATATACTAAAGAAGCTACTGTCTAACATGAAATAAATTCTATTGAGAAAAAAAAAAAAGACCCCACCACAGAAGCAGCAAATCAATGAGGTTTGGTTTTCATTAAACTAAAAACTAATTACTAAACATATGATGCCCAAAGGTTATGACTTCTAGTTCCTTAAAACTTGATCATTAAAATAGCACTATGTAACTTAATGTAATAAGCCAATATAAAAGGAACATCACAGTGAAAAAATCATTAGGAACACAAATACATTATCAAATTGATGTTTATATACATTTTCTGAAGAAAATAAGGACAGAAAAATCAGTCATTATAATTACTATCATCTCCAGCTATTAAGATGACATTTTAAGTAATAATAGTTATTTCAAGTCTATCTTGAATATAGAAACAAAAGATTCTTTCTCTTAAAAATTTGAAATTCATTTCATACACCTAGATCTTTTTGGATTACATTGCTAACATGCTGGTTCTCATTAATTTAATACTTATCTATTTAATCCACCTTCCAAAAAATCATCTCTTAATTTCCAGAGGCAATAATGCTTCAACGTAGTGCAGAGGTATGCTACAAAGATGAGAAAATAGCATTAGCTAGTCCAGAACCCAGTAGCAAAATTACATAATTTCACTCCATCAAAACGTAATGATCACACTTTGTAGGAAGGACAGAAAGCTGAAAGAGCAAGAGAGAAGGATTCTCAAAATCTGAGCCAAAGACTGCTTACTAACTACAATTAACTAATTTCTGAAAGCATATTCCATCTTCTACTATGAAACACCATCATTACTATAAACCCTTAAGGCACATCAACATAAGAAGGGAAAGAAACCTCAAGAGTTCAGTTTGTTGTCTAGAAGCATGTCTTGAAATCAGAGAAACTGTAAAGAATAACTAAGGCAAAGAAAGCCCTGCAGGTATTTGGAACAGCTATTTCCTTAGGAGATGTCTTTCTTTACTCTGTCGTATTAGCAATCTTACCCATTCTACTCACAGAGAAGTTTGGTTTTCTATTTACATAACTCATTTTAATAAGTTACCTTTCTTATGTAGGTTTCTGAGATAATATATATGGTTAGATAATTAAGATTTTTATGTTACCATTACTGCATTTTGTGTAGATATTACTAAATTAAACACAAACTTGCAACTCAAGTATCATTGCCTTGGTGTAAGTGCCACAAAAAGGGAAGACTGTTCACATGCATGAAAAGAAAATAAGAATAAAATTTTAATACGGGAAAAAAGATTTTGCTCCTGCTGAATGAACCTTTTGCAAAAGTGAGAGCCACACAGCAATAACATCTGGAGTGGTTAACTGATGGATAAGAACCCCTTATTCAAAGTTTCTCGAACAATCTCAAAACTACTTTTCACTGTTCTAAATCCAACAGGTCCGAAATTTAACTTTATTGTTGCTCGTTTTGTTAACCAAGTTTTGTTTGGAAAAGTTTTAATAAATCTGGTAAGGCAAGCAATGGTTTGCTTTTATAACATGCAGTCAAACTTCTAGTTTTTCAATAATTTATGTCAAAGGAGCAGCAGAAAGTTTCTCTGAAAGACAGTAAATACTTAGGCAAGCTGGATCATCAGTTTATAGAATAAACAACAAAAAAAAAGGCTTCTCTAGATCAAAGATCTACAGAAAATAGGTAAGGAATAACTACAAATTCAGGAAGAGGTTCCTTGCCTCCTCCTCCTAACCATTCAAGCTAATGTTGCTTCAGCACACTGAGCAGAATAGATTGAACAACTTGTTCCTCTAGGCCATGATAGGCATACCCCAACAGAGACACAGAGAGCGTTTAATAGTGTTGTTTCTCTTAAATACCAAGTTCCAATTTCAAAGTATTGAATGTAAAGACTATATGCAGGGGAAAAAAATAATAAATTGTAACGAGCCACTTCTTCAGAGTGTTTTTAAAAAAGAAAAGGCATTTTAAAAAAAATAAAACCTGCAGAATCCAGTGGGTGCCAGGACTCAGATGATTCCTTGTTGGGGCCTTAGCAATCCTGCATGACTATGCTGAGCTGTGAAGAGGTCAAGAGCGAAACAAAAGGACCACAAAG
>JAWMRA010000078.1:70862449-70886127 GCA_035584735.1 Pseudotriccus pelzelni
TGTATCAATAAAGTTGGATTTAGACTTGCATCTTATAGATGTGTCGTGTCTTCTTCCCGCTCGCTTGAATGCCCGCGGCAATTCCTCCATCCCAGCTACTGCCATTCAGTGTGACGCAATTTCAGGCCAGAATGACTCTCCTGGCCCTGTCGCATTGACGTAGCTGCTCTTCTCCTCTTTCCAGACAGCCACAGAACTGCACACCCATTCCAAAGAGACGTGGTCAAACACAGTCAAAATACTGACATAGCCACAAAGACAGTGCCTTTACCAACACCCACGTGAACGCCAGCAACATATACTTACAAAATAATACCCCCAAGTCTTGTTTCCTCTGTGACTGATTAGTGTTGAAGTCCATTTATGAAAAAATACACACCCTCACTCTGTTGATTCGTAAGTGTGTCTGAATTCATGATATCTTTACACTGGTTTTGGTCAGGATAGAATTAATTTTTTTCATTGTAGTTTTTATATTGCTTAGTTTTGCATTTTTCGTTAAATCAATGTTGACAATGTAGGGAAATTTTAATTATTGTTGAACAGGGGTTACCAGTCTTTTCTGTTTTTCACATCCCACCAGTGAGGGGGTGCACAAGGCACTAGGAAAGGACACAGTTGGGACAACTGATACTAACTGACCAAAGGGCCATTTCATACCATATGGCATCATTTTCAGCAATGAAGGCTTCAGGGAAGGAGGAAGAGAGATGACATTCAGCATTCAACTTTATTATTTTACGGAGCCCTGCTTTCCCAGAGATGGCTGAATATCTGCCTGCCAATGAAAAGTAGTATAATAATGAAAACAAACTAAGGATTTCATTCACTATTTCTATCTTAGCCCATGAATTTTCTCAGTTCTGCACTTTCAATTCTCTTTGCATCCCACTGCAGGGGTGTGAGCAAGTGACTGTGAGGGGTTCAGTTGCCTACCAAGGTTAAACCACAACAGTAACAAATATCATCACAAACTCCACATCTTCTGATACACATTCTACAGACTCTGGGTGTCTTTTACACTCCCTGTTTCAAACCTCGAGTATTCCCATACACAGATCTCCTTCTACTTGCCAGTGAGCAAAATTTGACATCTGTTGGCACATTACACGTACATACTCACACAAAGGATTGCAATTCACTAGGGAAATGTAAACCATCTGCTGTCCGTAGACCTACAGGCCCTGTGGCCTACAGCCATTTCTCCATTTCATCTATTCTCCCCCACAGTCCCTCCAGTTGCTGTCATTTAGACCTTTGAGCACATGCACAGAATACCTTACATGCAAAAATGGTTAAGAACAGGACTACTAAACAGATAGAACAGACTGAAATGGAGAGGTTCTGGGCACTTAGTCAGCAAAAAGTGTTGAGCATCAGCTGTTTATTTGTGCCTGGCCCTTTTTATAAAACTTCTGTCCTTTTTCTCATGTTTGTACATCTACCACCCCCCCCACACACACCACCCTCACCCTTCCATTTCCCACAGTAATGTCTACATCCAAAGAGTTCCTTTTTCTGAGTATGGTCTGTATTATGTTCTATGAAATATGACATCTGTTATCTTATCCAATAGTAAATATCCATTAACAGATTAATAAACTTTGTCTCCATTAAAGCTCAGTGAGGTCACCTTATGCAGTATATTGAATTTATCAGACTGGGCTAGAGCTCAGCTACTTTAAGTTCAGGACAGCCAAATGAAAAAATATCTATCGACTATGCCCCTGGAATCTTTAAGTGAAACTGAAACCCACAAGAGGAACTCAATTTCAATCTATGCAAATGAAATCATAACTTATCTGCTTCAGGTACTCTGGAAGAACTAATCTGTCAGCAAGCAACATAAATTGGAGTAGATCATGCCCAGTTGAAAATAGAACCATTATCCTACTATCGGCTGAGAATTTTGCAATTGTTAACCCATTCCCAGATGGATAAAGGTCTATGAATTAGTCCTCTAGATTTTAAGGATGTACAGAACTAATGAACTCCTTTGAAGGCATTTGTAAAGCCAAGTTACTAGCAGTCTGGAAGAGTTTCAGAATATCAAAAATTTCGTGGAGATTCTGATTAGGAGAAATAGCTTTCCATGAAACAGTTATGATTTTAGAGATACAGATATTTCCTGCCAGGAAAACATGAAAAAAAATATATGCAAGGAAGTCTCTAGCTAGATGTTCTTACAGAGCTTCTCTTGTAAAAGCTGTTCTAAAAGCTATTAAGTGTGAAATAGGGATGAGATATGGATATACATGGTACTGATACACAGATTTGAAGCCCGAATGAGGAAAAAAAAATTAGCTCATCATGAAATTCTTTTAGGATTTTAAATTTGACCTTGTATATAAAACTTTATCTGAAAGAAGTTTTAATATAACTGAAGTTATAAAACTCAGAGCCCCAAAGTTATAATGAAAATGCCAAGCAAGCTGTCCTAGAGCTGCTACAAACTCATTTTCCCTGTGATTCAGAAAAAATTCTAATTTCTTTTTCTTAGTGCCATTCTACACTTGAATCTTACTTACGAGAGGCAATATAGTCACATACATGAAAATAAATAAATAAATAAAATCATCTTTTTACTTTAACAGGTTTTGACTTTTGTGAACAGAAAAATCTTTCACTTTCCTCTTGAAGACTTTTATATTTTCTTAAGCTGGTGTTACCTCTTTTTAAAGTAAATTAGATTTTTTGAGGTCAAGAAAGGGAGGATGACTGCATCTTCAAATACTAAGAATAAAAATCAGTTGAAGAAGTGAAGTGAGTTTGACTTTAATATTTTTTTCCCCCAGATTTAAAACAGAAAGTAAGAAATCAGTGAAGGATTAGCCATTATTAACATCAGTAATTAAGTCACAGTGATAGACATGATTTGAAAAACAGTTCTGTTTTGAAAGCATATCCTTGCAGTTTACCTTACTAGCATTGTAACAAAAAATACTAAGGCATATTCAACAGAGACTATGAATTCCTGCAGGGTGGTGTCTTGTCAGATCATTCTTTGGTTTTCACCAGAATTACTCAGGTCACATGTGATTGTTCCTCTCCTTTGGAACGCACCTTCAAGTAGTCTGGAACCCCACATCCTGCTGGATGATTTACTGCTAATGCAGTAATTCACAAAATATTTAGTCATCTATATAAAAAGTCTACTTTTCTGTCAATGTTTCCCTTCTATGCACCTACATAGAAGTTTTCATAGCACAACAAGAAATAATACTTTTTATTTAGTTTTCATTATGAATCAAATAATTTTTAAAACCATGCTTCTGCCTCAGCCCTGCTATAACTGAAATATCTTTTATGAATTTTGGATCATCCCACTTGACTTTTTGCACATGGAAAAAGTTTTGGCAGTGGTGATCACCATATCAGCCAATTTGTTAAACAGCTCTAACACTAGATTGTGTTTGATTGTCAGTTTACACAGGACATTTTTCTTCCTGAGAATTCCTACATTAATGTGCAATTTTTAACATTTTTTTCCTATTATTTGAGGAATTAAGAACATTTCTTCTTACAGCTCAGTGATGCAATGTGTTCCTTTCTTTGTTTGTTTCTTTGAGATTTTTGGAGTTTGTTTTTGGTTTGGTTGTTTGTTTTTTGTTGTTATTTGGTTGCTTTTTTCCCTGTAGATCATGCCCCTCATCCAAAAAACATGTTTTGTCAGAATATTAAATTAGTAATATAGAATGAGATTTAGAAGACACATCCATGCTTTTATTTAATTTTAATTTAACTGCCTGAATTATTTTGTAATTAGTCTCAATTCCTTCAGATGTGCTGGCACCATTAATAAAAGGGGACAACAGTTTATTCTGCAGAAGAGGTTTACCTAACATCCCTTTAAAAACATTCAGCTTTTGTGAGGAAAAAAAGATTAATCCTTCATAGTGCTGTACTATCTTTATCTCCCAAAGGGTAGTTAAATACAGGGTGCCAAAGAGATAAATACTAGAACATATATCTTGTGAGCAACCTAAACTACACAGAGTTTCAAATCTGACCTCTTTGTCCAAGCAGAAAGTGGAACTTACTGTATATTTCACCTCAATTTCTGCTCTTATATGCCTGAACACATTTGAATTTTGATCAAAAGTTCTAGTCAATGAAAATTCAGCAATTAATTTATAAGACTGTCCAATTTCATTACCTGATACGTGCAAGATGTGCTGCCTTCTGTGGTCAAATACTGGTATAACCTCTGCATAAACTTCCATCAAGGAAGTTCCATAAGTCCACTCAGACTGTGTGATTGCAGTAACGCACACACCACAAACTGCAAAGACTCAGGTGAAGAAGATAACTTCATAGAATGAAAGGAAAACTAAACAAAGCACCTGTCTGCTTGGTGACAGGGATAGATTTGCATTTTACAAGATTTGTTTTTAAAGTTTGCCTTCCCATGTTTGAGTTTTCCCTAGCAAACAAACAAACAAAAAGTGATATTCCAGTTTCTATTTGGAAAAAAAACCAAACAACCCAAGCCCAAACAAACTTCACACATGGATGAGTTTAAAAGTTTTTCAGTCTTCTTCGGCAGACCACTGCATGTTTAGATCTGCTTCAAAGTGTTGTTTAAATTAGGATCCTGTTGCAGTCACTGGGTAGAGGTAAGGAGGTCTATATTAGATGAATAGCTGGTGCTGTCTGGTAGGACTGAGCTTTAGAGCTGTCAAGGTAAAGTGGTGGACTTGGATTCTAAATAGAATTAAGTTCCTGACACTGACTGGTCTTTAAGTCGCTCACTCATTCATCAAGTCCTTGGCTGCAGGAAGAGGACAGCATCTCTCAGAGGCACAATAAAGTTACAAGTTACAGGTCTGGACACCAAAGAAAACAGAGGCAACATTAAATCTTCACAGCAAAAATTGTGATGGTGATATTGCACAAACCCACAGCACTTAGTTGTTCGTTATCCAGGCAAAGTATTTGCATTTGCGTATGTTCACCAGTAGCTGGCAATACAGCAGAAAGAACAAACAAGGCCTGAGACTGAAACTACATAAAAATGTGGCCTAGTTTACAACACCATCTAGTCAAGGGTGAGCACACTATAACACTGCTATCAGAGTATGTTTGTTATCACCAATCTGATCTCTCTTATGTGCCATGAAGTTACCTTCTCGTAGAGAAGCTCTACATTTTATATTCCTTTTACAGAAAATGTGAAGACCTTGTCAATCTCTCATAGTCCAAAAGTTGCTTTAAAAATGAGTAATCAGTAATGCAGAAATTCCCAGGGAAAAAAAAAAAAGGGAAGGCTTGGGATTAGAAAAGTAATGCTGCTCCTCTTATGTTTCAGTGTTTTGATATATGCACGGGGACTAACACAGGGAGGACAAAGAAGCAGTTTGAGTCTCAGCTGATGGAATTCTAGTAGAAAATGTCAAAATAATAGGTTCCGCCATCAAAATTATTCATCAGCTCAATGGTATCTTTGTAAGGGCGCTAGGAATTTTCATCTAAATACGCTATCAAATATTAGGGAAGGAGGGATGACACACATAATCTCTCTATATAAACTACTTTGGTTATACTTATCTGACACTGTTAAGGTCTCCTTTACCCAGATAACTGTGTCTTCTAACCATGCCTAGTTTTACAGTTTTTATTTTCCTTCAAGGCAAAGACATCCTCTTACACTTAAGTTTGAAAATGAAACTAATTATAACACTCAACTCCAAACCTCCTGTAGTTCTTATTAAAAAAACAAACAAAAAAAGGAAAACTGATTTTATTACAACTGTGTGAGATTATCAAAGTTACACACAAAAGAAATAGAGTCTAGGATTGTAGAAATTAAATTTTTCTGAATGAAAGCAGATGAAACTGTCAAAAGATGTGAAATAAACAAGATTTCTCCCCATAACCTCGTTTTAACTACAGTGTCACAGTCAGCTTTCCCAGAAGATGATGATAGCAGTCACTAACAAAGAAGAAAAAATGATCTCTTAATTGCTCTGATACATAACAGTCAAACAAACAAAAATAACTCATGTTATTTCAGACTAAGAAGTAACAAGTGTTAGAACTTCACACTCACGCTGCTTCTGTTGTACGTTTCTACAATGGCATCTTGGGTCCTTTACAAAGATCCACACCATCCAATAAATCAAAAACACTGAATTACTGATGCTTACAGTGAAGTAACTAATTGACTGGAGCCAACAAGGACATGGTTTCATTAAACACTGTTACCCACTGTGATACCACAGTCACCACTTGGCTGCAGGGACCAGGACCTGGTACAGGTTAAGACCCAGAGGACAGAGAGGGAGGACAGCAAGGAAGGACAACAGCAGAAGACAAACTCTGCGCTTCAGTAAAGCATGCCTTCTCAGGGACCGGAACGATGGATGCTGTGCAGGGCTATCCCAAAGGGCAAATAGGTCCTAGAGGAAGTGGTCAACCTTTAAGAACAACCTCTTCAAAACACACCAACCAGCCTACCTCAGTGTGAAAGAAAACAGGAAACCACAGCATGAATTCACAGATATGAGTAAGAGTGTTCAAGCACAAAAAAGAAGCCCCAGTGGTGGTCTCTGTGGAGGAGACAAAGGACAACTGTCCTAATTCACAAAGGTGGAGTTAACAAGGATACAGCTCATCTCATCTGGAAAACAGCAAACAACATACAGCTGACAACAAAAGCGATTCCTTGGCTATGTGGGACACTAAGGAGACCACAGAACACACAGGCCTGCAGTAGAATGGGGTGGGTAGCCCAGTGGGGAAGGGCACAACAAAGGCAAAGATGGGTGATCGGAGCCTTCCTTGTCTTGATTATCACGGACCAGCTCTGCTCTCTGACTTCCACACCTGCTTCAGGGCAACTATTCCTGCAGTAGCATGGTGAGCCTACAAGAAGAGTATATTAGTGAGTCCAGTGAATGAGAACACATTTCCTGGTTACCAAATGTCAAAACAATGACTCAAAGCAGTTATTGTACATGCAAAGCAGCAGTGATACAAAGTTAACAATAGAAGCAGAGAACTTGTTTTGACACCCACACTGAAAATTCATGTAGAGACTTGTGATTGTGGATTTCTGGGATTTTTTTCCAAAACATTTTTGTCCTTCTTCAAAACAAAAAACAGAGTAGAAACAGTAAAATTCCTTTCATATTTGGATGAATTCTATCATTTGCAGATCTGACTCACTGAGTCAGCTAAGACAAAAGTTAGATGATAAAAGAGACCATTAAATTGTTAAGTCAATATTTCTTTCTTCAGCATTAGATCAAATTACTCAGAAGGCAGACTCAAAATCCATTAATAGCACTTAAAAATATGTTTTTACATAAACTTCTATATAAACGTGGTAAGAATATACTATTTATAATGAGAAGTAGTTAATAGCCTAATAAAAGCAAGGAAACAAAAAAAAATAGCTAAAAGAAATAGATCACCTTCCATTGCAACCCCAGAAGTCAGAAATCACTCAACTTCAGGGATCAGTCTAGGTTTCTAGAATCACTGCTTAGAAGTGTCTCAATCTCACATTCCCTCTGCACTAGCTGATAAGAATGAACTAGTAGTGGGAGAGCATTGTCAGGCCCCCATACTGAATTCTTGAATGGAGTTTTCTACATAGTAGCCTATACAGTGTTCTGGATTGAATTTATGAGAAAACTAACACTGATACCACACCAGGGTTTTGGTTACTGCTGAACAGTGCTTGTACATGTCAAGGGTTATTCCCTCCTCCCCCACCCCATTCACTGTGCCTTCCCAGTAGGTAGACTGGAAGTTTTGAAGAAGTTTTCACGGAACACAACAGGACAGCTGACCTAAACTCACCAATGCCATACAGCTTCCATACCACATAGATTCATGCTCAGCAGTAAAACTCAGAGAAATGAAGAAGATGGGAGAACATACATGGTTTCAACATTTGACTTCCCAAATAATCGTTACATGTGCTGAGGTCCTGCCCAAAACTGGATTGGCATCTGTCTGCCAACACAAAGTAGCGAATATTTTGCTTTGGCTGTAGGCACAGCTTTACTTAACATATTTAACCTGTTGTTATCTCAAACCCTGAATTTTCTTTCTTAAACCAATTCTTTCTCCCTCATTCCACTGGCAGGGAGGGAGTTAGTAACTGGATCAGGTCATATCTGTTGAACACAGTTAATCCACCACAGCCAGGCAAACTATTGTCTGCAGGTTCCTTTCCACCAAGGCATTTACTTTGTGAGATCAGTGGGACAAATCTCAGAGCACCATATGTATGAAGTAGTGGCAAGTCCCAAAACTTCAAATTACAGTAATATATTTTCTGGTTTTGTAAGACTACTGTATTCATTCAAACATATACCAGTCTTGCTGAGCTTAAAAAATAACCTACACAACATTTCATTTCTTTAGAGGTACAACACAGGCAGCTTTTTATTTCTCTAGAAAACATTAGGAAGCTAACAAATAGAGGAACTGATGACAAGTTAAAAGGAAAGTACCAAGTAAGACCTGGAGAATCATGAATGAGATCTGCATTCTAATTAGTCAGCATCTCACAGATTCTTCCACAACTGCCTATACCAAAACCTCTCAAAAGGCACAGATTTATTACAATTGGGAATAAAGGCCCTAAAAGCTAATTTTCCTCTATATGTTGTATGTATAGGCTCTATTAAGGAATAAGACACTGCACATTTCCTTGTTCTCTCATATTTGTCTACATAACTAATACCTCTTTTTCATTCATGTGTTCCTTCAATCCATCTATAAATATTGTTTCCTTAATGCTAAAGAAACCCTCTAAAAGACTAAGGCTTAGGAATTGGTTTTACAGACTTCAGTAACACTTCAGAAATTGTGATTGTAATAAAAAATGACAGCAACAAGCTTTGATTAGATGAAGGTCTGTATGACTTTTTTATGTCTACTTTATTTTACCAATATCTATGCAGATTAAATGATAAGCAGAGACTTTCTCCCTCCTTTCCACTTATTGATTGAGAAGCTATGACTGCATTATTGCTGGCATTTTATTTATAAGTTTGAATAATTTAAATAGATCTGTACATCCTCTCTACTTCTAATTTCTTCTAAAGAAGTTAGTAAATACCTCAGTTAGTAAATTCTCAGCTCTGTCCCCCTCAAATTAGGTTTAGTCAATAAAAAACAAGAAAGTGACTCAGACTATCTAAAAAAAAAAAAGTTTAAAATCTGTGGGTTTGATAGTCTGTATTCCCTTTTACGTAAACATGAGCTTCATTGTCATTTTGTACACCACACACACACTTAAAAACCTCAATTCAACCAAGTCTAACACATTTAAGGGTACTACTATTTGATTTTGCTTCCACACAGTGAAATTCTGATCTCCTTCATTAGAGAAGAGTTATTTTACTTAATAAGAAGCTCCACTGGCTTCCGTGGAAGCGCCAATGGAGCTTACACAAAATAATAAAACCTGGCTCTGAAATCTGGAAAAGAAAAATAAACCATACAGAACTCTGAAACTGTGAGAGGAAGACACTCAAGGGGCAAATATGGAGCAATACAGCTTACCTGTCAACGACCTGTATTTAACTAGAGCAGAAAATTGCAGTCAGAAATTACAGGAGGCTTCAGTTAAAGGGACAGTCCAAGATGTTGCTTCTCTAGGCAAAGAGATGTTTCAGGAGTACTATAATTTTGTCCAGAATTAAAAGGATGTATTTTGTCATTCAGCTCACAAGAGAGTACATTTGAATGCACACACAGTAGCAGGAAGTACAAAAAACCACACAGAACATTAAGATAATTTCACTACAAGAGTTTTGAAAAACTGATAATGCATCACATGCTGTGATACAGCTTTCTGACTCTTGTGGGAAAATGGTTGGTCTTTTTAAGAAGAGGTAGTTACTTTTCACTAATCACATCTTGCAATTATTCTCTGTACAATATGCAAGCCAGAACTGTTAAAAAGCTTTTCACACCTTTTGCTTCACTACCTTTTTGGAATGTATGCTCTACTATCTACGGCAACCAGCTGTGCTCACATTGGACATCCTCAGCTAAGCAGAATCAGATTTTGCACTGTTATTATTAGCTATAAGCATTTGTGTGTTTCGTTACTGTGAATTATGCCCTGTGGGGACTGCCAATGACACATAGTGATCCACGAGGTGGATTTAATGAACAAGCTTGTATCAGTGACAAATATGCTATCAAGATGTGAGAAAGTACTGCATATTAGATTTTTTTATTTTTCAAATTGTTAGAGTTAACTTCAGGACAAGAAAAATCTAGGTATTTTAGACATTTGAGCCCCCAATCTACTTTCAAATTAGTTGCAGATGTGGAATAATTATTAAAGAACAATCCCCAAATTTCACCCCAAAATTCCTCTTTTAAAGTTAAAGGAGTATTTCCTGCTTTTTGTTCACCATGATTAAGTCTTTCAGCTTGGCTCACAAACTGACATAAAAATACTTTTTTTATGTATCTAACAAAACTAAAGTGCTACCTGCAATATTACGGGTTTTGCCTTCACAAAGTTCAGCTGTATAGACAGATGGACATAAAGTTGATGTTAGCTAAAAAAAAAAAAAACAAGCACAAAAGTCCACCATACTATAATATATTAGAATAAGCCTTGAGATCTGGATAAGAATAAGAACAGACAATTCAGGCTAATCACTGTAAACTGTTGACAACATAAAATACTAAATTTCATCTCAAAGACTTGCAGTCTTCATTTCAGAGAAGAGTAGAAGTACTAAGACAAAACTCAAAGAGCCATTTCCTGGTTTCAAATAATTCCATAAGTGAGAGGGGGAGGAAGAAATGAGAAAATAAGACTGTTTGATATTGTAGCTAATTGAGAGTTTAAATAGTACTGAAACTCTTCACCATAAAACCACAGCTTGTTCAACAGGCCAGGATACCTACCGCACTGGGCACAAGTGGTAAACAGCATTTTAATTGTCAGGTACCAAAGATTTGTCAAGCATATTATGACTTTATTCAACAATCTCTCTGGCCACAGTCTCAAGTTAGAAAACTTCTCCAGATCTGCTGTTTACTTCTTGAGACCAACAGTACAGAACCTGGGGTTCACTTGGTCTGTGTGTTTTAGCATTAAATTAAAAAAAAATAAAAATAACGTGATATTAAATTTGTAACTTGAGAAAAGCCCCTCTGCCAAGGAAAGGAAAAAAACCAAAGCACACAGCATGAAAACCACAACCTGAAAGTTTTGATTATATTATTTGAGGAAACTTCAAATATCATTCAAGAGACAGATATGGTGGAAGCAAAGGAAGGTGACACATTAGATATAGGTAACTGGTGAGAGTTTAGGTTGTCTTCCAAAGAGTTTGGCTGGGAGTATATGGATACCTGTAATTCCCACACTGTAAAAATATTGATCTCAACAATCACACTGACAATTCTGAACAACAAAACCATAAGAGAAAAACCCAAACCAGTTTAAACCTGAACAAATGCTGTGAACCATGCCAACACCAGTTGATGAAATCATAGAATCAGCCGGGTTAGAAAGAATCTCTGAGGTCATCAAGTTCAACCCTTGATCCAACACCACCATGGTTACTAGACCATATCACTAAGTGCCACATCCAGTCTCACCTTAAAAACCTCCAGGGACAGAGAATCCACCATTTCCCTGGGCAGTCCTTTCCAGAGCCTGATTATTAAATCTGTTTTTCCTGATAAGCTTCTTAATTCCCATTAAAAAGTATTGAAGCTAATAGGAATCTGGTAATGAAAAAAAATACCCAGAGAGTGTTCTCTTCAGTTTAAAGAAAAAAATTTAAAATGCCTTAAAAAATAACTCCTCCTATAATTTTCCATAAAACAGAGTGAAAATCTTTTTTCTTACTTTGTTTACATTTACATTCTTGCAGGAATTGAAAAGATTTTTAAAAAATTCTATTTTGGGGAGATTATCTGTTTCATAAAATATCATCTGCACAGGATATTTATTCAATCCTTTTATAAGAAGAGATTTGGCAGCTGAACATTATGTATGACAGACTTCTTTCACACCATCTGTTATCTGTAGCATATCAGAAAGCATTTCTGCATTAGTTTTTGCAACTGTGAGTACTGTTCAGAACACTTCAAAACAGTATTTGCTGGTTTTTAGAGGAGAAATAGTGGCAGTGGCCATTCAGTTCTGGGACTTCAAAGCTTTGTCCTTCAGGGATCCTGCTCAACAGTAGACTAGTTCGCAATGAGTCAGAAATTTTAAAGGTTACAGAATAGGGAAATAAAAATTTGTTTACTTTTTCTAATCTACTCACTAACCCAATTGTCTTTCATGTGAGCTTCATTCACACAGAAAGAAAACTAGACTCAAGTGATGCATTGCAATAACTTCAGTTGCTCACATTGAACAATTTTTTCAGCTATTGACTTTTGTCATCTGTTAGTCCAAACATTCATTGAAACCAAAACTTTTACTTCACAGTATGGGTACTCTTCCTGGACTGGTGTTCCCTTTTGAGTGAAGTTATAAATAAAACCATAAAACAGAAACAAAGAAAAAAAAACCCAGCCAAAACAAAACAACTTCAACATTATTGTTACATTGGGCATTTTTAGATTTCTGAGATAACATGAGTCTCTTTGCTTAGTTTCAGGAAATTTGACAATTTGCTTCAGCTTCAAGAAATTCAACATCTATTTCTTTCAATAACACAAAGTTACAAACACAAGTTTGAAGTGTAGAAATGGTTTGGAAGCATATTTACCATTCCACTTGCATTCTTGCTATGGCACAAAACTACTACACATACAAAAGCTCTTTAACACTTGAAAGGAATCATAGAATCATGTAACATCCTGGAAGGGACCCACAGTGATCCTTGAGTCCAGATCCTGATCCTGCACAGGACAACCCCAAGAATCGCACCATGTGCCTGACAATATTGTCCAAACACTTCTTGAATTCTGGCTTGACTTAAGTCCAGCTTGGTCACAACTTTTTGCTGTGATCACTTGCCTGGGGAGGAGCTAAAGCATAAGACTCATGCTATTCTCACATAAGTCAAGATGAGAACATAACATTTCCTGAAGCAAAAGCTGCAATTAGGGAGGGAAATAAGTTCCCTTTCTCCACCTTTGGTCTTTCTCTAAACATCTCATATTACATCTTTCAGTGTCCCTAAATCCCATTAAAATTTTCTACAAAATTTATTATACAAACCCAAAATGGCCTTCTTTCCCATCAGGAGTACCATATTCCTTCAGAAAATTAAACACCTCTCAGTCTTCAAGGCATTCTGTGATAAACTCCCCTCCTTTCCATATGTCCCATCTTAGTGGGTTTCACATCAAGGACAACAGGCTAGTTATCCTTTTCAAGCCCTAGAAGTAGCAAAGTAACTGCGCTCCACTTTCACTCATAAAGATAGAGCATCCCTCTACTTAAGACTTGCTTTTTTGGTGATTAGCCTTTAATTATATTACTTACTAATTATTAGCTTTTTTCCTTCTAGAAATCAAGTTGATTAAACTGTGCTCTTTTTTTAAAGACTGACAGCAAGTTAGTTGTTTTACATTTCCTTCTCTTTCCTTCCTCGCATTCATGTCCCATTGATTCTTAATGCTAATGGTCCCATTTGAGTTATAATTAGAAAATGTTCAATATTAAATCTCCTCTAAACCCAAGTAATTTTTATTCTGCAAGTCAAAGTCCATAGGTTGTTTTTATATCCTAGTCCTTCTAAGTGAGACTTGGAAAGTGTAATGCCAGCTGGATTGATCCCTAGATCTTGTCAATAAAGTCATGAGAAACTTAGCAAGAACAACCAAACAAGTCTAGCTTCCTTGACTTTTGAGTTCTTTTGAAGACTTAAAATGAAACCAATTTAATAGCAAGTCAGAAAAACAGTAAAAAAACTTTTAGCAGCACTACATTGAACAGACTTTTGAGTCTGCAGTTTAAAAGAAACATGTTCATTCCTTAAAAGCAATGCAAACACTATCAACAAATTTTGTGGAACTTGTATAAAGCAGATAAATAAATGATAGCTTAAGAATTTAATTAAATACACTGTTTTCTTATGAAAAGCAATCTACAGATTCCTTTTGCATGTTTGTTTCTCCTACAACCTGGAGGATGCACCTGGATGCTACAGGCTGGCAACAAGTTCTTTCAGATATAATAGAAAATCTTATAAAGACTTCAAAAACAGAAATTATAATTATAAGAGGCTGTTTCATGCTACAGAGATGCCTGAAATGAAGGTTGCTTGTGGGTATGTAAACCCTCCCCCAAAAAAAAATAAGTTAACATTTTTTCAAGCATTATTTTCCTTTAACACTGTTGTTTTATCCCCACAGGGATTCTTGCCTATAAATACTATCAGTTTTTGTCTATCTACTGCCTTAAAAATATATAATCCTTTTCATATGAGATTTCATATCCTGCAGTGGTATGTCTATTTTCTTTGCCTAGCTCTCTATGCACACACTTCAATTACTTCTCTGGCCTTGACGAGCTTGCAAATTAAACTGTGGGCTGTCCTTTTACTATCTATATATGAAGCCAAAATTATAATACAACTGGACTTCATTTTGACAAAATATATTTCACTCCATTATGCTGTGAGATTGAGGA
Organism: Pseudotriccus pelzelni; assembly: GCA_035584735.1. Lineage (NCBI taxonomy): Eukaryota > Metazoa > Chordata > Aves > Passeriformes > Tyrannidae > Pseudotriccus > Pseudotriccus pelzelni. Next base: position 70,877,037 of record JAWMRA010000078.1, read on the forward strand.
AACTTTTTATTCTTTCTATATCCAGGTTCTCATATTCATTTAGTCTCACAGCTGCTCCTGCTCATGTTCCTAAGACAATCACTTCTCGTTAGCAATTTTCATTTCACACCAGTTTCCTCAATAATTCTTCAGACCTTCTGTCCAAAAAATTATTTGCTAAATCTACTTCTTAAAAACTATATTCTCTTATATATTATATTTGCAACATATTATGTGTCTTTCACACCTGAAAAATCAGTTCATTCACACCCAAATAATTTTTATTTTTAAAATTATGGTCACATAATCTTAGACATATTTTATTAGAATTCCATAGATTGACAATAACTTCATATTAAAATAATTGAATCTCTTAAATAATGTATCAAAAATTCCTCATTCTAGATAACCAAGGTATCATTATGACTTGTGAAAATACTCCAATCCAAAAAAATAACATATAAAGGTACCTTTTTATTAATGACATATTTTTTTCCCTATTTACTGAATACCTGAAAATTGCTTGCAACCATACACACAAACAGAAGCCTATTTCCTTCCAACTTTCACTGTAACAATTACTTAAAAAAAATAATTTAAAAAATATTTTCCTGTTTCAGAACTGACATATACAATTTGAAGACTACCTTGTGAAATATACAGTCCCACTAGCTATACTGTATATAATAGACTTCTTGAAGGTGAGTTCTACAAAATACTTAGCCCATAAAACAAATCCATTTTTTAGTCATTAGTTAGTTTGATACCTATTCACTAAAGACCAGTTATTATCTGTAGACTAATTGGTATCAGGTGTATTAGATCTCACTTTTGTGACTTTAAGGCTTATCTGCAGCTTCAAGGACAGAGTTTGTAACATATAACAGTGCTGTAAAACCCATAATCAACTTTACCATATTTCCAGGAAAAGCTAAATTATCTAAAAGGAAAAGCATTGCAGATACAGTAAGGAACTTCCTAGTCTGAAATCCATAATCATCTATAATTAAAAAGAAAATATAGCCATTGCAGAGTTTCCATGGTTTAACCCCAGCTGTCAACTAAGCCCCACACAGCCACTTAACTCATTCTCCCACAGTGACAGTGGGATGGGGCAAGAATATGAAGAGCAAAAGTGGGAAGACTTGTAGACTGAGATAAAGACAGTTTAACAGGGAAAGCAAAAGCTGCATGCACAAGTAAAGCAAACCAAGGAATTAATTCACCACTTCCCATGGGCAGGCAGGTGTTTAGCCACATCTGGGAAAGCAGGGCTCCATCACACATAACAGTGACTTGGGAAGACAAATACCACCAACTCTGCACATGTTCCCCCATTTCCTTTTCCTCCAGCGGTATATGCTGAACATGATGCCATATGAAATGGAATATCCTTTCTGTTAGCTGGGGTCAGCTGTCCTAGCTGTGTCCTCTCCCAGCTTCCCATGCTGTCCCTGCCTCAGTGTGTGTGTGCGTGTGTGTGTGTATGTGTAGCGGGGGTGGGGTGAGAAGCAGGAAAGGTCTTGGCTCTGTGTAAGCACTGCTCAGCAGTAATGAAAAAATCCCTGTGCTATCAAGGATGTTCAACACAAATCTTAGACATGGCTCCGTACTAGTTACTATGAAGAAAATTAATTCTATCCCTATCAAAACCTGCACAACACTGTCAGAAAATGTTGATGAATGCCAGGAATTTGTTGTGTCTACCCAAAGAATCCATATTTTGAACTCATCCCCCATCTCCTACGGCTAACGGGACTCATAACGATGGTTACCTTTTTCACAAAAGTCAGTCCTGGCACTCACTTCCCATTTGTAAATCTGTGGATTTCAGGTGTCTTTTCATAGATAATTCTTCCTCACAATATTTGTAAGTGAACGATAAGGAAGCCTGGCTGGTTCTTGTATCATGATTGCTGATATGATCTTGGTTATCTAGAGGGGATCTGGTTCAGCTCACAGGCATATCTTAGCATAAGAACAGGAAAAAAAGTTGCTACAACAGCACTTCTTTTTCAAAGCTGGGACTGGGAAGGTTTCGTAGCTGGAATATAAATCAGTATTTGGAGACTACCAGAATAGCTCTGTACAGCTGGCTAAATGAAGTGGACATTTTTTGATTAAAGATATTGAGATAAATCCCTGTCACAAACACAGAAGTACAATTTCAGAGCATAGCTGTTCCTCATTTTCCCTTATGAGAAAAACAGGTGAATAATAAATGCAGGTCTTGAAATATTATTTTCTGATTTTTAATCAATTTCTAGATACATTCGCTTTTATAAATCAGCTCCCAAAAGCCTGAGCAACATTCAGTTACTGCAGAATGAAGATCATAGAGCCATAGACTGTTAAGGGGTTTGAATGGACCTTAAAAATCATCTAGTCCCATCTGCCCTGCCATGGGCAGGGACACTGCCCACTAGACTGGGTTGCTCAAGGCCTTATCTAACCTGGTTTTGAACACTGCCAGGGTTGGGGTATCCATAACTCTCCCTGGGCAACCAGTGTTTCCAGTGTGTCACTACTCTCAGGGCAAAAAATTTCTTCCTAATAGCTAACTTAAATTTCCCTTCTTTCAATTTTTACCCATTACTTCTTGGCCTATCACTACAGTTACTGATGAAGGGTCCCTCTCTGGCTTCCTTGTAGACTCCCTTCAGATACTGAGAAGTTGCTATGAGTTCTCGATGCAACCTTCTCTTCTCCAGGCTGAACAAACACAACTTTCACAGCCTGTCCTGACTGGAGGAGTTCTCCAGTCCTCTTACCAGCTTTGTGGCCCTCCTCTGGACTTGATCCAACAGTTCCATGTCTTTCTTACACTGGGACACCGAAGTGTAAACAGTACTCCAGGTGGGGTCTCACAAGAGCAGAGGAGATGGGGAGAATCACCTCCTTCAAACTACTGGCTATGCTCCTTTTGATGCAGCCCAGGATTCAGTTTGGCTTTCTGGGCTGTGAGCACACACTGCCAGCTCAGGCTGAGTTTTTCGTCAACCATCACCTCCAATTCTTTCTCTGCAGGGCTGCTCTCAGTCACTTCTCCTGTGGTTGTGTCTGGGATTTTCATGATCCTGGTGTAGGACCTTGCACTTCTCTTTGTTGAACTTCCTGAGGTTTACATCAGCCCATCTCTCAAGCCTGTCTAGGTCTCTCTGGATGGCAGCCCTTCCCTCCAGTGTGCCAACTGTACCTCACAGCTTGGTGTTGTTGGCAAATTCACTGAGGGTGCCATCGATCCCACTGTCCATGTCAATGACAAAGATGTTGAACACTATTGTCCGGAAGTATTGACCCCTGAGGGACATCACTTTTCACTGGATGGAGTGTTTGAATATTCTAGTCCTTCCCGTTAAAAGTTTAAAGACTTCCTACTTGCTTTCCTTTCATCACCTTTTAAGCCATCCTCTTAGGATAAAGAGCTAAAATTCTGAAGCTGATACCTAGTTACAGGAAATCAAGTCTTTGCTTCAGCTACTAAAGGACTTGACATTTTCCTAAATACAGAGAATCCAAAGCTCCATAGGCAGTGAAATTCAGTCCAGGTATTCTGCTACCTAAACAGATTGGAAGGTCTCTTGCTCAAACAAAAATATTCAAATGCAGATGGCTAAGCAGCATCAGGTCTAAAATTCCAGTTCTTTTATCTCCCTAAGCTTCCACCAACATCAAACAGAAGTCTGGGCCAATATGAATTGCAAAACCTGTCCCTTCATATTCATTAGGCCTGAAATTTGGTTACCTTTTAATCCAAACTTCTAGGGCAAGCTGCACATTTACTGGTGTCAGGTAATAAGCTACACATTTCATACTGCTATACAAGCTGCAATAAGATAAAAGATTCCCAGAAAAAACAGACATTACATTTTAGAAGTCTTGAAGTAACAATCTCTGAAATATCAAAGATATAATCTTGTCTGCAAAACTAGCATATAAACAGTGGGCATTAAGAAGTAATCCATCTCTCCTTAATAATTTCATATAATTAGAGAAGTCTCCAATCATGTGAAAGGGGGCATTAATTTCCTTAAGGGAAACAGTGGGAAAGAATAAAGTTTCTATTTGAGGGAGAGCTACAAGAAAAAATTGGATTTTTTAAATTGCTTATTTTCATTAAAATCAGTGAAATAGTTGGTTTCTCTTTATTAGAATGTATACATTTTGGAAAAAAAAAAAGGCTGTAAATATTTGTTAGAATACAGAAGGTGGTTCAGCCTTGCTCACAAATCTGTCTTCCAACAAAACTTGCTGTTTTGAAGAAGGCTTAACACTTTTCCAGGATGTGGATCTTCACCCTCGCAGAGATTGCTGGAACTCATCTAGTTCTCAAATTGCTGCTCCCTGTCACCCATTCTTACAACCACATAAGCATGAACAACACTGCCTGGGGGGTACCGAGATTAAGGGTGATTGTATGTCTCTGAGGACTCAGAAACCTGTGGGAAACTCTCAATCAAATCAAGGAGAAGGGCTACAGAAGCAACAGGTGTATCTGGTCTGTGAATGCATGGCTCTGCAGGTGGCAAAGGGCTTTAGCTTCTACAAACCCATAATGATCTTTAAAGAGCAGACTGCTGGCAAGGAACAGATGTGATACCTGACAAAAATGGGGCAACAAAGAAAAGAAAAAAGAAAAGCAAGATAGAAAAGTTTTCATGATCGAATCGTGAGACAGATGGTTATAAGATTTTTAGGAAACAAGGAAGAAACATGATTGCATTCTACCTAAATGAACAAAAAGGATACATGGAGCTTTCCTGTCGACTGACAGTCTGAAACAGGGCATGTGAAAAGTCAAAGAGAATGTTAAGGAATGACTGTGGCAGCTACCAAAAAAGTAGAATAAAATAGACTAAGCATTGTTCAAAATAGCTAAGAATTATTCAGACATCTGGGAGATGCTCTAGTCATAAGTCTTCATTCTCATAGAGAACTTTAACCAGTTTGATGTCTATTGAGAAATCAACATTGTGAAGCACACCTAATCCAGAAGATTTCAGAAGTGCATTGGGGATATTTTTTTTTTACCCCCAAGAAAGTACGGGATAGACCAGACAGGAAGGCATTTTACTACATACCAAGAACTGGTTAGGGATATAATAGTCTCTGACAATCTATGCTGTTGTACCCTGAAGAGGAAAGGATTAAAGATCTTGAGGTAAGACAGGGAAGCAAGAAGTAGGAGAAAGCCCAGACTTCAGAAGAACTTTTTTTACTCTACTTAGGTAACTGCTGACAGGATTTCTTAGATTATTGCCCATATGAGGGTAGAGGAGCTCATGAAGTCTGATTGTCTTCAAGGGTAGCCTCCATAAAGCAAAAAGATGATCAAAAAAAATGAGTCAGGTTTTGAATCAAATTATGTAAATGCAAGAAAAGGGGCAGTCATAGCAGATAGCACCCAGGCAGGATAAAGAACCCCAACTAAGGTCAAAGGCGAGAAGATGGGCTCAGAGAAGTGCAATGTATTTATTACAAAAAAGAGCTCTAGGAGCATTTAAAAGACTAGTGTTTCACTGGACTTAAAAATAGAAGGATAAGTGAGGGGTAATGGGAAAGTACCAGTGTACACTGCAGCAAAAGGAAAGCCAGGAAAAGCTTTGGCTCAGTAGTCAGCAGGGTGGGTAATCTAGTAATGACTGACATACTTGGCCTCTCTTTTGCCTGCAGGTTTATAGTGGCAGGCTGATGTCCCAAGTCCATGTGCTTGATGGCAGAGTTTGGAGAAGAAGGGTGTGATTAGAAAAAAATTAGTTGGGGGCTGATTGAATAAGATAAACATGTACAGCTCCAAAGTAACTAACCAAATATTCATTGCTGCAGAACAACCTGGCTGAAGCCATGACGAAGCTGTTCCTCCAGCTTGGAAAGACTGCAGTGAAAAGGAGATGCTTTCACAATTAGAAAAAAGCAACTCGAAAAAGATTAATCTTATGTCTCAAAGAGGGCAGGGAGAATGATGTGGGAAACTGAAGTCAGACACATCTCCATCCCCAAAATCACAGGTGCCTGTAAAGCAATTTCCAGGCTCATGAAGGGCACAGAAGCAGCCTGCACAGATTTACCGAGCAAGAATCCTGGATCTGACTAACCTTATCATACTGTGTGACAAAAAGTGAATTCAGCAATACTAGAACAAAATAATTGAAAATAGATAAACAATCTCTGACAATGAGTAGAACCAAAGTAAACACTTGCATAAGTGTGCACTCTAATATCATATTATCCTTGATAAAAATTTCCTCAAATTGCTCATTTCCAACTCAAATACCATCTTCTTGCTTAAATCCCCCAATATTGTTTTAGTCTGCCATAACCTGTATTAGTCATTGCAACAGAATCAGGACAAGTGTCTTACAACAACTGAAATGCTAGTGTTTACATACCAACAATTCATATGCTGGAGCTTGTCTCAGACACCTTTTTTCCCTCAAAGATAAGTAACAGGATAACAGAGCACTAGAAAACCACTTAGTATTAGGATCTTGTTTCTATTTATTCAGTTCTTTCAGACATATGATCTCCAGGTTTGTTCATTTTCAAGGACTAGTCAATTTGTAAGTAATACTTTTTTCAAACCTGACTCAGTTTCTATCCTTGTGTAAAGTATTAAATTACAGGTATTATTAAGTCTCCACAATCAAGCTGAATGCGCATCAGTTTGCATAGCTTTCTAGAGGACAAGTTACCCAGCCTTCTCACCCAAATGATTTTCAGCACCTGAAATTTTCAGGTGTTTCCTTCCACTTCAGCTGCTGTCACTTTCTTCTACTACCCAATCTCCTTGTTTCAAGTTAAATGTCACCACCAATCTTCAAAAAAAAAAAAGTAAATCTTAACTCAAAACAATGAACTTAATTCTAAGCAAACTTTCCTCCTCACTTTGCTTTGACAATGTGGCTAGGGATGCTTAAAAACAAGTAAAGTTCAGGAGTAGAGAGGCCTTGCAAATGAGTTCTTATGTTTCATTATTTTATATTTGAACATGGATAACACAGGTTTTGATACCCTACAATTCACACAATGAGCAAGAGCAAACAAGAAAAGTAACCCAGAAAACTCTTTTCTGAATCTCACAAATTTCCACAGCATGGGAGTTTTCTACAATTGGTCCCTATTTCTCCCTAAGAGAGTACAGGATGCTCACAACCTTTGCCTTGATTAATTTGCAGCCAACCTGAACACAAACCTGTGGCCACAGGCTGGGCACAGAAGCAGATGCCCTAAGATTCTTCAGCACATTATCTGAGCACCCAGTCTCCACCACCCTCATTCCCAGCTTCCTCTGTTTTCAACTCAGGCTGCACACACACAGGCTGTTAAACTTGCTCTGGCAAATGAGAAGAGGAAGGCAGACACCACATGGCACTCCTCTTCTTTTCCTCCTGCCCCAGGGTGCAGGGCCAAGACATATGTATGTACTTTGATGGGTTGGGTACAGTTTTGGTCCCCAGTGGGATCTCTCCCACATGTGGCATTTTATCATAATCAGTCAGCTGAAAATGGTTTCCCCCAGCACAAAGCACTTTGTGCCCCCACTGGACACTGCAGCTGCCTTCTGCTACTTAGGTCTTGTTCTGTGTTAGGACTGATGGTGTATCAAGACCCCAAGAACATAGAAAACCTGTCTAGCTGGAGAATCTCCCCATATACAACTTGAAAGTCTCTAGTTTCTTAGTCTTCAGCCTCAGAAGACTCTGTGGTTAATGCTATACTTAATATTACATGTGAAGCTGCCCCAGATGTTTTCCAAAGTGCTTTAACTCACTACGCTATAAATGCAGGTTACCCTGCCACTTGGTAGCTTTAAAGTAACTTCAAGTAAATTGTAAGAGTTTCTCCCCATATACCAGAATAAGGGCTTTACACACCACTTAGTTCATTCATTTCTAGTCCCCAAATAAGCATGTGACTGTTGATGAGAGACTTGGAGTTAATAATGTCTCAGACTTTTAGGGCTGGCTTCAATTAGGACCATCACAGGAAAGGAGAACTAAGGCATAGATAAACAGTGGTGATGGGTTGACCTTGGCTGGATGCCAGCTACCCACCAAGCCTCCCTGTCGATCTGTATCCTCAAACAGACACGAGTTAAAAACATGATGGGAAAGACTCAGACACTGAGATAAGGAAAGAGGGATCACTTGCTGTTTACCATCTGGGCAAAACAGATTCAAATAAGGAAATTTATTACATCTGAAAAGATAGAACCTTTTCCTTAGAGAACCTTAGAAAAAGTAAGTCTGAATGTGATTGTGATCTGTGGATTGAATGGAAAGGACTCTGCCAGAAAAAAACTTACATCTGATCTTACTTGCTTTTTCAGAGTAGAAGAGATTGTTATACTTGTAATGAAAAAAAAATTTGTCACTTTTATAAAGATATTTAAAATTATTTAGACAATCGGCAATGCTCACATCTCTGAAGGACTGACTGATTATCAAGGGACAAACTATTGTTCACCATACTGGAAGTACAAAGATTATGGTATAATTTGAATAGTATTTTCTGTCATGTTAAATTATTTTCATGGAGAGTCTTACTGTGACTACTTATCCTGTAGAATTTAACCCTCATTCTAGGTTTTAAAGCTTAAGGGGATCTAGATCAAGTTCTGTTATGTGTTTGTGTCGTGGATTTGTCTAGGGACAATTTTTTACCACACCCCCCACAAATTGCTCTAAGGTAAGAGAAGGCTTATGCAGACAAAGAGATCTGATTGGGGGAAAAATAATATTAGGATTTATTACTAGCAACATAAAAACTAAACAACTACATCTACAACAATTCTAATTAAGCAAAAGCACTACGTATTTACAGAAACATCCCTCTCCCTTTGTATCAGTCCAGGAGGAAGAAGTAGGTGTCTTTCCATTTTAAAAGCTTCAGGTCTTCTAAGCAGTTCTGCAGCATTTTGTAAGTTCCTCTCTGTTATCTCTCAGACGACAACTCCGACTTGTTGCAGCTGGAATTGTTTTCTCTCTCTGTCTCTTTCTTTCTTCTATGTCAACCTCAGGGCTGGGCCTACCTCTCTCCTGGGATAAGGCTGGGGTTACCCAGGTCCTGTAAGGTCTTCCATGGACTACAAGGGGACACTTGCTTTTCCATG
>JAWMRA010000078.1:70886227-70905804 GCA_035584735.1 Pseudotriccus pelzelni
TTTACCTTTGCCAGCATTTGTTCAACATCAGGGTGACAGAGCATTTTCTGGAGGATTTTAATGTCCATGCCTATTTGCAGTTCAGGCCCTTCATGGTATAACACATATTGATCCGAGATCAATTGTGTGGTGGTCACAGGAGCACTGTAACTAAAGTCACATCATGTGTGTTCAGCCAACAAGATCATCGAGTCTGTAGTGAGAGATTGTGTTTCAGCTCTAGTCATTAATGCTGATCTTAGTGGTACCTCCAGCCTTCCCAAATGAGAGGTTACAGCACTGAGGTTATTAATTAATATTTCCTGATCTGTTGAATTTAATACACCCAGTCCTGATCCAAACCATGCTGTGAGATCTCTTGGTGTTCTCTCATGGTGGGATCTAATTCTCAAGCAAGCACTCACTCCATCTGCCAGGAATTTAGATGAAAGCCTCGAGGAAGAGAGCACCATGGACAAAGCCATGGACAGGACTGAGGGACAGGGACAGTTTTTCAATAAGATTACTAGTTGGAGTGTTAATGCAGGTTCCAATATGTTGTACCTCCACATTTTTATGAAATGTTACAATTGTTCTCCCTTCATGTTTCATCCCTGTTTTCCTCTTGGCTACTTTCTGTGGCAGTGCAGATTCCCCATCTTTAGCAATCCCCATCCCTCGTTCTCCCTAAACTCTGCTCTGCAAGGCACGGGCCAGGCAGCTCTTGCCCCGCTGTGCAGAGCTCAGCCCACAGCAGACTGTGCCAGACTCTTCCCGGAGAGGCTGTTCCTGCAGTGCCCAAACAGTGCTGGGGCAGCTGGGATGGGCCAGGCTGTCTCCTGCTCACCCGGCCTTCCTCCTCCTCCTCCTCCTCCTGCTGCTGTCACAAAGGGGCCCACGGCTCACGGGTGGGGCTGCACTGTGCCACTGTGGGGCGTTGGTGCTTTGGTTGCCAGGGGCTGTTCTGGAATGGGGAGGATTGGCCGTGACATCACAAAGGGGTCCATGGCACACGGATTGGGCTCCGCTCTGACAGTGTGGGCCGTTGGTTCTTTGGTTTCCAGGGGCCGTTCCGGAATGGAGGGAATAGGCCGTGACATCACAAAGAAGCCCATGGCAGGCGGGTGGGGCTGCACTCTGACAATGTGGGGCACTTGTTTTTCGTTGCCAGGGGCTATTCTGGAACGGAGAGGACAGACCATGACATCACAAAGGGGCACAAGTTACATGGGGTGGGCTCCTCTGTGGGCTGTGAGGCGCTGGGTGCTTGCTTGTCAGGGGCCATTGTGGAATGGAGAGGGTAGTGCATGACATCACAGTGGGGTCCACGGCACATGGGTTGGATTTTTGGCATTTTGGCATGGGTGTGAATCATGTGTTCTTTGGTTTCCAGGGACCATTCCAGAATGGAGAGGATAGACCATGACATCACAAAGGGGCCCATGGCACATGGGAGGGACTGCACTGTGACATTCTGTGGCTCTGCTCCTCTGGGAATACAGATGGCCAGTGCAAAAAAATCAAAGAGGCAAAGGCACATATTGATGGATCCCCTCAGAGTGCAACATTCTGACCACATTTTCCATCTGAGGTTCCTTACACTGACCTCTTCCTGCAAGGACCTCCTTTCCATTCCGCCCACACTTGTCAGGTTGGGTACCACTGGGAAAAAAACCAAATGACAATGGATGTGCTTGGATTCAGCAAAAATACAGCCTGCCAGAATTAACATCTGATCCTGACTGGCAGTAAAATGCTCACCTTGCTCGTCTGCCCTCAGGTGTCGATGGCCCCAACAACTGCTCTCATCACATCTCCAAAGAAAGAACACAAAGACACTCCCAGAATGACCTCTGACAAGAAGTGTCTGTCAGAACTGCAAAGACAGACGCATAAGGTTCCTCCATGGGGAAGATTCTCTGCTCTGCCCTGCACAACAGCCCAGTGCTGGGGCCAAAACTCAGCCTCTCTGCTTCCCTCTATAAGGGACTTGTTCTTAGACATCCCTTTCCCCTACGCTCATTTCAAAAGCCCTCCCGGCCATTCCCAAGCCTGTACCCGGCTCTCATCCCCTCTCTGGCTCAGAGCCCTCGACTTATCTTGCAGAGAGCTGGGCCTGTCCATCCACCTGCCAAAAGCCTCCCCTGGCATGGCCATCCTTCCCCAGCCCTGTCTGGCCCAGCCTCTTCCCCCCTGCACACTCACCACGGGCACAGCCTGCACTGGGGCAGCATTTACATCTTGGGCCCTTCAGAGCTGCCCCCATGGGGACACTTCCATTTGCTGGGCCAGCCCCAGAGCCAACCCAGCCAGTGCTGCCCCTCGTCCCCAGCCCGGCTCACTGACTGCTCGTGGCCCCTGGAACCCAAGAGCCAAAGGCCGACACCCACAGAGCGCAGCCCCAGCCTCTGCAATGGGGACTGCAGGGCCCAGCCCCGATGGGAGCGCCTTGGGAAGGGCCTGGTGCGACTGCAGGAACCTCTGAGCCAGCCCAAGGGACGTGGTTTTGGTGAATCCGAGCTTATCCCTTGTCATTTGTGTATTTTCCTGGTGGTTCACAACCTGAGAAGCGTCAGCAGAACGGGAAGGAGGAGCTGCGGTCCCCTCTCGGTGCTGAGGGAGCGCGGCCGCCATTGCTGCGCCCTCAGGGGGCTCTGAGGGGAGAGCGGCTCCCGCCAGCCCCGCTCCGGCCGCAGAGGAGAGAAACTGAGAAAGAGGCCGTATCTGCTGCTCCAGAACGTCACTGACGTTCCAAAGCCATTGGGGAACCAGCTGCAATTGCTGCGGTCGGGGTGGAATGTCTGCAGCTGCACTTGGCAATGGCACCTGAGACCCTCGGGTAAGGACTGAGGGACACACCAGGGAAGCGGGTGGGTGTGTGTCCTCACGGGAGGCTGCTCTGGGCAACCCAGGCAGGACCAGGGCACGCAGGAACTATTCTTGAAGGAAGATCCCAGGAACATCCCCAAATACACTGCCCTTGGCCTTGCGGGGCAGGTCAGCTGGGCAGTGTTAACTGGGAGCAGCACAGAGCTGCTCAGACTGCTCCAGGAGATTCCTAAAACACCTGGACGACAACTGCTTGGTTACAGGGATTCAGGAGCCACCTGGAAGAGGTCACAGGTTGGACTCAATGATGCTGGAGCTCTTTTGCAACATTCCTGACTCTGGGATTCTTTTTCGGGTTTGAGCTGCAGCCTGTTGGCTTTCCCAGGGCAGCTCCTTTAGGACATCCTGGCTGAGAGCTTTGCAGCTGATCCCACAGGTATCTGTGAGCAACAACACAGCCCCACCTGCTGCCTTAGGTGGGGCTGGATGAGGGGAACCCCTCCTGTCTGGCACCAGGCTGTTCCAGGCAGGCCGTGCTGGTGAGGAACACACTCCAGCCTGGCCCCAGGGAGTGAACTCTTGGAAATGAGAGTTTTGGGAAGAAATTGTTCCCTGGGAGGGAGGTGAGGCCCTGGCCCAGGTTGCCCAGAGAAGCTGTGGCTGCCCCATGCCTGGAAGTGTCCAAGGCCAGGTTGGAGGCGGTTGGAGCAAGCTGGTGTGGTGGAAGGTGTCCCTGCCCATGGGTTCTGATCCCATTAGGGAGAGATGCCTCTGCCCGAATTAAGGTGGAAATGAGACCATTTGCTGACAATATGCAGATTTTATTTAATACAGACTTTATTTACAATAAATGTGAGTTACAGCCATAGGTAGAGATCATGGATACTTAAATGGAAACTACAGCAAACGTTCCTAAATCTCCTTTCCTGTATTCTCTAATTCTTATCATTGAACTGCAAGCACCTATCTCTATGCCCTATAAATATTTTAAATATAAATATAAATATTATTATAATATGTAAATACAGTATTGCCTATCTTATCTAAGTCCATCTTCACAGTAACTCTAAAATAGTCTGTCTAAATATTATACATACCATAATAATTATTAATTTAATTAATTATATACTTAATTAATTAAATTACTGAACTGACTTAGTCAATCTTTGGTTTGTTTCTGAATAGTCCGGTGTGTTGTCGTCCTGCAGGGAGGTTCTGGGAGCAGTGGGTGCTGCCTTGCTCATTCCCTGCAGGAGCAGTCAGGTACTGCAGTCGGTGTCTCCGGTGGGTGCTGGAGTCAGCGTCTCTGCTGGAAGCACTGCAGAGGTGTCCGGGCCCGGCCTGGCGCTGGAGCGGGGCCTAATCCTGGGGCTGTCCCGCCGGGCAGGAGCAGAACAGCCTGCGCAGAGCCCCGAGCGCTGTCAGAGTGGAGCCCAATCTGTGCGCCACGGGCCCCTTTGTGATGTCACTGCCAATCCTCTCCATTCCAGAATGGCCCCTGGCACCCAAAGAATCAACGCCTCAAACCCCACAGAGCAGCTCAACCCAGGTGAGTTTTGCCCCCTTGTGATGTCATGGTCCATCCTCCCCATTCCGGAATGGGGGCTGGAAACCAGAGGCCCAAGGCCTGGCACGGAATGACACCCGGACCTGTGGCCTGAGGGACAGAAATCGCTTCATTGCAAACGCTCCAGGGCTTTGAAACCATTGGCTTTCAACTGGGCGTGGTTGAGCAAATCAAGGCAGAACAAGCTGCAAGTCACACCTCAACCACCCCCACAGGCCGGCCAGGCACACACACCCCCCACACACAGACCTTGGAGTTTCAAGTTACCCTTATTCACACCCCCACGTGGTAAATTGCAAACCGAGAGCTCAGCTCTGTCCCTGGACAGTAAATCAAGGCTTTAGACAAAACAATACAAAGTCATCTAGACATTTTCTCAGGCCTTTCTGATTTTCTTCCTTCTTGTTCTCAGGGTGGCTTGCTACAAACATGCCAACAGTGCAGGCCCACACATGTGCCATTGTCATGGGTTTGTCCTGGGGCCAATTTTCTCTCACCCCCACACAACTGATGTAAGTTGAGAGAAGGTTTATGCAGACAAAAGAGATCTGATTAGGGAGAATAATATTAAGATTTATTACTTGAAAAATAAAACTAAAGAACTACTTCTACAACAATTCTAATTAGGCAAAAGTACCATGTACTTGCAGAAATACCCCTCCCCCCTTTGTATCAGTCCAGAAGCAGAAGCAGTCTCTTTTCCACTTTCAAAGCTACAGATCTTCCAAACAATTCTGCACCATTTGAAAGCTCTTCATCTGTTATTACAGGGACGACAACTCCGATTCATCACAGCTGGAACTGTTTCTGTCTCTTTCTCTTCTATGTCGACCTCAGGGCTGGGCCTATCCCCCTCCTGGGCTACGGCCAATGACTGGGGGTTACCCAGATCCTGTAGGGTCTTCCATGGACTGCAAGGGGACACTTGCTTTTCCGTGGTCTTCACCACAGGGTCACAGGGGATAATGGCTTTGAGTCCACCCCTGTTTACTGTGGAGGTCCCTCCCCACGGGAGAGGGACAGTCTTTGATAGACTTTTCCAATGTGGGTCTACCCTTTGGACAACAGCTCTTCCATTCTCTGCTGTCCCTTAGGGTCACAAACTCAGTTGCACCAGCATCGATCCTTCTCTTGGAAGGCAGCAGTCCAGCAAGGCTCTGTTTCATCTTAGGCCTCCACGGAATCTCAGTTACATCTTCTTCATCCATGCCTCTGCTTCAGCGTGGGCTCCATCGTGAGCTGCAGAGGGTCATCTTTGCTCCCCAACAATCTTCTGCAGGCGGCAGGGATTTTTAGTTTTCAGCCTTCTCCCTGCTGAAGTGAGAGAGAGGGAGGGGGAGAAGGAGCCGTCTCCCCCCTTCACGGCTTCTCATTTCTCTACTGGCTGCCAGCTCTGACCTTGAAGGCTCTGCTATCTCTCCGGTTGGAATTCTTTTTGCAGCAGCCCTGTCCAAGTTCTTGTTTAAGGTTTTTTTTTTCTTCACTCTGTTACACGTCTGGTCAGGAGAGCTTCAGTTCTGCTCCTGCCCCCCGCCCAGGGCCGGGGCAGGAGAGAGGCCTGGCCCCCCTTGGGGCCTGCTGTGTCCTCCTTCATATGGTTCCCAATTTCATCTGCGCAACAACTTTCTATTCCGTTTTCTTAAAGATGTAATTAGCAAAGGCGTCACCTAAACTTCTGATTGGTTTTATTCCAGAAATTTACTTGGACAAACTATTTCCAGTCCCCAGGGAGGGGGCATTTTTGCAAACCCATGACAGCTTGAAAGCATACTTTTTCAATCTTAACATCAGTCTAATTATAATTACTTTAGTTTTCTTCTATTACATCACTGACAAAGTGGGAAGGGAGAAGAATCACACTGGGATAACGTGATTCAGGAGTAAAATGGTCTAAAGGCAACACATACATTTTGAATGCTTTCCCAGACAGTGGAAAGATTAGAAGAAAAGTGCTCTGACCACTAAGAGAGTAAGCTTTGTAGTAGTTTTCAATGTAACAGCAGAATATGATTTCATTATTTTCCAGCTCAAAAAGTAGTGTTTATGCCTGAAAAGAGGCAATGCCAGATATTCAAATATCTCTCTGAATTTCATCTGAAAAACATTTAAACTCCTTGAAACTCTTATTTATACACACAGCTGTGATGCAATTACAGTGGTTATGCAAAATACAATAAAAAAATAAGAGTTATAGCAAAAAACATCTACTGGAGTACATATTCTATCTATATAGTATTTCCAAGCTGTCATTCCTACAAAAAAGAGTTTTCTAGATCTCTACTGTTGGGCAGAAGTGACATCCAATTTCTGAGCAAGAAGAGGTTCAAGAAAGCAAAAGAACATTCAGAGACAGCACTATAACTGAATTTTTCCTTTAAAGAAAAATATGCATGGACCATCTCTGTGGTATTGATTTAACATTTTTCATTTATGACTCTTTTTTTTATGTTCCCTTCTTCCACTTTTTTCCATTTGCATTTGAGTACACAGAAGTTTTCATTTTTATGTCTCTCTAATTGAAGAGTATTGATCTGGTACCGCTGTAACAGTGACTTAGTCCTCTTCCATTTTAAAAATTTTTCACTGCACCAGTTCAAATGCGTTTCCTGCTCCTATATAGTTTAAATTAATATCTGATAAAAAAATTGTCTAAATCTTTGATCAACTGTGTCAAGTCCAGCTCCTGGCCCTGCACAGGACAGACCCAAGAATCACACCACATACCTGGGAGTGTTGTGAAAACATTTATTGAATTTTTTCAGCCTTGGTGCTGTGACTACTTCCCTGGGGAACCTGTTCCAGTGCCTAATCACCTTCTGGGTGAAGAACCTCCTTCTAATATTTAACCTAAACTTCCTCTTACACAGCATTCCTTTCCCTTGGGTCCTATCACTGATCATCAGAGAGAAGAGATTGGTGCCTGCCCTTCCTCTTCCCCTTGTGAGGAAGCTGTAGACTTCTACAAGGTCTCCCCTCAGTCTCTTTTTCCTAGGCTGAAAAAGCCAAGTGACCTCAACAACTCCTCATACGGCTTTCCCTCAAGGCCCTTCACCATCATTTTAGAGTTCCTTTGGACTCTTTCCAACAGTTTAATATCCTTCTGTACAAAGGACTTGAGGTGAAGTGGCACCAGTGAAGAGCAGAGAGGGACAATTACCTCCCTCGACCAGCTGGCGAAGCTTTGCCTGATGCCCCCCAGGACACGGTTGACCCTCCTGGTGCCAGGGCACTGCTGACTCATATTCAACTTGCCATTGACCAGGACCCTCAGGTCCCTTTCCATGGTACTACTTTCCAGATTGTCATTCCCCAGTCTGACCCTACATCCAGGATTGCCCCATTCCAGGTACAAAATCCATCACTTTCACTTGTTGAACTTCATATGGTGGGTAATTGCAACACCTCCATTACATGCAATGCCACCAACCCCCTCCCTCACCTGTCCTGTCTATCTCTCCTGTAATCATCCAACATGGTACAGTTGTCACAGGACTCATCCCACCCAGTTTCACTTATGCCACTGACGTCATATCTCTGGGACTGGGCCAAAGTTCTTGCCTGTTTCACATGCTGTGTGAAATAGCATAGAAACATTTCAAGTGTGGTATATTGTAGCCAACACCTCATGAAGTGGATTGGGGCACCTCATCAGCACTCAGTTCCTCAAGTTTTGGTGAAAGGAAAGGGACCACTGAATATAACTTTTACTTTAGTACACAAGAACCAGCTTATTCTTGAAAGAAGAAGTTATTACAGTAAATCAGCCAGAATACCTTCAAGATAGGTCAAGTAACTTAATCAACTCATAACTGACCTCTGTTCCCACAGACAAAAAGCAGGTGACTGAGGCTACCCAGCTCTGAAACTGATCTCAGTGACACAGTTCAAAGGGCAGCAAGATTAGTCTGTTTTGTGTGTTATTTCCTCCTCTTGGTGTGAGACTTCAGTGCTTTTATACATTAGACTTCAGGCTTATGTAATGACCACAATACAAAACAGCATGAACCAATATGCCTTCAACTGTGCAGTATTTATAACCTAAATTTCCTGTTGTATCCCAACCTGTGCCATAGGGATAGCAAGCCTTTCCCTTTGGAATGATACTATAAAGAAGGCAGTTTGAAATGAGTCACTGTAATCACAGGAAACTCTAACTGAAGAAAATTTAACTCAATTTTCAAAGGCAGTTGGCATTCAGCAGTCAGTTCAGGGTCATACTTGAATACAGACCAGTTCAAGAAAGGACTCTGTTTTATTGACAAAAAACAGAAATGCACAACAGAAATGAGATCCCATAATCACTGAATTGAACTCTATAGACAAAGAAGAAAGATTATTATTAATTTTTTGTCTGCACTGGTATTGCAGTCTTGAAAATCTTGAATTTTTGTAAGTCAAATGATTTCCAAGTGTTCCTTGTATTATTTTTAGACGATATGTCACTTTATAAATACTAACCCAAGTAGAAATCACTTCAGCTTTTTTAGGGACTATTTTAATGGGTTTTTTCCTCTCAGGTATGACATAAAATACTATGTCCCAATATATTTTCCCAGCATGCCATGGTAAAATTCTCACTCAGAAGGGATGATACATACAAAGCAAATATTTAATCTCTCTTGGGTGAGAGGTCACTTTCATGGGAAATTCATATCATAACAATTTCATATCTGTGATACTTAAGAATGATCTTTCAGGATCACACAATGAAACAGAAATCTTCTTGGGAAATGATACTACATTTCTCCTTAAGATTTAGGTCATCTATATTTTGAAAACTCTGTTTCCATCAGAATGTAAAGGTGTCTTTAGTGAATTGAAAAGGGCACAATAATAAAAGTACCTGAGCTGCAGAATGTGTGCAATAAGAAATAATTTCACTAGGACACAATGGAACATAAACTGAAGGTTAGAAATAAAACTATTATAATAACTTTTCAAGAAAAGGAAAAGGTACCAGATGCATATCACAAATTATCCTATTATAATGAGAGAAAAAATGGAGAAAGCAGAAAATAAAAAAAGATATTTGAAATGTAAGGGAAGCATTTCTGCAAATAACCTCCCTGTGGCCCCTGAAAAATTTTCAAACCAATTGCTTCTTCTGCTGCTTCATATCAATGAGAAGGCAGTGAGCCCCTGCACAGAATACTAAAGAATACTATGCTGGAATGCAGGATTGCAAGACTACTGATAGTTTACAAGAATTCCTGTTTGGAAATCTCAGATTTATTGGTTTTCAATTGCTCTTATTATAAATGGGTTGATAATGAACTTCATACGGAAACAGTAACTTGGAGAAACATGAAAACAACAGTTTACAAGAGAGTTTGAGCACTTTATACAGTAAGAGATGTATGCTCAAGGGAGATGTATACTTAATATAGCAAGCTATATTCTTTCTATTCCCATTATTATAATATTTTCCCATCTTCAGTGATGTAACTCCAAGACTTAAGAGAATGTAATCAAACAAAAACTCCAACATAATGTTCTGTTCTTGTTCTCAATATTCTAGAATAAGTTTAGCAGTAGAACAGAAAACACTTTTACCCAAAAGATTTACCTATAAACTAAAGGTCACAGTGTATTTGTCCCAGCTGGGAGTATTCTGCATATGAAACATTCATAAAAATATTTAAAAAACTAAATCTCAGAAAAGATAAAATCATCTGAATTTCAGCATTAGACAATTGCAATTTTTACCTTCTGTAAGATTCCTGCTTATTGATATTTTGTTGTTGAAGACCACTGAGTAGGTAAGTAAACTGAGTACTTTATTTTCTCTTCAATATAGCCAAGCTTTCAGACTCAGATTTTATGGTTCAAACTCTCTTGGAGGCCAGCATACCTGAGACATATTTCATCATCCGCTACAAATGTTCTTCTATAATTTAAATGTTTTCTTTGACAAACTATGGGTCCTACATTTTAGGGCAGAATATGTATGCAGAGTAATGCATCCTAACCTAGTATGACAAAATGCAAGATGTTTTCTCTTGCTATTACAATGAGAGTGATAAATGGCAAATGCCAATAGAAATGTACTTATTATTCTTCCAAAAAGGACTTTTACTCCCATAAAACATATACCCAGTATTAAATAAGTTTTATCCTTGTATCACCTGATCATGTTAGTATTTTTGTAGAGTAAGTTCCATCAGATATATAGGTACCTTTTCCACTAATAAAAATCATCTTAAATGTACGAACAACAGTATCAGAGTCTATAAATTAGACTGCTTTTTATTTGTATGGCAAGTCAAGTTTATGTTGAATTGTGTGTGAAAATAATATAAACATTTGAATATAATAGGATCATTTAGATTGGAAAAGATCCTTAAACTAGATTCTAACCATAGATTTAATGCTGCCAAAACCACCACTAAAACAAGTCCCTAAGTGTCACATCTACACATCTTTTAAATACCTCAAGGGATGGTGATTCAATTTTACCAGGCAGCCTATTCCAGTTCTTAATAACCATTTAGTTAGATTTTTTTCCTAATATCTTATCTAAACTTTCCCTTGAGCAACTTGAGGCAATTTCCTTTTGTCCTATCACTTGTCACAAAGGAGAAGAGGCCGACCCCCACCTCACTACAACCTCCTTTCAGGTTGTTCTAGAGAGCATTAAGGTCGCCCTTGAGATTCCTCTTCTCCAGGATAAACAATCTCAGCTGGTCCTTGTGCTCCAGACCCTTCATCAGCTTAGATGCTTTTCTCTGGAGATGCTTCAGCACCTCAATGTCCTTTTCATAGTGAGGGGCCCAAAACTGAACACAGCACTTGAGGTGAGGTTGTTGTGACCCAAGTCCAGGACCTGGCACTTGGCCTTGTCGAACTTCATACAGTTGGCCTTGGCCCATCAATCCAGCCTATCTAGATACATCTGCAGAGCCTTCTTACTCTCCAGCAGTTCAATTCTCCTGTCCAACTTGGAGTTGACTCATCCAGATAATCGACACAGCTGTTAAACAGAACTGTACCCCAGCAGTCAGTTCTCAGGAACACCACTTATGATTAGCTGTCAACTGGATTTCAGTCCATTCACCACCACTGTCAGGACTCAGCCATCCCGACAGTTTTTAACCCAGCAAAGAGTGTACCTGCCTAAGCCATGAACATTTACTTTCTCTCGGAGAATACTGTGGAAAATGATGCAACATCCACAGACTTGTCATCATAGAGTCATTAGGCATGGAAAAGACTTTTAAGATTGAGTTTAATCCTTAAACTAAAACTTCCAGGTCCACTTCTAACCCATGTCCCTAAGCACCACATTTACAAGTTTTTTGAACACTCGGTTATTCCATCACTTTCCTGGACAGCTTGTTCCAATTCTTGATCACTCTCATCATCCACTGGTCAAAGAAATACCTTTGTCAGGATGATCCATTCCACAGTTTTACACTAGCACAACAGTAGTTTTTAGGCATGTTTTCTGTTGCTGTACTCCATACAGTCAATAGAATTGTTCCAAAACCACCTGGTTGCTGGCTGCTACATGACTGAAGAAAAGACAGGTTCAATTTGAAAAGGTTTTTGTATCTTTAGCTGAATAAATTTTGCAAGTCTGAAAAAAAATTGCTTTGGGTTTAAAGATTAATTTCTTTGAAGGTATTTAATATATGATTATATTCAGAGTTAACTTTTTAAATAAAGATTATTTAATCAAGATAATTCTAATCCATGGCTAATTCTTATAGAAGGATCTTAATCCAGTACTACTGAAAGTATACTATACAGAAGCAGAGCTGTACATGTTAGGGCATTATTCCCAACATGGATTTTGTAGTGTATCTGATGCATTTTGAAGACATGCCAGGAATGGTAAGGCCCAAAAAACTGAGTGAGGTGGCTCTTTGAGCTGGAAAACAACTCTTTGAATAATAATGGGATCTTTTACACCAGTGTAAGCTAGTAGTAAAACTCTGGCTTTTCTTATCTCCCACCTTCCTTTTTCTCTAAGACCCCATGACAACTATGCCAACGGAAATATTAGTTACAGATAAAACCCTGCAAATTAAATATATCATATCCAAGAAAAATTTTTTACTTCTTTTCACACAGAAACTACTCACATATACATAAAAGACTTTTTCAGGCCTGATTTCAAAAGTAAAGTACTAAAAGGGCCAAGGCAATATTATTTAGGAAATAGAAAAAAGACAGTTATCCCTTATGATTAAGATCTTTATTTAAACAGTTACTGCAAACACCAAGAATAATTTCCCTTTTCAGTGCTTCAGATCAGCAGGGTTCATTGCATGCTGAGTTTGAAGACTCTTAGTAAGTAAGCAAGAGGCATGAATTAAAACTGTTAAATATGCTTTCAAGCTGTATAATGTAGAAAGTCATCAGACAAATTCTTTGAAGCTACTTTAAGTCCCAACAGCTGTAACATTTTCTAAAAGCTGTAAGATACCCTACATTAAAAATAATTCACCTTCTGGTTAAAAAGACTTCAAAAAAATCATCAACTTTTCTACAGCTGATTGATCTAAAAACTGTCCTTCCCTGTCTTCCATAGCCCAGATGCAAGGGACAATTACAGCTGTTGAGACTGGAGTGGGTACTTAGTGATGTTTGCCACTGTTTTCCACTTGAGTTACCTTCTTCCTCCCACTCTTTTTGGAAGAGGTGGATAGGAGTAATTCACCTTTTTCCCCTGAGTAATTAGAGCATAACAGGGCCAGATCTGGGGTACTACTTTGAAAAATCCACAATGAACAGAAGTTACCTGTATAGGTATGAACTCCTTTTGCTAGCAAGGAGGAAGCATATTTACTGTCAGCAAGAGGTAAGCTGCTGTTCCTGGGAGAGAGACAAAGTACATAAAGCATATAATTCTTCTTTCTCAGCAAATTAACCTACAATAAATCTTCACAGCACTTTTCCCTACTAATTCTGACCTATGAGCTCTCACCTTTGCTACTGGGAGATACTTTTCCTTCTTCCCATAATTGTGTTGAAAAGTCAGGCCAGGCAATGCTCACTCCAGTTGTATATCTGGATAGTTCAAAAACATCATCATTCCTCTGACTCCGTGAGAAAAATAAAGGACTGGAGTTGCTCTCAGACCCCTCTCTTTCAGCTTCGTCTTGAGTGTTCACTGTTGGCTATTACAGCCCAGAGACACAGAAGATAATGAAGGGCTTCTTTTGTCTATACCACAAGGCTAGTGTTTCCCAGAAGATCCATCACTCCACAGCTGACTACTGGCTTGAGATCGTGGCTGGAGGTGGAGTCAATGATACTATGCATCATACACAGTCAAATCTCTTCATCTTACCATCTGAAACATTTGCTAGTACTTCTGCTAAATGAATACCAAACCAAGCAAATGCAAAAATTTTGTCTACTACAGGACCTCTTGTGCATAAACCCCTCAAGTCTACTATTGCAGTTCACGCACTTATTTATTTTTTTAAGTTAAACTTCAACATATTCTGCTTTTACAGCTCACTCCATTATCTGATCATGCACAAAGTTACTAATTTACCAGCAGGTCAAGATTTCAATCTATTTGCAGCTGACTAAGCACTTGTCATCAGTACCAGAGCCTGCAGTAAGCTTTATATCTGTAATGATTACAATTGGTATGACCCTAAGACACTAGAATATCTTCTCAAGATGCTTCATTGCTTAGCTGGAATACATATTGCATACTAAAACCCAGAATTCATAGCCCAGAAACAGAAAGGCACCCAAAGAGCTAAATAGCAGAACCATATTGTGCCACTAATGATTTTGTATGTTCTCAGCAATTTAGAGAACCCTTAAAACTGTGTCTCAATTACAGCTGCTTTACAGGCCATAGCACTGTATGAACTGTATGAGCCACAAGACATTTTTCAACTTATAAAAAGCTGTCTTCTGTGATAGCTTTTAGGACACTTCATCAAACTTTGTTTAGAAGATACTTTCTGTATTGTTTATTCCCTCACAGTCAGAAAAAAAGGCACTTTCAGAAATCCTTTGTGACTCTTCATGAAGAAAGAGAAGCCAGATGTTAGGGGCAGAGCATACAATAGCTTGACTTTTGAAATGCTATTTTATTTGGAAACATCCTACAGTATATAACTATAAAATCTATGCATTTTCAGTTACTGCAAATTTCACTGCTTACAAGCACCCAAAAAATGGATGGCATGACCTATTTCCTCCCCCACCCCATAGCATATTGCAGTTTACAATTACCTGCAGAATAATTTGTGCTGTCATTTAGCCTCCAAGGTGATTACAAAGCTACATTTTGCAGGTGGTTATTTAGTTCTTTCCTGAAAGGACTAATGTTCCTTACTGAAAGAATGAATGAATTTGTCTTAGATTTCAATTTACAATGGTTCCTGCATTAGTTTTAGAATCTGCCCTTCAGAACAATATGTTGCTATTTTTAATCACTATATTATCCTTTTTTTACAGTTCTTCAGTCAGTTTTCAATTAAATGAATCTGAATAGAAAGCAAAATTAAGATATACTCTAATAGAAGTTCTACCTTAAAAAAACCCAAAAAACCAACCAACAAACAAACAAACAAATGCCAACACCAAAACACCACCTCAGAAAAACATTTCCTTCATCCATTTTATGGTGGAAGTGTATATAAAATAAAGAGTTTGAGATAGCACAAGACCATTTCAATAGTGAGTACTCTGGTGGTTTAATCTTTGGCAGTTGCCAGACAACTAACCAGCTGCTCTCTCACTACTCATCCTCAACAAGACAGAAGGAGAGAACAAGAATGAAAAACTCATGAGCTGAGATAAAGGAGATGCCTTACCAGCTACTATCAGTGGCAAAACAGATTTGACTTGAGGAAAATTTTACTTCCTGTCAGTTACACTTGGGTTGAGAAACAAAGACAAGAAACTAAAGCACCTCCCCCCACTATAATCCCTTCTTCCCAAGGCTCAGCTTGACTGCTTCATTCCTGATTCTTCTAGCTCTTTCTCCCCGTCCATATTTAACTTAATATATGTTTAAACAGACAATAATGGACAACACAAAGAAAATCAATTTGTACGAGAATTGAAGACCAACTTGAATCCTTACCAGTCCAGTATTTTACCTCCAGTAAAATTCAATCATTGCAATAGTCCAGTGAAAATAGCATCCTGGAAGTAGCAGATAGAGGGCAAAAAAGACAACAGTCACTTAATTATTCTTGTTTCTGCTTTGACAATAAATTAACACAGCATTAGCAACAGAGCCTCCTGAGTCCTTATTAATGTAAGTTATTTTAAGTCAAATACTTCACTTTTTTCTTCCCTCATTGGGAATGCCATTTGTACTTCCTATATTTTCACAGCTCTTACTACTGTTAGTTTCTAAATTGAAACAAAAGAGAGTGCAGATCTATGAAGATTTACAGTTTAATGGTTTAACACTCTTCTAAAAGTGATATTAGTTGTTGTTGAGCTGTGCTTACATGAAGTCAAGGACTTTTCAGTTTCTTGTACTTCATCGGCAGCGGGTTGGTTGGGGTGCAAAAGAAATTGGAAGGGGACACAGTCAAGACACCTGACCCTAACTGGCCAAACAGATATTCCAAATCATATGTCATCATGCTCAGCAATAAAACTGAGGGAGCCGGCTGAGGAGTACAGCTCACTGCTTGAGGACTGTCTGGACATCAGTCACTGTAAGTGACTGTAAGCAAGTGCATTGTTCATCACTTAGTTTGTACGTTCTTTTAACATTTTTATGATTTCCCCTTCCTTTTCTGCCCTGTTAAATTCTCTTTATCTCAATCTATTCATTTAACCTTTTTTTTTTCAGATTCTTTCCCCATCTCAGTGAGGGGTGTGTAGGCAAATATCTCCCTGGTGGTTAGTCGCATGCTGGATTAAACCACAACATTCACTGAGAACGTATTTTCAGGTATCACATTCTATTTAGAAACACCAAAGGTGATCAAGATTTTGTTAGAATCTTTATGCTCTCAAGAATTTCTACTGTCAGAACAAAACGTGCTCTAATACACTCAGCACTGTGCCTCACACAACTTTTCCTTGTCCTGTAGTTCATGTCTTTCTTTCTCTGTCAGTAATCACTTTATGGAAAGCATTCCCTGTGGCACTCCAAGAAAGCCATTTTATTTTTCTTACTTCTCTTCCAAAGGATTAACTTGGTAAACATACTATAGGATTGACAGCGTGAATGAGGGCTGGAAAAGTTACTGCAAAAGACTGAAGAACTCTAACTTGAGACTCAAAAAACAAAGATGTGTTTTTTGTTGTTTAAATCTTTACACAAGAAATGCCAAGGACTATCTTACCCTGATGTAGCAGAATCAATCTTTACTTCTTCAAGAAGTCTCAGTTTAGATGTGTTCCTAAGGTTCACCAGTTTGTCAAAAGATAAGGATCTGTGACAATTGACATAATACAAATGCATTAAAATTTACCCTGGAAGCTTAAATTGTACTCTGAGGAACTGTGTAATTCTGGTTTTATGTACTCTTTCAGTAGAATAGCAATTAATATAATTGTCAACCACGTCTTACTGAAGAACACAAACTTAGGAAATGAGAAACATAGTTATCCACTCTCCAAGGAAAGCAAAATCTGAAGCTCCCACTGGTGCTGGAAAATGTTAAGTGCACTACCTATGTAACTCATATTAAAGTCCTGTGCATTGTAAAACTAACTAATAGGCATTAAGAGCAGTTTATTGAGATCATATATAGTACAATTCAATCTAATAAATTGCTGGGTTTAATGATTTGGGGTGGAGGTGTCTTTTGCTTTAAAGGGTGTCTGTTTATCTTTCACTACTCAAGTCTCTAAAAAATCAGCTGTGAACTGTGTTTTCTTACAAGCCATGCAGTATTATTGATAAAAGACAATGTTTTCATTATGCTAAAAAAAAGTACAATTTACCTTAAATCCAGCTTCATTTTTCTGTAAGCGAGGACCAGACTCATCCCTGACAATCACAGATTTTAACAATCATTCACGTAACTTACCCAGACAACTGAACCAGTATGCAATAAGAAATGAAGTTACATCTTAATGCTCGTATACCTTCCATTCTGTGCAAGACTAATGCAGTTGCTAAGGTGAATGGCAAGTATCAAGAAAATTAAGAAGAGCCCTTAGTAAAAAAATCAGTAAATAGCGGTAGTTACCTTTAGCATATTGAGGATAACAGGATCAGATAAACATATTCATCTGATGTTGTAAAAAGATGCCTGTTACACAACTAACATATTGACTGGTAACATTTGAGTTCCTTCTATGAGTATTGACTATTTTATTTTACTTCAATTTGTATTGCACTCCTTTAAGAAGGGAGGTAAGTTCCAATGGAGTCCCTGGAAAGAAGAGAGGACTGTTTCTGGGGAATTTGCAGGTATACACAGGGAGAGATATTTTAGATGGCAGGATGTGTTACCACAACGGCTGAAGAGATAGAAACACTTAGAAAATACATAGCCCTGTCTCAGGGGCAAATGATCATCTTCTAGAGACTAAAAGGAACTTCTTCAGTTCACTGGAGATCAAGAAGTTAATGCACATTTTGAAACCAAGCCTAATCATAAAAATGATTATTTGACTTCTGAATTTCTGTTCTCTGACCCAGTCACTGAGCCGCCTTCATTTAAAAAGTATTATAATTCTTTTAAGATGAATTATGTTAATCTTGAAAACCCTTCAGTCATCTTCAAGGAGTTTATCATAAAGTGGTCTATACAAGTACTCTGTAACTCTCTGGCCAAGCTATGTCCCTACACTACTTTTTTTACATCTAGTGATAGAAAACAACTAATTTGGACTTCCTTTCCTGAATAACATTTTCACCTAATTTGGAATAAGGACTTTGTTAAGAACTCAAAAAAAACGTCAGAGAAGTCAAAGGAGAAAGAGACACTGATGACTGTTAGAAAGTCCAGAGGCAATTCTGCAATTAATCAAAGTATAAATTTTCACTTGAATAACCCTCAGTCCACAATCCATATGGTTACAGAATATTTGCCAGAGCAATGCCCTAGCAGCAGCCATTAGCAAAGTGGTAGGGATACTGACAGCTTCAAATTTATCCAAATATTAACTAGTTCCCTAATATAAATGTGAAGAATAATAAACAACCAAAATCACTAAAACCCAAACCAAAACAACACAACCCCCCCCAAAAAAAAATTACCAAGAACTGCATTTTTTATCCCCTGAGAAAGCTCTCAGGGTCCCAGGAAAGCAATAGGCCCTAGATAATGCTTAAGCTAGAAAAAAAAAAAAAAAAAAGAAAACTCCTTTAAACTATTATAAAGCTACTTCTTTTAACTTCAAAAGTTTTCCAAATCAGTTGCTTATTTCCAACACTCCCATCCGTTGAGGAGAAGATCCAGAAGAGTGTCAGTCACTTACCAAGGGCCACAGAACCACACGGTCAAGCCCATTAAAGCCAGAGAAGAAAAAAGAGCAACAATGCAACACCTTTGCTGCAGAAAGTCAGGACACCAAAGTTACAAAGGTTATGTGGGTTACATTAGGTTGTGTGGATACAGGCAGAAGCATACACAGGTTATCTGAAGGATAGATAAAAGTAGTAGACTACTGTAATTTTCATCTGGCCACATCCAGCCCAGATTTTTACATTGTTAACCATGTCAAATTCCCAGATTCTGGGATCCTGAACTCAAAGCCATCTCCACTTTTAATAAGATCAGAATCTTTTAAAGGACAAGAAAAATGGCACTGACCTTCAGATTGCTGTTTCAATTTTTTATTTTTCTTCCAATACAGGAAAAAAACAAAGTCATTTGCATTCATATCCTTTCATTGCAAGGTAGGTATAACAAGTGTCACCCAAGATGACAGGGAAGTTTGAAAAGATCACTTTTGAACAAGCCCAAGCCTATATTTGGGAGTAATAACTTAGTCTTTTCAGGCTGGTTTAGACATCTGTGACCAAAAACACTTGCTAGTTAGCAAGTTATCCAAGTGAATTAATTTTAAAATGTAAATCACTAGTATCATGAAACTTTCATTAGAAATATGGTTAGCATGTGACAAAAGAAGAATTACCTTAAATAATGTAATTAGGCTTCTTCCATTAGGTGTTTCTCTCTGACATAGAACCACCGGTGAATGAGAATTCTGACACAGCATGTTAAAAGGAAAAGACGAGACCAGCGGGTTCTTTCAGCAGGATTGCGGATGGTTTGGCAACAGGGTCGTGTGCTGATCTCTGCTA
>JAWMRA010000078.1:70908141-71023144 GCA_035584735.1 Pseudotriccus pelzelni
AAGCAAACCACCATGATTGCTAGTTACATTTTAGACTTACGCTGAAGACTGAGAAAAATTAAAGTTAATTGTTGCCCAGCTATTTGCCAGGAAATGTCAAGACTGAAAAATAAGTTTAAGATGCCTATGTATTCTGGTTGGTACCTTGTTTTTTGACCAGTGCAAGAGTTCTTATTTTTCCTTCTTGTATTGAAAATACTATTTTTCATTTATTTATTTTAAGGGCTGGGTTATTCCTTCCAATCCCCTAGAAAAGGTTCTATTTTTTATAGTTCAGTGTTTTCTATAATTAAAAAAATGACAACTAGAAGTGTCTTCCTTGAAAATATTTATATTAATATTTCAGCTGAGCTTCACAGCAAGACATATCTCTTCATAAGTACATGAAGAGATTGCTAAAAATGCTTGAAATATAATGGTTTGCTGATAAACAGTAGAATGGGGACATTATCTTGAAGTTAATTGTATGCATTTCTTGCAAGCTGCGATGAGACAGAGAACATCTTTCCCATTAACATCAACAATGAAAAAGTTAGCCCTTCTACTACTTTTTACATATGCAGTTGTGCTTCTATATCCATTCCAGTTGAAATTAAAATGGTTAACACCTCAAGATTTCATGAGTTTAAGATAGAGCAGATGAAGTTCTCAGAAGCACATTAGATGTTTCATTTTTCCTGCTTCCACAGAATTCGTCTACCTTTGATGAGGACTGACACAAAAATGTCACTATACAGGAATACATCATCAACCCGTATGTTGAACAATCCAAGAAGATTTTATAAAATTAACATAGACTAAGCCATTTCAAAGGAGAGAAAAAATAAAAAATGCACAGAAGTGTGATGACTGCTAGAGGTTTGCCCACATCTTCTGGAAGAAGAGAAGCATACAAGTGACAAATAGCAATATAAGCCAGAAACACTCATGCAGTATCTTGTGAAATCTGTTTGCAGCTGAACTCAACAGGATTGATTCAAGTACAGGGTATGTTGCTGTAGGTGTGTGAAAGTTAAACTAGATAAAAATGTGGAAATTAATATTTCAGTGGGCTTAGCATCAGTTTCCTAAGGATTTTCACAAGAAGAAACCATAACGTTCATCCAAAAATCTTGTGAAAAATTTATTAACCCATCCTACCTGCATCTGCAGTGTACAACTTGTACAAATTAGCTAAAAAACCCCTTTATTTTCTCTGTGAGGTCTGCATATTTTCAAGGATTTAATGAAATTCTTCAAAAACTTTGAAAAGCTAGTCATAACTTATATATCCAGCTCACTGAAATCATACAAACACTGGCTGAAGTGTTTGAGAATCTCAAATTGAGAATCCTCACAATACTGGAATCTTCACAAAATTTTGCAAAATTTGACAAAAAAGTCAAACGTGCAAGTCTTAAATGTGTCCTATCAAAACTGCTTATATTAAACATTTTACTGGAAAAGACTCTCCTTTCCCTTATTCATAGCCTTGTGTAGGTGGGAGGGGGGAATTCCCTAAATAAAGGATGTGGAAGAATGTATTTTTAATAGAATATTGTACTGTTGTCCTTGAAAGACAAAATGTTAGCAGATCCGGTATTTTCTCTCTTAACTGTACGAGGTGGAGAAGTCATCACAACTGCTCTTAAGATTCAAATCTCTTATACCAAGTTCCAACAGAGCCCTTACAGCAGTATTGTGGTGCCCCAGATAAATTTATTCACTTTGTGCAAGTGTTCTCTTTACAACATGTCTCACTCAAAGATTATCATTATCATCTTTACTTAAAAACAGAAGCACAGGGGTGCCTAGAACAATACCAACAGAAGGACTTTCATGTCACTAGATTAGACGTTATTTTATATTTCCAGGAACTTTTTTTTTAATTTATTTTTTTAATTAATTATTTTTGTAAAAGCGTTGCTTTTACACCCATCAAATACGGGTGTAAAAATACAAATATGGGAAGTCTGGCTCTTCACATAGTGTTTTCTCAACTTGTACACACTGGAGTGACTCCAGTACTGTAAAGGAGTAAGCACTTTTAGACACATTTAAAATAAATTTCAGAATTTAGGAAGCAACCCTCTACTCTCTGTGGCCACCCAGACAAGTTTTATGAAGCTGGCACTTGCATTTTTATATTTATGTGTGATAATTTTGTAGCATGGACCAGAATAGGCAAAGCCAGGATGGTGGTAGAAGCACCCTCTCCCTGCTCCATCCTTTTGCCATCTCCCAGCATAAAAAAAACCATGAAAGGGTGTTACTGGTCCCTAAAAGAATGTAATCTTGAGCACTAGACATTTAAAGACTAACAAAGAGCATGCATCTGTCATCCATGAATGCTGACAGGAGGTAGGACAAATAAGAAAGTACAACTAACTTGAGTTAGTTACTCCAACTAACTGGAGTTCCACTCGTGACCCACCAGTTATCGTAACAGAGAAAGAAAAGAGGAATCCCTCCAACATCATTTCACAGCTAAGGACACAAGACCAAATCAACACTACTACTTAAATCATAGTCACTGTGTGAAGACACCTGGGGGTGAAATTAGAGAAAACTGGGAAGTTATATTCTAGGAGAAGACATAAGAGTATGAAAATTATAGGGCGAAATGCAGCGGCTATTTCCTGAATGGAATGTATTTGTCATGCATGAAATCTATTCCACAATGATTCCCCACACAGCACAGCTTGCAACTGTAGCATGTCCTAAGAGAGATGAAACAGGGTGGGGCAGAGTGGGGCACTACAGTCAGGTTCTGTTGTAATCCTTGCAGAGAGGGGAACTCGATGGTACCATATAACTGATAAACCACATAGAAGCCATCAACCAAGGGAGGTAGGGGAAGATGTTTTGCTGCTGAATCAGCAACTGTGGCAAAATCACTCTCCTCTGATGAACTTTGTTCGTTATAATCTCACTTTAGTAATAATGCACACCTTCATCCCAAAGTTGCACACCTCCAAGGTACAACCACCCCTCCCTGAGCAAGTACTCTGTATTTTATGAATTATACCTTTAAAGTGAAATAAGAGAATTTTACATCAATCTGTAGAATAACTCAAACTCTACCTAAATGTAAAGAAATAACATAAAAGTGAGTTAGGGGTGGGGAAAAGTTAAGAAAGATTTCAAAATAACTTCTAGAATCAGTCGATGAGCTGAAACTGTCTTCCCCCCCATAGGGATGCCTACTGGCTAAGAACCATGTTCTATGCATGTTAAAGAATTATCTCAATTTAGCTTTTGTTAGGGATTAGAGCTTTCTGTATATTGTTCTAAATTCATTTTTGCGGTCAGTTACTATCAGAGTCAGTCTTCAGATCTTAACCTGTCAGAATTTTCTCTTATCAGTGTGTGTATTAATAAAATGTGTTATTCCAAGAACTGTTTAGCGTGAGTACTTCATGTGTGCCTGCAGCAGCCGGCAGAGGATAACATACTTGACTAAGAGTGGGGAGATGTGGGAGTGGGTTCCGCTTTCAGCATTGCAATAAAGGGTTTGGCTCTGATACCCTGCTGGCATGTGTCCCTGAACAAGTTAGTCAAGCTGCCCTCCGACACAGCAGACCATTCGGTGGAGTCCCCATAAAGGGACACTGACAGACTAGCCAGGCACAAGGATCTCGCCTTTCCTGGGGTGTTGACAGACCAATCAAACACAAAGGGTTTGGGGAAAGCCCCCTTCCATGCGACAGTCATAAATAACATTAACAAATGTTATTTGCTCCTTTCCCTCCCTCACCTCCCTGAAAGCTCTTCAGTTTTTAATTTACCTCTCACATTTTACTACCACAGCAAACATAAATAATTGTGAAACTTAAAGTGGCTTCTCACACCCTCCAAATCAACTTTCCCCAAGGCAGTGATGGGTGCCACAGAACTGTGAAGCATGAATTCAGCTGCAGCATGTAGATGATATATACCTTCATTCCACTAGACTTTTGGGATGACTAACTGTCCTAAAGCTGCCTGAGTATACAAGTCCTGTCCAAAAAACAGTTCCTGCTGCTGGTTTACCATCTGCGCTCTATTTTGATATAAAGAAAAAAAATAGCAAGCATTGACATGGATTCAACATGACCTGTTTAAGAAAATATTTGGTGTTCAAGTTGACTCTATATATTCCAGGAGATAGTAATTGCTTTGCAATATCTCAGTCTAAAGCACTCCTGGAAACAGAAATATGTTTGAAAGAGAAGTGTGAGTCAACCCCAATAGACAGTACTAATAAAAGCCATAACTATTATTAGAAATGAATCTAGGAATGCTGCAGAGTCTTGTGAACAATGAAACTTAATCAGCTCTTGCTTTTTGTCATAATGTGACCGAATCCAGCATAAGATCCATACAGTAGGCACTTGATCCCCGGAGAAAGATTTCAGTTGTAAAACATAATTATTTACCTATGAAGGGAACCAACCACATGAGGAGCCTTTTGTTGCTAAAGCAAAAAATCCCTTCACCGTGGATAGCAGATGTAAGGTAGAATTTAGTGCTATTAGGTTCCACTTTATTTGGCAAAATTATTGAAAGTTTAATCTCAACCACATGAACAATATGGAAGCACTTCAGTGACTAAGGACTTTTAAGTCAGAAGATAATGATTAGAGAAACTTTAGGAGAGACTACTTTTTCACAGCAGTTTTTAAAATGCAGTCGGAAAATGCCAGTCACACGACTTTTGGATACATACCATGAAGAACCTTTGTCACTGAGAAACATAAACTTCAGAACTAGAGCTGGCTGATCTTTTTAGTCTTGAGTGTTGTGGACCAATGCCACTGGTAATTATGAGTAGAGCCCTGTACTAGTTTACCCTTTATAAATTAAAGAGTTGGTAAAGGGTTAAGTTTACACACTTTCTTGTTCACTGGCAATGGAACGCAAAGGTCTGCCTTAATTTCCAAGTTACAGAAGACTGTTTAACAGACTGTTTTAGCTACAACACTAAGCAACCGTTTATATGTGAATATCCTGATGTTTAAAACCTTGTGGATTCCAGTTAATGCACCAAGACATCTCTGTGATTTGCATCCAAGCATCCTACTTATGTTTTTACCAAATACTACCTCACTTTAGCAACTGCTAGGCCAAGGATTAATTGTTAGTTTTATGTTGATTTATTTATAAAAAACATTGATGTGTTTACTTAAGGTGGTTGACAAATCACATAAATCATCAATGTATGAATTTTGCAAGAGCTTCAACATGCAATATGCCCTTGAAAACATTCTTGTGGCATGGGACATGTTTGGAAGGAATTAATACTTAGCTTTTAAATCTTTAAAATGCAAAACTCAAGTAGTGATTCTTGGACAAACTGTGGTGTTTGCTGAATACTGACAGATATCCTGGAACTCGGATTCAGCTGGGATCAAAAAAAAAAAATTAGTGACATCAACTTGCTGAAAAACATCAAAGAGAAAATAATCTTGCAGAAAATAAGAATGTTTAACAAGAATGTTCTCACTAAAGAATGCAGATCAGTTTGTAAAGAAAATTATCACAATATGAACTGAAGCAAAAAAAAAGAAAGATGGGTCTGTAAAAGAACAATAACTGTCAAACTGTTTATCTCTCACATAGTTTAATTCTTCAATACAGCTTATGTTTGCTCTGTTTCAAGTGGAAGCATGCTGCTTCACATGTAGAAGCAACAGTGGATTAGACCAGCCAGAGAATTAACATCAGCTGTGGCTAGTGATAACCTTGAGAACTACTCATCTACCTCTACCGAAGCCGTGAGCTCTCCAGAGGATTTACCATATTTTTACAATGACAGGAACATAATCATAGAAATATTTTTTTTTACAAGGTGCATTATTTTATGATGTTTATTGTCAAGCAGCCTAGTAAAAATTTGTCATTGCTTTCTTTGATTAAAATAATTTACATCAAGTATATGTGGATGTGGCAGGAAGTTTAGTCAAAGGGTTAAGAAATTCCCTTATTTTCCAGTATATAATCTATAAACATATATTTTTTCTGAAACAAAGTTCCTTTAGAGAGGCATCTGTTTGCTTGAGGGACAGACTATATATTTGTTTGAACATAGAGCTGTGGGAGCCATCCTACTGTGGATTCTGCACTTAAGGGCTTCTGCATATTGGTTCTATGATTGCCAGTTGAACAAAGGTAGCTTTCAACCAGCAGGGTCTAGGTGCTAGTAAGTATAGGAAAAGTCACCCAATTAAACACTAAGTCTTCAGCCTCTATGAGACCAGCTGGGGTGTATATAGTTGCACAAGCCTTTTTCTAGATCTAGATTCAACAACCTGTTTGTTCAGAGACATGAAGAGAGTAGAGATTAATCCTTAGATTCCTATTTAAAATCGTGCATTTATAAACACTCTGATAGCACAGCAGATACGCCTAGTAGGGGATTTGTTTAAAGTTTAGACATCAGTGTACATGAACATAGAAAAAAAAGATCAGATAAAATATAGTATGCACTGCACAGAACTTCTGCCAAGAAGTAATCAATTAGTAAAATTTGGTGTTTACACAATACACTGTTAAACATAGTCACAGACATCAGCAAATTTAACTCTTTATGCAAGTATACAACTAAAAGTGCAAATCCATGGAACTTGCTTGCATTCTGTCTTAGGAGTACAATAGCATTTAGAAGTTTATCACCACTGACTTCATATGTCTTTCTTAACTTCAAACACACTTCTTACGGAGAAGTGTGTTAGTCTTTTTGTTAGTCTTTTTGTTAGCTTAGAATCATTCAAACAGTAAAAACAAAAATTAAAAATCAGTTCACAGCCTAGCAGAACACCAGCCCAAAACAATTCAGTATTAGAAGACTGACCTACAATACAAACCACTCTCTTGTTTCTTTCACCACTTTCTTAAGTACTGCTACCTCAAGAAAGTCTTTATAATTAACTCATGAAATTTCCCATTCCCTCTTCAGAATCTCAGCACTACTCATTCACCTCATAAATGCCAGATCCACTGAATCAGGTTCAAATCCCAGGGCAAGACTGCATTACACCTATCCCATGTAGCTTTAGCAGGAAACTTGCCTTGGAGAACAGGTCTTCCTGCCGTAATATATATTTCAAATGTAAACCACAATTTCTACTACAGTACATAAATAAATTTTAAAAACCATCAACAAACCCCTTATTTGAATTTTCATATACAGTGAATAGAAACTTGGTTCACCTCCTATTTTAACATAAAGAATAAGCTGTATGCCAACCTACTCTTTCCCTTTCAACTGCTTCAAGATGTCTGGTGACCATTTGCTAATGGAAAATAATTAACTAATTTATAATTTGTCAACTACTCTCTTTTTAAATGATAATATGGTTGTCTTGTTTAATGTATTTTGGTCAGATTGTATAGAAAAAACACAAGGCAGTTCTCTTTCTGAGAAAGCATTTAGTTTTATTTGCAAGTCTTTATATTTTCTCCCCTCTCAATACAGTATTAGCATCACCTGACTTTACCTACTGAGTACTTGTTAGGATATTCCAACATTATCTACTGTGTCTGTCTTAGTCTCAGATAATACTACTCTGTTATAAAATAGAAAGCATATGTGATGCTTGTTTGAATTATTTCCCAGCCTAAACACTTCATATAGGGAAATAGTTTCAAATAAAATCACTTATTTTTGTCATATACTCTGCAACAAAAAACAAACCTGCCTTTATTCTGAACTGAAATGTTTTATGATAAGAGAATCTAAAAGTTCATTAAACACATTTGATAACACTAGTTAAAAACCCCCAGCCTTGATAGTTGCAAGGAAATGACTCTATGTTCCTTGTATGTATTGACTCCAGAAGGCCTGTGAATCAAAATCAGGACAATGTTTTGTCAGTTTCTGGAGGACGTGGCACATCTAAAACCAATAAACTGAGGGCAGAGAGAGGAGTGGAGGGAGTTTACCAATGTATTTATTGGATTGTTTAGAAGATTTCTATTTCTTGAAGAGCTTCTTAAGTTCTCATTTTATCTTATATTACTAAAAGTTCTTAAAAGCTCTGGCTAACCAACTGTCTTATGGCATCTCAAACGGACCAGTTGCTGCCCTCTACCTTTTGAAAATAAAGTCTTTTCAAGAGGAAAACTCTACAATATTTAGAATCTGTGTTAAATTTTGCACATCTAGAAGGTTTATTACTGCTATAAATGATATAAAGCATTGTGGATTCAAAGTACACTTGTGTGAACACAGTTTTACGGTACAGTGGCAACTTGAGGTAACAACTAAGTTCACTGTTTAATTTTTTACTTGATGCTGAATGCACAGTAGAAGTCCATTTCCTGAAGAAATCTAAGGCTGAAGCAGAGTTTATCTAAGATTCCCAAATGCCCTGCAACCAGCAGTAAAAAAGATTGTGTGATCCTACCAGTTACATCCAGAGACACAGATCTTCCACAAACAGATCTATTAAAGTTTCCTGGAGACCAACCAGAAAAAAAAGAGAGTGGGCAAGTACTAGAAGTACACATAGCTACTATATAGGAAATATGCAGGGAATGAAGCAGGAATGGGTGAAAGAGTAAGTTCAGAGTCAGAGACTAGGGAGCAGAAATGTACACTATGCATCAGTAAACATGAAAAATGATGGATAGCTCAGCCCTTCTGAAGTCAGGAGTTATCTGCATAGCTGGTAATATTCACTGCTGCTGAGGATGGAATTAATTAAAATAAGTTAGCAAATCTCTATACAAGACAAAAGGGGAGAAGAAAGGATTTACTGTTGTAAGCCAACCACTCCTTCCAGAACGAACATGAGTTCTGCTAAGCTTGTATATACAGCATATTTCATTTTGTTTACTCGTTATTAGCATGATACTGTGGTAGAGCTGACAACTGACTTGAGTTTCTTGATCTGCAACTCTGCTGTTTAAGTATAAGGCTATTCATTCTCTGCAGAGATTTAATGTGTTTGTTTGTTTGTTTGTTTAATAAACTAGCTAATAATCACCACGGGTAATTATTTTTTAAAAAGTGATTAAAATCAAAAAACAAGAGAAGGATTTAATCATCCTTGACCTGCATTTCAATCAGCCACTAATTGCTTAACTATACGAACTACCAAAGTCAGTTCTGAAGTTTAGCTTGCACAAAGGGCAGAGAGAAGAAATGGTGGGAGTGTAGTTGAAGAAAAAGTTTTTAAAAAGAAAAAAGATCCATAATAAAAGAAGTAAGTTTTCATTTTTATGATTTCCTTTTGTCATGAATACGCTGAATTCACTAGTATGCAGGATATCTTGGAGCAAGATGGCGAGTTTTAATTATTGTATGAGAATTGAGGTGCTAGAGTGTGTCCAGAGACGGGTAATGAGGCTGGGGAAGGGACTGAAGCACAAGTCCTAAGAGGAGTGGCTGAGCGAGCTGGAGTTGTTTAGCATGGAGAAAAGGAGGCTCAGGGGAGGATCTTATCACTCCCTACAATTATCTGAAAGAAGGCTGTAGTAAGGTCGTTGTCAGTCTCTTTTCCCAAACAGAAAGAGGCAAGACAAGAGGAAATTGCTTCAAATTGCACCAGAAGAGATTTAAATTGGATATTATGAAAAATATCTTCACTGAAAGGGCTGACAAGCACTGGAACAGGCTGCCCAGGGAAGGAGTGGAGTCACCATCCCCGGAGGTATTTAAAAGATGCGTAGTTGTTCTTAGGGGTATGGTTTAATGATAGACTTTGCAGCACTACGTTAGTTGTTGGACTTGATGGTCTTAAAGGTCTTCTTCAATGTAAATGATTCTATGATCTTTCTGTTTAAATTTTGGAAGAGATGTTAAGAACAGCTATCAATACCAAAGGAGTCACAGCCCATGGCAGCACTTCAGTAGCAAAAAAGAAAGTGAAAAAAGAGAAAATATTAACATGTACATTTATGAG
Organism: Pseudotriccus pelzelni; assembly: GCA_035584735.1. NCBI lineage: Eukaryota > Metazoa > Chordata > Aves > Passeriformes > Tyrannidae > Pseudotriccus > Pseudotriccus pelzelni. The sequence continues at coordinate 70,918,008 of JAWMRA010000078.1, forward strand.
AATAGGAAATTCAGATGGTAAAGAAGTGACAATATCAGCTGAGGAGTTGGAAGAAAATACTTATACTTACAATATAATGAAGCAAGGCACGGCACCTTAGAGTATATGTTAAATATAGTTGCAAATGGTGTTGTACTTAGGAGACACGGAATGAGATGAACAGCTATTTCATCATGTAGGCGAATGCATTGGTTTGCAGTATTACAACCTACTTCATTTTGACTTTGTGTTAAATAATATACTATTATTGAAGTAGTTGTTCATAGCACTCCTCTGTTTTCCTACATACAACCTCCACATCCAATTCCCTTAAACTCCCAACTACTTAAACTACCTCGTATCCCCTGTATTATTGCAAAGCTTCCTACAGGATGGTGATGTCGGCTCTTACTCCTCATTGGCATCATTCAGATACTACCATAATCACTTCCAAACTTTTTGAGCTTTCAGACTAGCACCAGGAAAGAGCCTCTTTTCAGCTTTGCTTTTAAATACCATTTGGAGGAGTTGAGCTTGCCATCTGGTGCAGAGAAATTCTCCATTCTGTTTGATTCATAATGCCACCAGTCAGTACTGCTGAGCAGAGAGATGAAATACCAGTATATCACTCAGGCAACATTCATTTCTCATTAGGTCTCTTCCACAGATGGTAAAGCTGAACACCAGCTTTCCTGTCTCACTCATCTCCCATGAAATGCTATTTGTGTCCTGGCAGTGCTTGTAATCACCTTTATTACCCAACATGTGCTTTTAGCACCATGAGCTTATCTATGGTTAATGATATTTCTATATGCTTTCAAAAGACATAATTTTCGGAAACTTGTAAATTGTACATTTTTTGGGTTTTAATGTTAGAAGAAATAAACTAGAATTAATACAACATGCTCTTGCCTAGCCCTAGGGAGGAACTAAGAGTTGGCTTTACAGTCAGACATATCCTTCAGAAATGTAAATTAACAACAGACTCAAAAAAGCTGTATGTTATAGAGCATGACATAGCTATGAAGGAACAGTTTTCCAGCTCCAGTGCTGACTAAAAGCTAACATTTCTTTCCATCTGCTTTCAGTTTCAACTCTACTTATCAGGCCATTTAGTTTTAGAAGCATTTCTCTTTCAGTGTAGAAGAGTATTTAGTTAAGTATTCAAGTCCCTCTCCAAAAGCTCTGCTAGTTCTTCACAAGACTCTGACAGTCATTTACTGGCTTTAGGCCTTTGTTGACTCAAGATCAACAAATAAGACTATCAAAAAAAGAAGATTTAAGATATATCTTTCCATAAGCACCCAAATGTCCACCTTGAAAGCTCCATACATCTTGAAAGAAATTAATGAATCCAGAAAATGTTTACAAGCTTTTAGCTTATTTCTGCTTTTAGTACCTCAAAAAAATAAGTTGTCCCTTCCACAAGGAAAAGGCTGTACAAGACCTTGTAAGGACCTCTCTTTTTTTGTTGTGATAAAGTATTGTCAGCTCATAAAAAAAACCAAAACCACTCTACCTCAGATCTTATCTATCACAGTAAAAATCAGAGCTGCTGGAAACTCAAAGTTAAGATTCTAAGTGACACTTACAATTTCTCTATGAAGTAAAAATCATCAGATGATTTTCACAGCTGCTCCTTGCCGCAGTAAATAAAATAATTTAGAGCATAGATAACTTTTAATTCTTTGGGCTAATGAGTGTAAACAATATAGACAAAAACTACAAAACCAAACAAAAAACCACAACTGCCCTCAAAAAAACCCCCAAAAACAATAATTAAAAATCACTCAAAAAAAAAACCACCAAAAAACCCCCCAAAACCAAAACCAAAACAAACAAAAAAAAATCCCAAACAAAGGCAAAATAAAAAATCCCACCCATGTTTTATTAGAGTAGAAAACATTTCTAGCTTTTTACACAGGACAGTCAGAATGACTAAATCAATCAGAACAAAATCAACCAAAAAAAAAAATTGTAGACTTGCTGCCATGTTGGCCATGATAGAGCAGGACCAGGGTGGGTTTCTGGCTCCTTGACCCCTCTCAGGACCTTCCTTCTCTTTCAAGCTCTCTTCCCTCCAGAAGATACCAGCTCACCTGCATGCTCTCCTAAAAGAGAGCATAACATACAGACGTGGGCATTGTGCATCACACAAGTCCTTACTAAAGTAACATTAGGCCTGATGAATCAAAATCTTGAACATGGCTTTACTTTGCTAATGTCAATAGCAACTGATTGCTATGCATAAGGGTTAAGATTATACAGTAATATCTGTAAAATCAGGTCTAATAATAAAGACTGACAGCTGAATTATGCAGATAGCTTTAAGCCCAAGTAAAAGAGAGATGTTCACAAGTTAATTATTCAAAGGAAAAATTACTTATCTGAAGCTGTGCTTCATGCATGATCTGATTATTATTGCATGAAGTGATCTTTTCTTCTAAACCTTTTATGAGTTAGAGTACTGGACTGATTTCTGGTCTAGAGTTTATTTTCCTCATGGCAATTTATATGGAGCTGTGTTTTGGACATATGATGTAAAGAGTGTTGATAACACACTGATGCTTTAGTCATTAAAGAATAGTGCGTACACAGTGTTAAGGCCTTTTCTATTTCTCACTCTGGCCGGCCAGTGAGGAGGGTTTGGGTTTGTCTGGAGCAAGGAAAACCAATTTTATTTTTAATATATAAAAACAAAAGTGCACAAGAAGCTGGGAGGGGATGCAGCCAGGATAGCTGATCCCAACTAACCAAAGGGATATTTCATACTATATGACGTCATGTTCCACAATAAAAGCTGGGGGACAAATTTTCTTGGGCTATAGTGGCTCAGAGACTGTCTGGCATTGGTTGGCTGGTGATGAGTAATTATTATGGTTTGTCTTTTTGTTTGGAGCTTTTGTTTTGTTTTGGTTCAGGATTTGTTTATTGATTTTTTTTTTTTGGGGGGAGGGAATTTACTTGTTGAACTGTCTTTGTGTCAACCCATGAGTTTTCTCTCCTTTACTGTTCTGATTCTCTTTCCCACCTCCTTGAGAGAGAGTGAGCAGTTGTGTGATGCTGAGCGGCCTAGCAGGGTTAAACTACAAGTACGATTTGCAAACGTTTAAGTACTCAAGAAACACTAAAGAGTTTGTTTCACATATCTTCAAGCAGCTGGATGTAGTGTTTTAGTAATTAACTGTTTTTTAAGTGCTATTAGCTGATGCTTCAGTGTTATAGTGGCTTGCAGCATCATGGCAGATCATGGATCTGTAAAACAAATATCATAGATATTAATTTCAGAGCTATCAGATATCAAATGTGTGATGTACTTGTTATTTTGTTTATTCTTGTATCTTGTTTTATAATTCTAATAAAGTAACAATGTTCACATTAATTGCTTTAGAATCAGATTTGTAAACACATGGAATCTCTTTTCACATTAGTGCTTTGTCTGACTTCATATGAGTTCCAAAACTAACATTTTCACAATAGCAAATGACACATTACTTATCTTCCAATTTTTTTTGTTCAAAGAATTGGGTTTTGTTCCAAATTGAGTTTTTTAAAAACTTTTTTAACTAGAATATCAGCAACCGGAGAAATTCAGACCCTTAACATTCCCAGGATCCTTTCTGTCTTTTACTCTTTGTCTTTTATTCTGCAATTACTCACACTCGTAAAATCTCAGTCACTTGCAAATTCTCCTGACTGAATAGTTAATCCTTCTTTGCAGTCTTATCCAACTGGAAAATCAAACCTGAACTTTTGTATCTGAGCATCTACAAATTATTTTCTAAGGATATTCAAACTCCCAGTAGTCCATAGGTCACTTTCTATACCATCATTTTTCCACCTATTGCGGAATTCCACCTTTGTCTATTTACTCTCCTATCTCTGAACTATACATACACAGTAAGCGTACAGTACAATACAATAAGTATTCCACCATGGCTGGTGCTGCAGCTTTGTGCCCTATACAAAATGCTTCCCCAGGAAATGGATTCACAAGTTGATTAACCAGTCTCCTTTTCATATGATTTTATGGGTGCCATGACCGAGAAGCAGACAGTGTCATTGAAGGTCATGCATGATACTAAATCTTGTGACTAAGGAATACGTATTGGCATCTATAGGTAGGCATCACATGTCACTGAGTCCTCATAAGGTTCCTAATATAATCTAAATTGCAAGCCACCTCTGGATAGCGGAATTCTTTCCATAAAGAACACTAAATTTAAATTTAAATGTGTTTTCTCAGGAGCTTGTACTGATGAATTTTGAAAATCTCTGAGGATAGAAGTATGACAAAGTCTGAGCCCCTCTTCCAGCACTTCTAATTGTGGAAAATAATTTCTTTCTGTCCAGTTGGAATTTCCCCCTTTGTAACTTCTGGCCTTTTGCCCTCATTTCCTTTTGCTCTGTGGATCTGAGGAGAATATTGATCCACCTCTACAACCCTCCCTTTGGATAGTGAAAAACTAAAATGAGATATCCATAACCTTCTGTTTTCCAGGCTAAACAAATAAACTTCTGACTGAAGTTTCTTTTATGTCATGTGCTCCAACTCTCTGCCCATGACTGAGGTATGATGGCACTCAGGTGAGCCCATTCTGGTTTTCCAACATTTTTCTTCTGCTACATATACAAAACTAGAAACAGTAAGTGCAGATTCGTCAACACTAAATGAAGAGAAGAAATGACAGACTGTCCTTGTGACTCTTAATATTACAGCCCAGTATGTGATTAAATTTCCTGCTGCAAGGAAACATTGCTGATTCATATTCCATTCATACCTCAAAACTCTTGGATTCTCTTTTGCATAGCTACTACATACTGCCTGAGTCCTCAGACTACACATTCTCACATTCGTGTTTGTTGATATTCATGGGATACCTGTGGTCCAGTTCCTTCAGCTTGTCGAGTTACTGACAAAAAAATTTCTGAATCCGAGTATACTACTTCATAATCTGAGATCATGAGAATACACAGAAGTGAAGATTTAGTTAAACATGACCATTATTCATGCATACCATATTTGTGGATATGTCTCAGATAATCCCCAATGCAGAAGTGAAAACTGGAAGACAGTCCTTTTCTGAATAGCTTCTAAGCTATGGAGACATCACACCAGCGCAGAGACCTATTGATGGACATTAAAAAGAAATAATGAATTCACAATGGTTTGCATAACAGGACCAAGCTATTACAATATCTGTTTAGATAACTTGTCTGCCTGCTTTCAAACTTCTTTTTCCTCTTTGTGGAGGGGCTGTGTGAATAAATATGCTGGTTTTGGAGACAGATGGTTACATCACTTGATACTGCTGATGTCCCAGTCAAGTACTGACAATAAATTTAAGTTTGGTGTGTTTTTTTTAAGAACTGCAGTAACATTCCTAGACATAAGTGGAGAATTAAATAAAATTTGGTGACCTTGGGAGCAAATCTCTTCTGAGGTAATTCTGAGCTCATTAGTGAGTATATATGTGTGTAGTGGGGAAGTACATTGAATTCTCTGTGGCAAAAGAAAACTGACCCTTAGAGTTCTTACAATCTGTTTGGCAAGTCAGTAAAAATTTTAAGATTAGCACAGAGTGTACTACAATGAAGAGATGCATGTTGCTTACTTACAAGTTACACACAGTGTAAAAATATACATGATTTCAGAAAATATATATGCAAACAGTGATGATAAGATAAAATACTTACCTGTATGGACATGCTGGTATGTAGTGAGGTAGTGCATTACACTGTCAGTCCATTCGAACATTTGCCACCATTCAGAATTCAGTAAAACTATTAATGATTTCCTGTATCTCTGGTGAAATGGGTGCATGGAAATCTGAAAATTGAGTGAAAATTCGTCTGCAGCAAATAAAAGATTAGTCCTTGTAGGGAAGAAAATGGATTCAGCATGCAAATCCACAGAATCATGCAGTAGAGAAAAAGCAAGTTACATAAACTCAATGTAGGTTAGAAAAGACAAATAATGAATGTTGTAAATAGGCCACCCTTAAGCACAATAATGATCTGTGCTATTAAACTCATAACCTAAGGGCCACACCTAATTTTCCATCTGCATTGAGAGTTACAGCAGGAAGGTAAACTGTAATTGCTACTAAGTTGCCCCAGGCTTGATTACTGCTTTTATTATAAAAGGGGGGAGGAGGAGGAAGGTCGCACTGTATTTTTATTTATATTTAAGCAACTCCTAACAGAAGACCTTACTAGTATTACAAAACGGAGTATAAATTATGTATACATTTATGTGTAGTAAACAACATAATGCTCTTGTTCAGAATCTGGTTTGGACTCAAGAAGTAGAAAGGAGAAATTCCTTTGGTGTTTCATGAAGTATGTGATATATATTCATATAGTCTTTCCCATATTATTACTGAGGCATGAAACATTTGCTTTGCATGTTCTCATACATCCTTTGATAACAGTAAAACACTTTTAGGACTCATGTCTGTGTTACTTGCATTGAACCATGGTCAGTGAATCTCCATTTGGTTTACTACTTCAGTTGTAGGAAAAGGGAATTGGAATAGATGAAAAGAATTAACTAAGGGACTACAAAGAAAATGTGCAATTCTACATACTAGAGAATTGGTAATAAATCCTTTTGAAACAATTCAGAAAGTTCATTCTTTCAAGTAGTTTTTCATGATGCTGATAATAACAGTACTACTAATTAGTGATCTTTCTTGTACTACAGACACACATTTATACTATGCTTTAAATAATCTGCAAGGTAGGGAAATCGTATCTGAAAACTCTACTGTACAGAATACAAACTTTTCAAAGAAAAAGTGTTTTTGTGAGACACTAAAAATAGTGAAAAATTCTTTGCTTCCAAATCATGAGACTCCAGCAATCATTTTTAAGGGAAAAAATAGGGCAAAACTGAAGAGAAAAGTGATGTGTTACCATCCAAAGCAAAGGATTGTATGCATTATATCTGTAAATGTTACTCACTTTCAGACTGTGACTATATAAATTAATTACAACATACGTTTATCTCCAGTATTCAAACCTTAAACAAAATTTATTGCTTTGCTAGCAACGTATGTGAAATAAAATGCACCATGAAGAAGTTCTAAGATGCCCAGCTATAAAAGCTGATGAGAGCTATCTGCAGGGAGCCAGGACAGCAGTCTATGAAGACAGTTTTGCCTCTTAGGCAAAAGGACACTGGATTACAGTTCCCTTTACTTTTGTTTATTCTTGCTTGCTTCCTTTTTTGCCATAAAAGCTGAAATTGTTTTCAAGATGTTACTTTTCTTACCAAAGAAAGCACGAAGCACTTTAAAAACCCCACTTCTTTTTCCCCTCAGGTAATATCCAAACATAAAATAGCACTGGAGTAATCTTGACCTAGTTGAAGTCCAAAGAAAAATCCTTGTGGACTTCAAAGAGACCAGCAGTGGATCAGCGTTCTTGTAAGGCTGTGCTATTTGCCATTCAGAGATTTATTCAAACTTCCTGATGTGTACCAGACCCACCTAGTGGTGTTCTACCAGCTCTGCTTTCAAAAAGTGACCAGACTTTCTCCAAGACTCTTCTCCTGAAACAGAATTGGGAAGAGCTCCTTTACACTCCTGTAACTCTAACATATATCTTAGCTCTGCCTTCAGGTGCATATAAGGTGGATATCAAACTTTCATCCTTTCATCGTACCCTAAGCAGAGATAACACACTACTGAGTCTTTACTGAACAAAGAACACATTACAGCAATCATCTCAGGCAGTAAATTACTTTGCAAACTGTGCCACAACGAAGCTTATTAAACATGGAGCACTCAGCGCAGCCCATTTCTCAGCTGAAGAACTGCTACTGAGGAGAATATTACACCAGCAATGAACTTGACCTAATATCCTTGGAAAGATCATTCTAGAGTGTCATTTCTGCGAAGAGATACAGCTGTGAGACACAGAGGAAGGAAGAGGGCAGTAGTTCAGACCTTTTCATAGGAACAAAATTCACTGATTATGTCCTGGAGATTTCTGACTGTTTTAAAATTTAAATTAACCACACAACTCAGCTCTGGCTTCTCATATTAGCACATGGTTGCTTTAAAAAATATTCCATAGCTAAGCAGATTAGAAGAAGAAAGCTTTTTCGCTTACCTAATCTGACTAAAATTTGTTTTGTTGAAGCAGAGAGAATAATATGTCCTTCCATATAATCTTTACAATACAATTAAAGGTTTGGCTTGCCAGGGAGTTCTCAAAAAATTTGTGAATTTCTCAGAAAAATGCATATCTTCTGATAAAAGTTAAAAGGAGAGGATTGGGGAAAAAACATTATTATCAGAGTGTCAGTTGAGGGAAGATACTTTATAAGGGCCATGAACATAATCAGAGGGCTGAAACACGTTCATTCCTGTGACAAAAGGGTAAGAGTGTCGGCGTTGTTCAGCCTGGGGAAGAGGAGGCTCTATGGAGACTATTGTGGCCTTTTAATACTTAAAGGGGCTTATAAGAAAGAGGAGACAAACTTTTTAGTAGAGTTTGTTGCATTAAGATAAGGGGTAAAAGTTTTAACTTGAAGAAGGGTCAATTTAGATTAGACATAAGGAAGAAGATTTTACAATGCTAGAGGTGAAACACTGGAATGCGTTACCTAGGGAGGTGGTAGACGCTGATCTAGTTGAAGATGTTCCTGTTCATTGCAGGGGGATTGAACTGCATAAAGATATTGCTAGAACTTTGCTAACAAAGTCTCCTACCTCATCGAGCATTTTTAAAACAGCCAGTCATCAAGGTAGCTGAGCACTCAAACATATTTATACTTTTAAACATTTATCTAAAATGAAGAAAATGCATATACCTTTTATAATTACTTCTCTGTTAATAATAAAAAACCTTAAAAGTAAAGTAAAATAGGTCAAAAAAGGCTACAACTGAAGAAAAGAAACTGCATTTGGAGCAGAAAGCCGTTTCTCTGTTGCCTGAATACTTAAATCTTGACTACAGCTGTAGCTAGCTCAGAAATGCATTTGCAAGTGTACAGCATGTGGTATGTAGGGCTGATGACGGACAGATTAGCACACTGTCATAGGAAGATTGAAGATGAGAGAATTTTTTCACAGAAGTGACAGAAGGATTAGCATACAGTAGGGAACTAATGTCTCCTAATGAACATAAAAGCTTCACAAGAAATGACTTAAGCTTCGAGCTGTGTGACTCATTGAAATCTCAGTTTACTATCAATTCCAGCAAGAAGAAAAATAGAGGAGGAACTGAAAGTGTTTTGGGTTTTTATTTTCAAATTGAGAAAATAGATTCATTTTAGAGAAAGAACAGGAATGTTTTGTTTCACTTCATGTTTTTCTGTTTAGATTTGGTTTGATGTTTCTTGCAAAATGGAAAAACACCAGAAAAACAATGGGAAGAGGAAAAATTCATTTAAACAAGCTTTTTAGCTCTTTCAATCTGGAGGTAAAAAGAGGCTGAAGGGTGTAAAATCTAATGGAAGTTAAACTGCAAAAGATTTCTGTGATACTCAATAGGTTTTTTTCTTGTGACTTGTGATTTTATAGCAAATCACACTGAACCTTAGGATTTCATTCTGGTGTAACCAGATTGCTCAGTAGACAGAGAAAATACTCTGCAAGGCAAATTCTGTGACCATTCTTTTGTCAAAACTTTGATGTGGTAGATGGAAAGTTAACTGAGAGTTTGAGAGGGCTTTGTATTACAATCCTAGTAGCAGCTGTATAGGAAATGTAGCAAGAGACTGCCTCACACCTACCAGGTGAGCTCACACCTACAAAGTGTGTCAAAAGGTGTGATGACCGATAAAAGATATTTTCTTGGAGATTCAGGTACTGGAAGGCAATATGGGGTGGGGTCACTCATTGCAGGTGAGAATCCACTGTTAGAAATGTGAAGGTATATGGCACAACTGAGTGATTTAAAAGTGCACTTAGAAAAGCGTGTGTAAATAATTTAAAAGGCTTTTAGAAATGTGTGGGGCAGGGTCCTCTAGTCCTGAGAGAAGCTGCTTTTAATTTAAATCAATTCAATTAAATACATAGAAGCACACGGGAAAGGTCATGTGCTGTTTAACCAGGATGGATGTTCTGTGCTGCACTCCATTTAAACATTTGTATAACAAAAGAATAATTTGGTTCAATGAAGATTCCAATCTTGCAATGGAAAACTAACCTGTGAAAGGAAAGGACTATTTTTTGTTTGGATCTCCTAGCTACCAGGATCTCCAGTTTACCCAATGAGTCCATAAACCCCAGATTAACTGCCAATGAAGGAGTAAGAATGTACATATGGAGTAAAGCCTCAGATCTCTCTTTCTCTAAAAGTTCACAGCTAAGTCAGATTAAAACTGTTGGCAATCAACACTTTCTTGTTATATTTTAAAGTTTATATTGATAAAGATGATTCTGAAGTTAAAAACTAAAAGTTTGGATTTTTGCTTTCTAGGGGTATTCACCGTGGCTGTAAAGTGTGTGACCATTACCTTATCTTAAGCATGTGTAATGCTATAGCAGCAGCTGCTGTCTAAGCTATCCCTGTTATTAAAAAGAGAAGTTGGTCCTTTTGTGAAATTTACTACCACATTTACCCAATCTCATAATGTCCAGTCTCTCACAGAATTGAGTCTGCTTTCTCCAGAGTCAGACGGATTTTAGATGAGTTTCTCACCCATAAACTGATTCTTCTGATCATTTGAATGAGCAAAAGAAAAGCCTAGGCTAAAACGTTAAGAGAAATGCCCAGGTGAGTAAGCAACTGTCAGCTATCTGCACTTAACATATGCTAAGGTGTCATGCCAACATGTATTTCAACAAACACCAAGTATTTCTTTTTAGGATATCAAGAAAGTGTACAGAGCTCTGCAGCTACTTTGATTATATTATATCATATACCTGTCCATTCCAGTAGCATGTAATCCTGAAATGAAAAAGCTCCACAAGAAGTGTTTGAGGTTAAGCAATTTTTGTGCAAATTACACTGGAAGAGCGTGACCATGTTTTCTTTATTGATAGGATCCTATTAAGATTGTATACTTTTCAGAAGGCACTGGTATTTTGTCCGCAGGAAGCCATCTACAACACCTCCATTTCAGATAGTCAATATCAGCAACTCACAGGACTGGAAGTATGCTGGCAAGAATAAACTTCTATCATTGTCAAATCCTTGTACTATAGGAATGTATTCTGCATAGTGCAGATTTCACAACAGTCAGAAACTATAATTTTAACTACCAAAACCCATTTTGTTTTAAAATTGATATCTTCAGAAAATCAGTTTTGTTGTACCTATTTCCCTTTTTTTTAGGTACTGTGCTCTATCAGTGATTCTTCCTTGTACAAAATCCCATCCATCACTGAATCTTTCTATCCAGTGCCCTCATATTTTTTTGTTTCCTCAGTCCATCTCTCTGATTATCATATGCTAGCCTGGAAACGAATCCGGCTAAATCTCAAAGCAAAGCTTAGGCAGTACGAAGTGTGTGCACAGGTTCCCTGCTGCCCTTTGAAATACTTGCCATGTGTTGTCGATGAAGAAGAAATTTCAGACAGATATCTTATTAATGCAGTTTTCCTTTGTTCATTAGCCAAGTACATATTTCATGACATGCTGGGATTTAATTTTCTCACTATGTAAAGGGTAGTACTAGTAATTAGCAAAGATGTTGCAATGGTGTGTGTGGGGAAAAAGGGGGGCTGATGACATTGCAGCTTCATAATTAACACTGTCAAACATAGTGTGCTCTGTCCCTCATCCTATATCATAGCGGTAGTTGCATGGCTGTGGACCACATGAAACGAGACGTGTGTCAAACCCCGTATCATAATATGTATCACAGAACAAACACAAAAGTATAATGGCTACTGATTTTTAGAACCGGGTTCAAAACTGGGTTCCAAACTAGGTTCCACTGTAAAGCTTGTTTAAGAAGTTCTGTTTTGTACAGAATCATTACCAAAGAAAGATTCTCCTGCCTTGAAACAGAAGATTTAAAAAAATTTTAACATTTTATTATGTTCTTCGCAAGCTTCAAATTCACATGAGAAACATATCTCTTCTTTCTATATAAAATAAAATTTAAGAAAAATTTAAGAGAATAGCAATAAAATCCCTTTCTTGATACAGAAGGAATAGTAGAGGAGCACTTTGAACAATATCTACCTTTCCTACTGCGAATATGTGCTTACTTACATATCTAATCAACTAGATAACGGAATAGATATTCTGATAGCCAGTTCTGAAATTCTAATAAACTAAATAAATACATAAGATGTCTTTGACTTCAGTGTTTCAACTTGGATCTTTTCTGACTCAGAGGAGAAGCCAGTTATTGGATTTAGATGGTTCCATGATGTTCTCCAGTAAGACAAACATCAATTTTATCACACAGAGTAAGGAACGTATTACAGAGAGTTGGAGGCAAAGAAACCTCCCAGTTTTCCCTTATTATCTACACCTTCACCCAAGAAAGTGTAACTTACTCTTTTTTCACATTTTTTTAAATTATATATACTGTAGCTCATGGAATAAAGAGTAACAGCGTCACTTGAGGTCAGATATTTTGGTTATTACTTGCAAAGTGTGTTATGATTAACTGAAGAGACTATTGGAAAATATGGAAGATAATACAAACTTCTGTAAATTTTGCACAGGTGAGATAAATCATGTACAAAAATTATTCTTCAGTTCCTACTGAAGTGGAAAGGAAAATGTGGACAACCAAAATTAGTTTATCTCTAAATCTTTTTACCCTACAGAAAGTTTACTCTATTTTCATTACATTCTGTACAATTTGTTTAAACTGTGCATTTGTCAGCTTTCCCTGTGTAGTTATTTGGTCTTGCATGTGCAATATCTTTTGTTATGAAATTCCTTGTTTACTCAATGAAAATTATCTTACTTGAAAATGGCTTGCTTTAGTATGATGGTTTAGTTTTGTTTTCAAGACAAATAAAACACGATTCTTTTTCAAAAAAACCTTTTTATACTGATTTGTTTTACCTGTTTGATATATTGCAATAGGTTGGTGTGAAGAATATATTTTTGATTCAGTTTTCTTCATTGAAGTGTATTTGCTTTTGTTATTCCACTTACCTTTTCATATTATGTCAGTTTTTCACCACCATTGCTATTGGAAATAAAAAAAATTGAAGCTACTCATTGCATGTACTGTTTTATGAATTTGGATTTCTCATATCAACACGCGTTGAATATGTATTTAATGTACTGCATCAAATAGTCTTGAACTCAGAACTGGAATTTATTCACAAATCTTTCTAGCAGCTGACTGGCTTAGAATTAATTTCTGTGTTCCCAGTGAGCTAAAGCCTCATACCTAGTGCTGCCAGTTATTGATCATGCACATGGGAGAACATTGCAGAACAGTTTTGGTTTTCCTAGTCAGACAAGTTGTTCATCAGCATTTCAGAGAACTATTCCAGGAACTCTTTCTGGATATAATCCAATATAATTTACAGGTCATTGAAATCAACAAAGTGATGTCAGAGTAGCAAGCACTACCCTTCAGAAAAACAAGTTATCATAAGCCTAATGAATAGGCCAGTTTCCCAAATGGGACAAAATTTCACTAAGTTTTCTTCCCCTAAAAATATGAGTCACAGTATATTGAAAACCATAAGTGAAGTCTTTCACTGGTGATATACACAGAATATATGGCTTTTTGTTCTTCCACGCTACTCATTCCAAGCTCACAGTTGTTCCTGACAGAACTGAGTCCTGGAGCATTAGAGATAGAGCTGGAAATCCAGCAATGCAGTTTCCTCACCCTTGTAGATGTGGGTGAGCCTAGCAATATATGTAAATAGTTTGCCATATGTAGAGCCATATGTAAACTTCTTCACAGTCAGGATAATAAAAACATTGGGGAGGGGGGAGCCTTTAAAATGACTGATGTAGTCAGTTTGTATGTAGGGAGAAAGTACGTACATTTTTAATCGTGACTTGATTTGTTATTGTTGTTGCTCTGTGCTGCATTCAGAGAAACCCAAAGCAGAATTAAATCTAAAATAAAGAATTTATTTTATTTCAGTCAGAATGATAGCTGTGTAACCAAGCTACAGATTTTAGTTGGATGCTATTGTGGATTATGAAATATTCATCACTATTTCAAAGGTTGCACATGGCTTAGAAAATATTATTAAATAAATTATACATCCTCTCCCTAACTGCATATTTTATACCTCTTTACCAGATGGGTTTCTACCTAGCATCATTGTTATTATTATTCACTTAGTTTTAGCTGAGGCTGCATAATTTTGTATTACAGATGTAGTAGTAAGAATTCTATAACCATTTGCTTTTATACCAATGCAAATCACTGCTGCATACACAACATACTTTTGTTTCCTATTCTATCTGCCACTTCTTAAAATACTGGTAAAAAAGGGGGAAAATGTTGTCCAGAAAATATTATATTACTCCAGTTAAAAAAAAGAAGTCAATATTCATATATTCTAAGGAAATACAGGGAAAAAATAAAAACAAAACAAAATATGCAAACAAACAATAAAACGCCAACCCCCCGCAAAGAAACCAACATATTTATTTCAATATTGTCTCCCAGGTTAGGATTAAGTTCATCTAACTTTATAATTTAAAAGTTAAATGTTGGCTGAGATGGCCACTTAGTCTTCCTATGTAGTCAATGAAAGAAAAACTGATGCAGCCAAAGTGTCATTCTTTCTACTCTCAGCCAGCTGTTAGGACTTCTCTGAAGGTGCTCATCTCTGTTTCTAGGATTCTAAATAGCCAACTCAAATGTACACATGTGGCACAAACTGATGAGTTCAGGTAAGCTGAATTACTCATCCTGAATTTGCTTTATATCTGCAGGCATTTCTGCAGTTGTTGTAATGTCAGGTTTAAACAGAAAGGTGACTGCAGCAGTATTGTTTTCTTCATACATCCCTTAATTGTAGTCAATACTTCTGGTTACATGTAAGTAAATATTATCAATGGGGAAAAAATAAAATAAATTCTTAGCTTTTAAACTTGCAGAAACAAATGTTTGAATTAACTACATTTTCATGGGTACTGCAAAAATTCTTTTAAAAAAAGTGACAGAAGTCTCATCAAATGAGGTATTTACCACTGGAGGAACTGTGGCACCAGCTGCTGTAATCAAAGGAGCAGTCAGACCTTCAGGCCTCCATTCATCAAGCCCTCACTTCACACTCAGTGATTTGAGAAATACCAATACAAACGAGGTTGCAGAGGTCTAGAAATCAACAACAGCTTCAGAACAGGTAAACAATAGTCATAAAAGTCAGTTTCCAAAGCTTGCAGTGAAGTAGCTCAAATTTGAAAATGATTCTTGGCAGCTTTTCTACACCCATTCTTATGTCTGACTTTTTGACTGAAAGCTTTTGATAGTTCATGCACTTAAAATAACATGAACCTCTGTAGTTTTTGTTGAATTGCTGGAGAGCTCAAACAGATAAAACAAATCTTACATTCAGAAGACACAGCAGTGGCCAATCCAAGAAAATCTGAACTGGATGAAAAAAAAAAAAAGAAAAATTCTCATCACTTTTTTTCCCCCCACCAAAATGTCAGCAAAAATCACTAAGGAAAAATGATGGCATAATTAATAATACCAGTAATATTTTCTCATTACTAATCAAAGCCTAATTTGCTTTTCTCACAGTTTAAAACATTTATTTTTAGCATGTGTAGCTAAAAACAAACAAACAAACCAACCCCCCCAACCTTTTATCTGGATTTGTTGCCTCTAAAATTCATGGTTTTCTTTTCTATTAAGACACAAAATCCACCCACCTTCCAAAAGAAATCTTGGCACTTATTTTCTGTGTCCTAAATCCCTATGGTGAAATTACTTGCTTTCAATACAGTTTTGAAGCTACTGCTGGTTTACTTAGAAGTGGGTTAAAATAAGTACAGACTCTTCAAGAAAACTGAAAATCTCCGATGTGTTAAAAAGTGTTCTAAACCATTTTTCATCAGAAGGATGAGCTATTCTCAAACAGACTCCTGTCTCCTCCCTACCTGCTCTGGCTTTCTCTGCTTTGATTTTACAATAGCAATACTACAGTTTAGCATACTGGGATATAGCACTATGTTAGACAAATAAGAACACAAACAAAATATTGGGTACAGAGCCTGACATCTGAAACATGCAAATTTGAATGCTGCAGCCACAGATTGCCAGAAAAAATAGTTATGAATTTCTAGAATGCCCTTTCTTTAAGGATATCAAGTAGGACGTGATCCTGCTGCAAGAACTTTCCTAAACCTTTTGCTCTTATGAAGCAGAGAAGAAAACTGGGAACTTCAATGATCTCTGGGAAATGAAAATTTCCCTGGGATGGTCATTGTTGGTCAGAGGGGTGACACATTACTTTTGCCTTTCAATCTCTTGCTGGAAAAATCTTTTGACAAAGACAGGATTTATAACACCCGATTTGGATACAGAGATTCATCCAACAGAGAAATATTTGCTTTTACAGTGTGTATTTTCTCAACAACAGTAATCCAGGAAAACATCAGCAGGAGTAACTGGAGCTTTATACAAAGCTTGACTAGGGTGAATTATCAAACACAAATATAAAGCAGTAAGGTTTAGCCTTTCAAGAAATACTGTCTCATATGAACACTGAAAATTCAGAAACTGTTTGCCTTGATTGTCTGAAAAACGCTGGGGACTCTAGAAACCAAGCTGTCTTTCTGAATAAAAGATCTAGTTGTTAATGGAAAGAGTTGCCTTTAGCAGACAAACTCTTTGCAGTAAATTGGTACTGCTTTCTCTGCTTCATTCTGTGCATTTGTAATCTTTGAAGCCGAATTATATAAGGAATCAAACAATGTAGATATTTGCCCATAATTCAGTTATGATATGTTTGATGTTCATGATATAACACAGACCAATATCATTAGTACAAGTCTGCACATTTAGATGAGTTCACATGTGTTCTTACTACTGTATATCAATTTCCAGACACAATGTAAAACGTTTTATTGTCTACATCAGAAGAAGCAATACATAAATTTGTTTTTTAAATACTTCGCAGAATTAAATAGAGAAGCAAATCACATTTGAGAAACAAGGGCAGAAATTCCCATGGAAGAAAAGGGAAAACAGGGCAAGCTGTAAAGAGTGTGCAGTTGTTCGTCTTTGTCATTAATATTTTTATGTAGTTCTTTAAAAGCCTGTTACAGGAAATAATAGAGGAAGAAATCATCACATTTCTTATCCAGTCATCTGGATTTTACTGCAGGTTGAGATTTCATAAAATCTAACTTCAGAGTTAAAAAGTTCTGGGGGATTGATGTGCTCATTTCAGGGAAGAGACACAAGATGAATCTGCTTCAAATCTCTGGCCAATGCAGGGTCATCTCACAGAAAAAAGAGTATGCATCATATCACACCTGAAATCATTTAATGTTCTTCCTCTGTCTGGCATACGATGTAGATTACAAATAATAAATAAAATTAAAATAGTACACTGAGACAAGAAAATTTCTGAAGCACTTGTTGAAACAGAATTTACCCTGTACTAAAAACAAAACAGTTATTTTTTCCCTAAAATTTTAATGAGGAAAAAAACAACAGCCAACAAAAAGGTAATTCACTTTTAGCTATATCTAGCTTTTGAAATGTGAAAAAAAGCGCATTCAACGTTTTTATTAACCCACCATTTATATCTTCTATAATGTTTTTTATTTACAATGATTTAGATATACGTATTAATATTTTAATTCTTACCAGCTAGTTTAGGGAAACAAAATGTAGCATAGCAAATCTCAGTTTCTTGCAGACCTGAGGAGTGAAGTGCAATAGAGAGAAAAGAAAGAATTTAAAGAATATTATTTTTTTCACAGATTTAGTGCTCTAAAGTTTGGAATGTCAGGTTTCTTCAGCAATCAAACCCCACTACAGTGGAGTTGTTAAAGTGTCTGAGTACCTGCTGCTTAGCATATAAACAAGGAATATGCTAGTGAAGTTACTTCAACTACTGAGAAGAAAATTCCAGAACAGATTCAAAGTTGATGTTTACAAACTGGCAACTCAGAGGAGAGGCTAGTCACGCTCACAGGCAAACCAAGATCTGGAACATAACCATGGTCAAGAAAGGTTGTTCTCCTGAGAGTAGACAAAGGTCCAGAGCTGGTTAAAAAGAACAAAATCCATGGAAAATAGCATGAGGGGACAGAGAAAGGGGATGAAAAAAATCCTGAGGTAACCATCAAAAAATGTTCACAAAAATGAACACATTCTACATTTTTAGCTACACACTGATAGGGTTGTTAGTAGTCTTTCAAGTTGCTGTTGCAAAAACAAATCAAAGTTTAGTCCTTTATATCTAATAGCTGTGTGAACTATTATCTCTGACTCAGAGACAAATCTTCATTTTTTTTCTCTCTATTAATATAGAGAAACGTTCTATTATGTTACAAATTCCAGCCAAGTCTGAAAAAACGTAATATTGTCTAGCAATGCTGCAGTAGAAGTCCAAAGGCTTGGAGAATGCATTCATGAAGGAAATAGGAAAAATTAATGCCTTTCTTTTAATGTTCTTTTCTTTTGACACAATATAGTTCACTTTATTAAATGTTATTTTTAGCTGCAGATTAATTGCATTTGTAGACATATTTAATATGTAACTGAGTGCCAAAATTGATTTCATTTTTTTCTCTGAGTGACTTAGAATTCAGTTCTTTTATTTCTGGATGCATGAGTTCGAGTTGAAAGGTGATGGATGACAGAGGATTTTCAATTTTCCTACAAAATATGAAGCCTCAGATACACTACAGAGCACTTCAAAGTTCAGGATCTGGAAGGCATCCAAAATTATCTGAATGGTATATGTCCTGATTTTTGTTATAGCAAGAGGGAAGAGCAGACAGCAGAGTAGGAAAAAAAAAGATGAAAGAGTCTCACGGAGACTGCTGAGGATTGTGAATATAAATGCTGGCTTGAAGACAGATCATTGACTAAGAAAGGCAAGAGACCACAAAGAGGACAGAGTTCATCCTTAAGCCATTCTAAGATTATAGGAAAAAAGTAATTTAGATAAAATAATATAATATAATACAAATTCTTTGACCGAGATTCTCTTCAGTGACTTTTGTGATACAGAGTGACTGCTCCTTCATTCAAGTAACATTCCCTGGGATCTGTAGCACCTTCTAACCCACACTCATTTCTAGACATGGACTGCTCTGTATTAGCAGGCACTGACAGTGGTCAAGGTCATTTTCCCTCCATCCTGTTGCATTCCTGCACTCTCTTTGGGTGTCTCTCTGTGGCACAGAGGATGGAAGCACAAAACTCCAATCCTGAGTCTCACCCCACTTTCATGTTCAGATGCTTGCAGTCTACTCTCTGTCCATGGTACTTGGCAGGGTACAGGTTCTCCTTTGATGGACACTGTTCTCGTCCTATTCAGCTGTCTCCCTGATCCTGCTGGGGATGCTCTGGGATTCTAATGACCTATGATTCCCTGGGTGTTGTTTCATTAGGCAGGGCAGGAAATTCACCCAAGAGCAAGGTGCATCAGTTTGGAACAGACCATGTCCCTCTAGGGAAACACGTGACACAGGGCTTACCGCAAAGCCACAGGACCTTTCTCCTTTCTTCTGCACCTAAGTGAGACGGATCAACTCTCAAAATTCTCTGAAAGCGCAGTCGAGCATTTGACTCTTGTCTCCAGCGCTGTGCAATCCATACACTTGACCACTTCATCTTGGAGAGGGAACTTGTCCGCAGAGCATGTCTCTGGCTTATGAAAAGGTTAAACAAGCCATCAGCTCTTGCTGTAAGTTATCACATTTATTCTGTGAAGTTACCCTTAATACAGATTACAGACCTAGTATCTACAAATCTAGCATTTGAAAAGAATAATGTAACTCATTTATCTGTCTCCCCAAAACATTTCAGTGATCCAAACTCACCACTGTAGACTTTACAGAAGTCTTCTTTACCATTTACAGACAGAAAGTAGAGTGGAAAGGGGGAGTTACCAATGTTTTCTGCTATTTTTTCAGTGAAGGGAAGACACTTAAGATTAGCCCAGCTACTGGTTTCAGTTTAAAAACTCTACTTGATGCTTCAGAAGAAAACTAAAAAAATTAGCAATCATAAATTTGCGTCATATGTTCGGGTATCCTCTCATTACATAGGAAGCCAAAATTTCATTTGTAAGAGAAAGACTTATTTGGTAAGACATGAATTAAAGTGGCAAGGGAAAAAATAAAAGCAAAGCAAAACAAAACAAAAATAAAAATAAAACTCTCTTCCTGATATTTTTACAGAAAAAAAAATAAGTCTTCCTAAGCTTGGGATTTCATTGTCCAGAAATTATTGAGAAAAACTGCCTTGGATCCTTAGCAAAGAGCTTCATGCTCTGTTTCACTGTGAGACAGTGACTGAGGGATGTTATTTACTTTTCCCCAGGCTCCCCATCTCAGAATCCCTTTCTCCCTATGAATGAACTTTGAGTATATTATGTACTGCTAGGGCCCGTGAAAAGAAATTCTATTATGAAAGTTAAATCAATTACCTCTATCTATATAAACCTCTCTGCTAATGTCAGACAGTCATTTTATCTCAAGTCAATCACAGGCTGGGGGGCAGGGGGTGGAAGGGGCAGCCTGGTTTTGAGAGAGCATTTACAAACAGTCACACAAGATGTTATCATCTCCAATGTGATATTCATGCAAACCACTCAGTGGTTGAACTCGTCATTGAATTTCCTTCAGGTTCTCTGTTTGGACTTGTTTCCCCATAATGCTGACATCCATATTCTCCTTAGAATTTATTAGATGTTTATTGTGAAAGTATTCAATTCCATTCCAGACTGGTTTAACTAAAGATTCAATAGATGTATAATAGGACACTGCCTCTCAGATGAAAAAACGAGAATATAAGGAGGCAACACAAGCACAGCGCGTAATAGAGCAAGAACTAGGGCAAGAACTAAAGTTGGGTGACATTTCCAAATGGAAAAAAACCCCAGAGAATAATTTAGGTAAGACTAGTGGGAGGAGGAGGGAGTAGGAAGAGGGCAGAAGTAAGCAGAACATTCACAAGCTCACGACATAAAATCAGGACTGATGTGACAGGAGTGCAGAGATCAGCATCACACGCTAACTCTGGGTAATAAGACACAGATGTATTTTAGAGTTTTTCAGATAAATGTTACAACTTTGTTGCTCATTTAACATCAGAAGAATCAATGAAAAACTGCCTACTAGAAGCTTGAAAACTCACTGAAATATTTTCCTTCACTCCACAGATTAAAAAAACCCCAAAACCAACCAATCAACCAAATTAAAAAAAAACAAAGGGAGAGCTGACTAGACCTGACTACAGCCTGCTGAGAGTGGAGATTCATCCACAATATTTCCCACTTTCAGAGCACTTTCATTAATATCCTTCAGCTTACCTCAGCAGAAGTAACTCAGAACTCTTACATATAGTCACATTGTCATAGGTATTAGAATGGGCTACACACCAACATTTTAGTTTCCTGGAGAAAATAGCTTTGAGAAAAGGAATTGATTGAGATCAAAAATCCTTGGTTGATGCCTCTTTCTGTGTGTTGGGGGAAAGGGTGGCTTCTGCATAAAAAAAACCTTTGTGATAAGGTGTAAGCACTCTTGACTCTTTCTGATTTTCCCCTCTGCCCTCTATACATATGCACGCATAAAGACATGCATACAGGCTTCCTCTGCACTGCTCCTGGCCACTCCAAATGCTTATACTAAGTGGTTTCAGAGTTCATAGCTTGTGCCTGCTTTATGCATCCAGGTAGTTATAAAGTTAATAGAATTTCCTTCAGCATTCTTTGCTTCTTGACAGGACTTTTTTTTCTTGGGAAGCAATATGTATGACATTATCTGTTCAGTGGGATTGTTGGTTTTTTTTTTAAATTTTTCCACTTTCAAGTCTATACTGGAGTGAACGTGTTTTACCTCCTTATCCTACTTAATTTGGGAGGAAGAAGGCCTCAACAAGTTTTTAAAGAATTTATTTTCATTATATTTCTTAGTTCTCTTTTAATTTAATATATTTGCCCTTTTTGTTTCCCCTTTTTCAATTTTCTTCTGCCCTTCTCATAATTTTCTTTCTAATTATTTCTAAAATGTCATCAGTTGCCTTCTAAAATTAATTGGTCTCCCACTGTTTTCCTGCTTTCCTGTTCTACATTTACAAGATTCATATTTTATACTTTCTCCCTGTTGCTTTGTGCTGTGGAACAAATGGCTTATTTGTTATGCCACTTTTTCTTCAAAGCTTGGGGCACTGTGGCTAAATTTGTGACACTACAGAGCTCTATTGGCTCCATGTGCATTATGACTTTCTGAAGAGCAGTGCATGCTGAATGTGCCTTCTGTTAATGCTTACAAAGCATAACAACAGTGCTAGGAGCCCAGATTTTACAAGATCAGAGAAACCCTGTCTCGCAGAACTCAAAAGTCAGACTTTTTTTTTCTGAAAGTTTCAGAATCTGTATGTTTTGGTGGTGTTTTGTTTTTTTTTTGGTTGATTGGTGGTTATTAAATTAATTAAATTAATTTGGACTATGTTGAAGTTGCAAGACTGTACGGAGGGTTTTTTTGGTCTCAGTTCAGCTGAGAAAAAAAAACAAGTGAACATGCCACTCTCGAGTTACAAGCTGTAGCTGTTGAAGTGCTGGCCACAAGGGGTCCATGGAATGGTGACCATCACTGCAGTGCCATGCTACGAAGTGCCCCTTTTCTGCTGCTGAGGGTGGGTATGGAATGTCATGTGAACTGCAGAATCCTGTGGTGGGGTGTGCATGGGTGGCATGGTGTGCAAATGCTGGAGGTCAACGATTCCTGGCTTGACCCACTTACAGACAACTCCAAATGGATTTCTCTATTGTTTGGTCTGCTGTGAATGGAGATAGACTACTTTTGCGATTTGTATATTAACAGAACATCAACTTTCTCTAGGAATTGGACTGACTCTATTACTGTTACATGAAGTGCATTTACTAAACATTGTTTCTTGATATTTTGTAAAATGTTAAATATGGGTATAATTACTGATTGCAAAATCTAATTTTATGCTTGAATTAAGCTACTACACAACAGGTTTTTTTCAATTCACTAGTCAGTCATTGATTATTTGGTAAATTTATACACTGACATTTGTTATATATTTTTACAGGATTTTCCGACATTAATGTCAAGAAGGCAATTTCACTAACACCTCTCACATTTTTCGACATTCTTTTACAGTGAGAGTCTCATTTGAAATCATTGATTATTCTGCCCAAAGAAAATTCCAGGATGGATCTGTACATTACTGCTATTGCCTTTCCTGAATGGCCTGATACCTGATCACCTGCGGTCACAGTTCTGGAAGAATCTTCTTCAAAGATCTCTATCCAATAAATCAATACAGTGCTCTTAGTCTCCAAATTGCAAACCTGTGCAAAGATAAAAATTTAATCTGCTTAATATCACACAACCACATCTAGAGGAAGAATTGATAATGTGCTAAATCATTTATTAAAAAGAAAATTTCCTTTTATTTATTTACTAATAATCTAATAAATAGAGATCTACAATATGCTCAGTTATATACAGAATAGAACAATTTATATATATGTAGATATAATTTCCTCTTTTGTCTTGTTACAGACTATTCAGCATATAAAACCATTTTATATGCAGAGAACATATTTAACAATTATATTTTTCAAAATACTGTCCTGAATCAGTAATTTACCCCGAGAAACAAGGATGTGTTCTAGACTGATGTTATTACAAAATGCTAATGAGATTTACTTTTAATAAGGATGAGAGCTCAGAGATCAGCAAAGAATAGGAACATAAAAGTGGTGTTTCTTAATCTATAAGACTGGTTGAAACTAATTTTCAAAGAAAATATGATATTCAGCTAAAGACCAGCTTAAGAGTTGATGACTCTAAAATTGGAAATTTAAATAATACATATATTTAGATACAGAACCAAATGCTAGATTTACTGAAAGTTATTAGGCTCTCTATCAAATAAATCAGTTACTGGATGCCCTTGTAATTTAACTGAGTAAGATGCTGAGATAAGAATGAAAATTTTGCAGGATTGTTTATCAGTCAGTTTGCAGAAAATCTCTCTTCATGGTCTACCGTTATTAACAGATAAGCTTTATGATTTTAGCTGAGCTATGGAAGTCCCACATTAAAAGTGAATGTGCAAAAGCCCATAACTCCTAAAACCATAAAGATTCTTCATGGAACAATTACAGGGAAGTATTGAGTTCTACTTTTAATTAAAAATATATTTAAGCCTGTATTGCAACTCAACGAAACAGAAAAATTACTTGCTGCTGAAAAGGTCAACACATCCAAAATGCCCATGCTCATGCAGTAGAGAGCTCTGTATCCATAATATTGGGAGACTAACTCTGTCTTCAAGGATGTTATCTCAATTTACAGAATTAGTGGAAATTGTGGTATTAGAGAATGACAGCTTGTGATAAGAAAGAACTGAAAGGACAAAAAAGAGATTTGTTGAGATTAATCTACTAGAACAGATGCACATCCTTGTACAAAATGTCTTAGCTGTTACTACAATAATAAGAAGAGTTATTACAAATCAGAGCCAAGATTTCAGACAAGGTCCATTAGTGAAAAGAAATCCTCAACCACTCCATAATATAGAAAAAATTGTGGATTTCTTTAACAATGACATTTGGAAACACTCAATAAGTTCACTGGTTGAGGACAGAACTTTTCATAGCATGTAGCACAATAATACTGGTATTTAGAATCTGAACTGGATAATATCAGTATCAGAAAACCTTTTTAAACAGATATTTCAAAATCTTCTCAGTAACACTTGACCAAAATATCCATTCTTAAGCAATTATCACTACTTAAAAAGTTAACATTATATCATTACTTAAAAAAATTAACATTGGACCTTTTTTCTTGGAAATTTAAGTTCATTATATTTAATTGGTATTATAAAGTTTGAAAAACACTTAGGTTTTGTCACATAATATGTATACATATATATCACTTATTGGAATAAGTAGCAGCAAATTGGAAATACACAGTTTGAGGATTCCCATATTATGGTAGAAACAGGAGTGCTATTGCTCAGCAAAAATAAATATGGCAGCAAATGCTAAGTACAGAATCACTTCTTGTATTATGATATGTACTTAATAAGTATTTGGAGCCTGAAACTGACAGATAAATATTTATCAGTGATTTAAGGAACAGAGGAGACCATTGTGTTCTATTCAGTTTGACATTCTATGTGACAGAGGTCACAGATCTTCACTCTGAGAAAAATACATATTGGAGACATGAATACTACAGAATACAGATTTATTACATTGTGACAGGCAGATGATTTTGGAAGGACAGAAATGTCAAAGAATATTATCTTAGTATGTGATATATATTACAGACACACAGATTTTTCAGTTATTAATGTACAGTTGCACTGCCATGTTCATAGTGGTAATTAATGCAAATCTTATTAGCAAGAAGTCTTGTGATAGTTTTGACCTTAGGAAAAAAAGAATGACTTATACCCACAGACATGACCTATAGCGAAGGTAAAGGATATAAAGAGGCAATTGTAATCTCAGGTCATAGGATGAATTCACACCATTCCAGCACTAGCATGAAGAAAGGACATAATGAAACAGACTGACTAACCTGTATCTGCACTAATCTGACTGGGAAGATGGAATAAACCGTACCTACTTTATCTTATCAGGCTTTATGAGACAAAAGAAATCTGCAGGACTAGAATTGTAATATAGTTCGTTAACCTGTTGGGCATAATAACAGTCAGTTACAAATGGATTAAGGACCAAACGAGTGTTCTGAAGGCAAAGGAACATAGCACTACACTTGAAAAAAAGATTATTAAGGGATTGACATTCAGTATTTGTTCTGAGAAGGCCTGAATGATCAGCAGTATCATTAATCTAATAGCTATGGCATAAATATATTTGGCATTGTGTAAAAACACAAATGTCTTAATGACAGAATCATTGGAAGGTTATTTGGGTACTACAAAAATGTTTTCCCCATAATGTATTTCCGTTTGAGTGTGCTGTTATAAAATTACAATAATTAGGGTCAGATATTTTGCTACAAAATTGAAATTAGATTGCCTTGAAGTAATATGCAAAGTTAAATCCTGGTTATTAGTTTTTACCAACTACCAGGCAGAATCAGTGCAATCTGACAAATGAAAAAAATACTGTACTCAGAGTTCTCTGAAACTAACCATGGAGAAACCACAGGGTTTGCTGCATCAATGAACAGATATATTTATATGCCATTTTATTTTTTTTTCATTTGCCTCCTTACCCCAACACCATTTGAGTGAAGGAAGCAAATGAACAGTCCTTGCAGGAGAAAAGAGTTCATGACTGTCACAATACACTGGAAGTCAGCATGATAATGAGCCAATTTGTGTGGAAATGAACTCATTAATGCTAATGTTTTGCTGACTCCCAACTGATTCATGAACTCCTTAACAAAAATAAAAACAAAAGAAGGAGGGGAGGTTCATGAATTTTGGAAGTGCTCTGTGAAGAAAATAAGTGTCTCTTCCTTATTCATCAGTGATCTACCCTGTGCTCTCTGTGATCACCCAGTCTCAGAATACAGTCTGGGGAACTTAATTCATACAGAAGTTCTCATAGCTGAAGTGTAGAAATACGTATTAGTTAAAAAAGAAAGTACTGATTGCTTCTGATTTTTAATTCTGTCCTAAAAATCACTTTATATTTCAAATGAATAGGGTTTCCAACCTAAAGAAATAGGACTTTTTATATAATAATTTGATAGAAGAATTCTCAAAAACAATTCTGAAAGATAATAATTCTCTTACAATACTTCAGATATATACACAGACCTGTCCTTCATGCAAATGATGTTTTTACTGTGGTAATTTGCTGGTAGGGTTTACCAATATCACAAGAAATTTCTACATCCAACCCATGTATTTCAAATCAGCATAATTTTTCCTTAAAATAAAAAACAAACAAACAAACAAAAAAAAACTAAAAAAAAAAAAAAAATTCCAGGGAACAACTGAGGTCTTCAACAAAGGTAAAACATGAAGTTCTGTTATCTCAGAGGAGTACTGAGAGTTTTATCACTACAAGCTACAAAATTTTAGCTTCTGCTGCAAAGCATATTAGAAGCTCAGGAGTTCACAAGGTATGTGCAGTTCAGATAAACATCTCAGCTCTAAACTCAGAAAGATTAGGCTGCAAGTCTTTCTTGAGCGCTTGAATAAGGGAGTGCAGAAGTGCATCAAGTGAAGTTATAACTGTTTTATGAAGATTAGAATATTTTTTAAGACTTATGAAGAAAAATTTGCATTGAGTTTATTTTTAAAAACTGGTATTGATTAGATTAGGTTAAGATGACACAGGGTCCAATTAACAGTAATTTATGATTATTTTATCTACTCCAACTCATACTTAAAGGCTCTCATTAATTAAAATTTTAGAAAATCATTCTTCTTGATGACATCAATTAGTTCAGTCAAAATTTCATTGACATGTATTTTTATAGGCCCATAGCTAGTACAATTGTATTTCCTTGCTACTGAGCTATATATCTAGCAAGGAAGAGAGACAAATTAATTTAGCAAAAATATATATAATTTATTTCCTATAAAATAATAAAGATTTATAATAATTTTCTTAATGTGGCAGCTATGCATTGATACTACTTTTTACATAATCTACTCAAATTAATAATTTGCTCTGGGTTGTTTGATTGTTTTTATTATTTTTGGGGGGCAAGTTGTGTATTTTTGTTTGTGTACATGTATTATGTTTGTTCTATTTGAGATTTTTTATTATTATTATTTTTTGTGTGTGTTTTTCTTAAACCAAAACAACATGTGTGGATCAGAAGTCTTTGACTTCATATCTGAAGTAGGAGATGTAGGAGAAGGATCACTTCCTAGGCAGAAACCTAGTATTACACAATAGTTCTTTATCTTTTTCTAAGGTAAAATATCACATTTTATTTTCTTTTTCTATTCAGCTTAGAAATTCCAGCATTTTCAACTTGTTGATGATCTGAATGAAAAGGATTTAACAGTGTAGTCAGGGGAAATAAATGGCAATTATATAAGTACATACAATTTCATTTTTTGTGTGTGTGATTTCTGTAGGCTAGTTTTTAATGATTGGTGTAACACTGAACTGTTGTGCTGATGAAAAGTCTCTTCATAAAACATTCTGACCCTCCAGCATAGCTCTGAGATAACTGAGATAATTTTAAGCAAGTAGTACCATGAAGTGGATAAAGCAGCACATCCAGGGCTCCATAAAGGACATAATATTCATTATCAAAATAATTTAATTTTATTCCAGTGGAGGTCTCTCTAAACCACCATATTTTTTTTACATACCTGAGAGATATTTTAGTCATACTTATCCCTCTTCTTCCTCTTTTATTCTAGAAGAATAATCAAATCACAACTATATTTGCACCAATCAACACTACCCATTGAGCCTATGACCTGCTCACAAAATCCCTGCTTTTAAGTGATGACAGGCCCAAGAACAAACAGGTTGCAAATCACATTAATTGTACGGATGGCTTACAGACAGTCTTTGCCACTGCATCTCCAAAGACTTTTTTTCTGGAAACTTGGGCTTCCTCACCCTTTGCAACACGTGACAAAAGATCAGAAGAAAGCAAGCATTTAGTTAAAAGTTGCTAGTGTACTGCAAACAGAATGGGGAGCATAGTTTGCATCCTGTTTTCTGCCTGTGTCCTTTTTTGGAAATGGCAACAATATGATATTTTTGACAAACAAAAACATTTCCCAGAGCAGAGAGTTTCAAAGTGTCACCTACATTCAAAATGGCTTTACTTATGAGCAAATACTATCAAGAAATACTATTTCCCTAAAGAATTCTTATTGTAATTCTTCTCTGTCAACACCAGATGAATTTCTGATCACACACTTTATTACTCAGCAGCAGTGAGGTAATGGTCAGATAATGATCAGTATCTTTATGTTATTTATTCAACTTCCATTTATATGCTGTGTGTCAATCACCCTTTGCAGCACAGAGTGGGTGAATAAAAAAGGTTAATTTCTGGCAGCTTCTGAATTCTACTGCATTTCAGTGGAGCTTTACCTACATATAGAGCAGTTGATCTCCAGAAGTATATTTTGCACAGCTGGAACACAATAAAATATAAAATTTTATTTCAACCATCGGTTTCTCCCTTGTGCAGAGAATTATGTTCCAGATAATCCTCAAAAGCACATACTTTAGCACCAGAGCAGATACAGCTGTTTATGCAGATGGATAAAAGATAAAATCTTGTTAGGAGATGTTATATCATAGATGGAATTTCTTTGAGTATTTAGGCCTTTATTTATAATCTTCATAAATCCCCTGAGCAGACAATTCAACTTTGAAAATCTTAAACTTGCTGACAAAATAAAACTGCAAGCAATGAAAAAAGTACAACCATGATTTAAGTGGCTCCCACTATAGAAGGAGAGAATAACTGGACTATTACGTGCACCAGATGACTAATGTCATACTAAATAATATTGAGACATCTGATAATCATTGATTGCTTAAAAAGAGAAAACAATTGGGATAACACTAAAGCAGAAACACTATGTGCTATGAATAAGCATTCTATTCTGTAACATGGAGTTAGCTTTAGGTAGGTTCATCTGTTTGCCTAGAGACATTTTCAGGGTATATACAAGAGCCTGTTGTGTGGCAGAGGCAGAATGAAATGTATGGCAGTATGATGCAGGTGTAAGACAACTTTGTGACTCAAGTTGGATTGGGAAAGATTATAAAATTAACTTTTGAGACTACCGGTAACACATAAAAGTTGGAACAGACAGAAAAACTGGAATAGTTTTGTTTCTGTCCCTTCTATCTTCTGGTGAAGAACAAACATCTGTCTGTTTGATACAATCGAAAGAAAAATCCAGGAGAAAAACCTCAGATTCACCAAGGAAAAAACTTTTTAATGTAAACCATTTTTTCTGCCTATATTTAAAGTCATTCAGATACTCTTTCTCTTTTAAATACTTCTCATCCTTCTAAACCAAATGTAAAATTATGTAATGAAATTGCTTAACATAAATAAGTCAATACACAAGTAAATAAGTCACTCTCTTCACCCATCTCTGGTGTTTTCAGAAATACAGGAACAAACTTAGATTTTGAAAATATCAGAAATGACATTCCACCCACATAAAGTGTTGCCTTCTGAAAGTGCTCTATAATTCCAGTGATTTGACAGAAAAAAAAAATCACCACTTTTTACAGAAGCATTCAATTAAACAATTTTGTTTCCACGTAGAAAGATCACTCATGATGCTCTCTTTATCAAAGCAGTAATTTTCTTTGCCTTGTACCTAATTAATTTAAATTTGCCATATATAATTCTTGAATGACAGTCCTTAACACATTTTTTAAAGTAAGGATGATAATGGACAATCATACTGCCTCTCTAAGGATTTTCCTGTATAGAGAAGATAATTTGCTGAAATCTAGGGTGTAAATTTATAGCACGGTCATCGCTTCTCATTAATTTCACCTGCAAACACTCAGGTCTTTGTACCCATGGGGTATTAAACTATATTTTGCAAGTGGAGTTAAATGGCCCCATGAAAAAGACATTTGTAGTAAGTAGAAGAATTTTTCAGACAGGCAGTGGTGAGTATTGACAGCACTGTAAATTTATGCTCTAACTTATATTCAGCAATTTTCACTAACTTATCTCTATAAGCAAACGTTAGTATTTTGAATCAAGGAAGTATATAAAAATTGTTATAGTAACTTCTGATTTCACTTCATTAACTACAATATGTATATATACTGAGGTTAAATTTCCTTTCCTAACAATCAAGAATGAACAAAGCCTGTTTCAGAGGTTCTCTAAAAGTGTTACATTTCTTTCTTACACATGCATGTGCATTTCAAAATGCTTTGTCAGATAAAACCTTACTACAACAAGCCAGGAAGCAGGTAAAGGATATAAAGAGTAAGCACAGAGGAGCCAGTAGAAAATGGGAATGAAGAGTTCATCAAAATCTGACTCTTCCTAAAATCTAATTTTTATTTCCAAATACTTCTGAGTCACAATCTTAACTGAAACCATCAGAGCAGAAGAAACTTGTTTTGTGTACATGAGGCCTTCAACAGAGGAAAACAAATACATAATCCAAGAGGTCTTCTTGGCGACACCAAAGCTGGAAGTATAACCTGGAAGAGGAGGTACAGACTGCAGCAGTCTGGAAGTGTCTCCAAATGAGTCCTCTGTATGAATGGAGTTAGTGGATAAGGTACTGTAGGCCTGGAACCTTTTTTCACTGAGTTGTTATTATATTAATTACTTCAATTTGTAAACGTTATATAATATATCTTATTTTATCTTGATATAAATAAGGTTAAAATGCTGTCTATTCACTGCTTTGTAGCAATACTATTTGTTCGGACTTTCGGTTGCAGAAAAGCTCACCTCATCTCTTTCTCACTCTCACATTTCTTTAATGGTTATCATATGTCATTTCTTACTTATCTTACAACAACTACTACTCTACGTTCCATTCAAAGAGTTGGAATCAAATGGTCAATCTCTCTCTTTTTCTAGATTTGATAAGAGTACAGAGTGAATATGGGTACAAAGAAAGGTTTAGCTAATACCCAGAGGTCTGTTAAGTCTGTGTTGAAGTTTATGTATAAACTTGAGACAGGATCATTCTCTATCTTATCAGTAACTTCCTGTTATCTGAAATTGTCAGTGATTCAGTATTTTGGTTTTCTATTTTATGACAACATCAGAACTAAACTAAAATATGGTCAAACGCTCATCCGCAGATGTCTGAAGAGATGTTAGCCGAATATATTAGCATAGAGAGGAATAAATGCACACTGCATGTTTAAGTATGGCTTGAGAGTGTGGAGTATGTTCTAAACGCTAAATTCGCATATGTAATTAAATATAACTAATCTTCTGTGTAATAATTTGAATGTTTTGTAAAGAAACCTAGGCATATGTTTAGAACAGTTATGCTCAGAATTTATAGTGTTCTGTATTTGTGATAGCTCACCAAACACTTGATCTCACAATATATTTGTCATGAAGTTATGACTTTCTCAATTTTTAAACAGGGAAAATGAAGTTTAATATTTAGAAAAATATCACCAGTTTTGAAAAAAAAAAATCAACTGAAGTACTTTCATCTTCTACTGCTATCTGTATCTTCAGTCTCATTAAGGTAAACTTATTAGTCTTCTTTCAAATGAGAATAATTAGGTTGAGCTCTTCTGAAGGTAGATGTTTCAGCTTATTTGAAGCACCATATATAAGATTAAAACAAATACTGTTTCCTTAATATAACTTAATAGAGAAGAAGTAAGTTATAAGACATTTGAAAATGTTACTTCTAAGTTACAAATTATATAGACTTGTTGATAGACATGTAAACTAAAACTAGTTTAAACCTCCTTTTTAGTGAAGTGCAGTATATTTCATTCATGAAAGATTTCAC
Source organism: Pseudotriccus pelzelni (assembly GCA_035584735.1). NCBI lineage: Eukaryota > Metazoa > Chordata > Aves > Passeriformes > Tyrannidae > Pseudotriccus > Pseudotriccus pelzelni. The sequence goes on from JAWMRA010000078.1 coordinate 70,950,520, forward strand.
ATTTATTCCAGATGAACCAAGGCATTGAAGCATTTGTTTTCAGAGTAATACAATGGAATAATTTATTACAGTTTGTATGTGGTGTGTTTAAATGTCTAAGAAAACATAGCAAGATTTTTTTCACTTGTAATTTTTACTCACATTAGTGTTTTCTATCCTAAAGCAGTGTCCCACTTGCAGATCACCAAGCCAATTTGTTCACCCATGAGTCTGCTCCTGGACCTTCTCAAATGCAGTAGGATGCTCAATAGCCTATTAGCTTAGGCAGGCACAGCACAGCTGATCTGGTAACACAGCAAAGATGACACTGCAGATTTACTGCACGCATCCAAATCAACAGCAATTTATAGGACCTGACAGAAAAAAACAAATTGCAGGGAGAGGTTCATTAATATGACAGACTGAAGGGCTAGGGACTAGCAGGACACACACTCAAGCAGATTTCAAGTTTGGCTGCCTTTTTTTATAGGAGTTTTAGAACTGTAATTGTTGGTTTGATTCCTCTTCTGGTTCACTCACTTGACTCTTCATACTAGGAAACAGTAGAGTTACTCTCCTTGTCTCTAAGTATCAAGTGACATATTTCTATATATTTTATTTTAAATGAAAGCAATATCTTTGTCTTGCTACATTTTGTCAACATTAACTCCTCTGGCTAATTCCAGATAAAGCCAGCAAAAAAGGCAAACACTACACTCTTGCAGGTAGAGCTCAAGAGACTCTACATGTATTTCCCATTACTGTCAACTTTTGTTTTGTACCAAATAAACTATAATCTTGGAGGCATAAAAAAAGGCATAACATTGCAGCAGCAATATGTGCAATGTGAAAGAAACCAAGTAAGAGTAAAGGAGATTTCTTATAATTCTTATTCCTTGCCTAACGTATGATTTGTATATTTGTATATTGTCTTTGCAGATAAATTCTTATATAATCTTTTAAAACCTTCTAGTATTTTCATTTTTTTAGGGTTGGGAAGCTGACATGTTATAGTTATTGTTGGGTTTGTAAGTAGGAGGTTATATTTCAGTAAAAAAAAAAAAGTTCCTTTTAAAAAAAAGTTTGGTTGTGCCATTTGAAACACTAATTATCTTTTAACTGCAGTAACAGAAAATATATTTCATTGAGAGGAACAATGTTAATATAAATCATAACAATTCACGTCTTTGCAGGAAGTTTATTTCCCCTGTTAAACTGAAGTCCATGCATGTTAATGTAAATACAAAGATTTAGTAAAAATACCTTTTGTAGCAGTCACAGGTACACTGTTCCTTTTAACATGGCTAATATATGTTCTTATAAATATTTCTCATTCTTAAAAGAGGTGGTCAAAAAATTAAATTTATTTCCTCTTGAAAACTCTGAAATTTTATTTTGTAAAATGCTGATTTTAGCAATGATTCCCTTACGTCTTTGTTGTAATACTCATATAACCATGAATAAGGGGGGTATATTAGAAAAATGCTGAAATTAGAAGAAAATAAGAGAAAAACTTCAGTATGATGTTTGTTTCAAATGTTAGCTTCTCTTAATTTTTTTCCAAGTCTCTGATCGATCACCTTCTTTTCAGAAGAGTGTGTGGTCTTATCTCTTGCTATCCAGAAAGCTTTTCTTAACTATCACTTTTCTTGAGCCCTGGGAACTGGGATTGCTCTTCTCCACCTGTACCAAGACTTTCCTGAGCTATTCTCAGGCTAGGATAATAAATATGTAAAAGAGTGAACTTACTCATCAATAACGATCTTCCCTCATCTCTGCACAGTATCCAGTCACATCCCAAATTCCAAACCAGGCTATATTTACCCCCCAAATAGAGAACTCTTACCATTAGGACACTGTAGTTTCAGTCCTGTATTTCACCAGTGCTACTAGTGTCATCACCATTCTTTCAGCCCTTGGTCCATGACCCACTGCAAAGTTCTTTTGAGATACCTTTTTTATGTGACACCAGTGACAGCTGAAGTAGAAACAGTGAGAGAGGTCATTGTCCAGCATGCTGGTGTTGCACACCATGCTCCTTTCAAATGCGGAAACATACACCCTGAAGTCTCTGTCTAGTCTGTACTACTGAGCTATATTGGAGAAGAACAGGTAGAAGCAAGATTCTCCACAAACAGTGGACATTGCAGAAATGTCATCATCTCCTCAGGGAAATGCTTCAGGCCATTTACGTCACATAAAGATGGTCACTGGTTGACTGAACATTTTAGAAAATTGTCTCTTGTAATTACTGGTGGGAAGTCCTGAGTCTTTTCTGATTAACTTTTTCTTGACTTCTTTATATCTGTATAGGCATCCAGGCATGCTAGCAGGGAAAAACAAACAAACAAAACCAACAACAACAAAAATACCAAAACCTAAAGAAAACAGTAACAACAAGCCAACCAAAAAAACCCTCAAACAATCCTCATTTCTTTTAATATATCCTCCTCTTCTCCATAAATGATTTTCTCATAATATATTCTTCATAGTGAACTGAATGATGTCTGCCACTTCCCCCAGATTTAATTCTGTACAGAAACACAAGATAAAGGTGGAGGGAAGCGGGGAAATCAACTAAATACTAGTTATAAACAACTGAATCTATAGACCTCCTTCATCCCTTCAGGAGTGTTCAGCTGTCTGAAATTTATCACAGTAGCCATTGATCAAATACAAGCCAGCTCTTTAGCTGATAGTTAAGGATTAAACTGATAATCTAATTTACATCCTTCTCATGGATTTCGATGCCTGAGACTGACACTATTCTTCATCAAGATTCCTCCTAGAGATCTGTCATTCTCATAGATCATACTTCCGTTTGAGCTCATTTTCCCTTTTAAATATTTTTTTTAGGTGTCCCTTGCTTGATATGGAAGCTAGTAAATTTTACAACCACTGAAATTGTACTTCAAAGGACAGAACTGTAGAAGCAGAAAGACGCATATTTGATACTGATTCTTCTTCTGTAGAACCTGTGCCATTCACAAATACAGTCCTTATTTCCTATTTCAGAAATTAACAAACAGGACAGTGATTTTAATGGAAGTTATGAGGTTAAAATTACATATATTCAGAAAGCAACTGGGCTTTCAAACTATGTTTGAGTTACACTTCTATGAGACACTGAGAATCACTTTTCCTTTAGTTGAATGAACCAGAAGGTTCCTAGATCCTTTTGAATCTTTAATCTCATGCTGTTTTGTGTTTCTGAGTCATGATTAATCCTTGAAATCACTTGCGGCTACTACTACATCAGTTTAGGTTTTGCTCTGCAATGATGTCACTATCAAGAGTAAACTATAAACTGCTTTTTTCTTTTTGTAAATATCTTAAATAAAAGCCCCAAACATAAGGAATATGCCAATATTACTGTAATTTGATTTTTTTTAAAGGTAGCCTTATGAAGAGAGTAAATTTTAATGATGGTTAAAAAATATCTTGTGAAAAGCTAATCTCAGTTTGGTTTTAAACTGTTTTAGCAAAAAGGCAACTAATAATATGTGATTTCCACAAAAGACCTCAAAATCTATATACGAGTAATTTGGTTTAATTTGTGAAACATTGCAGTCAGATTTCAGGCTGAATCACTGAACCATTGTTTCTCCATTTTTTATGAAACAATAGACACTTTATAAAGGTAAAGAGAATAAAACACCCACTTGAAAATTATTGTATATGATTATGGTAGAGCTCAGCTAAAGCCTGGTACAAGTTTACTGTAGGAAGAAGGTGTCAGAAGGTGATAGCCTTCAGACACTCTGTTGTGGCCACACTGTGTTGGCCACACTGTTGTGTGTGTAGCAACAATCACATGAGGTGACAGAGATTATAACTCTGAATCCTTCTATGAAAATAAAATTTATAGTGTTTCTTAGCAACCCTGGTGTTTCTTAAAACTCTCTGTATTCTCTAAATCACAAAATGTGTTTTTAGAATTGCTAAGGGTCACAGAGTTCTGCTTCTGAATTCATCTGAACAAGTTTTATATGCATTAATATAAATGTAAAAGTTATTATTTATCTTTATTAAAAGTGTTAGATGAATAGCAGCTAATTAGTGTTAAGAAACAAAATCCTAGCTTTAATTTTTTTTTTCTTCTTTAATTTGAAAACTGATCCTACTACTTTTCATGTCTATATTTCTAATAAATACAGACGCATTACGGAATGTATCTGGCCTCCCTCACATATTTCTATTCTTTTATAAAATATAGGGATGGGCAGGGAGATGACATTAATATCGCTGTAGCCAAGATTTTTCACTTAATTTTGTAGATTTAAACTACCTACATTTGAAATATTAAAATGAAGACATTTATAAAGTATGTTTCATGTAAATTATTTAACATCTGGAGAATTGAAGAAGAGATGAAATACAGTTGTTGTTAGTGTCTATTCTAGAAATGATGACATCAATGGGAGTCAGCTCATTAGTTCCAGTAGATTTTCCATCAGTCCCTAAACTACTCTAAACAACCAGAACATCAGATTTTATCCTAATGTTTCACTTAATACTTTGTTTATGATCAATGTTTTTTTTAAATTTTACAAATGAAATTAAAGCTTCATTTTAACCAAATAAATGCCATAGAGTTAACTGAACCTTGACTGCGAATTTGCTAGAAGTGTTTCTAGGAAACACAGGGAGTGGTAACCACTAAATTATTTGTCACTACCTGAGCAGTAACTATGATTGAGTGACAAAATGGAGCTAATCGTTTTGCATCAGTAAGTAACCTAACAAATAGGAATATGCAGAATATTCAATATACTGTCTTCCTACATCATGAGATTTACAGAAACACCTACTTAAGTAATTTTATGCTGATTCACTTGGGAAGTCAGACAAAGACTAAAAACTGACAGGCTGTCAAATGTGTTTTTTCCCTTAACATTTGCTGTCTTCTAGCCCTCTGGAAAACAGCATCTGAAACATGAATTTATTCTTCTGGCTAAAGAATGGCCATGTTTATTTCCTATTTTGACAAAATTAATTAATCAATTAATTGATTATTCTTAAGTGGAGGATTAAAATGACAGAACTGAACATCAAGCAAACCCTTTTGTTCTAAACTCTTGAAGTACCTGCACATAATATTGCTGTTAGCTCTAGCGTAGAGGAAAATGAAAATGTCAGATAGATTAATTACAGCTTCCTATTCAGAGGCTGGCAAGAAAGAGTTAATTCGTACCTTTTCTCTCAAGACAGGAATTTGTAAGGATGCCTATGAACTTACACATAACTAATTGAGTTGTGGTATGTTACATACAATATCTGCCTTACCAAAACTGAGTTAATTTTTTTCCATTAAGACTGAAAGAAGAATATTTTTAAAAATTATTTTGAACTGACAGCTGCACTCCTACATATTTTCCATCAAAACTCATTTTTCAAGTTTTGAAAATTTAAGTTTTTAATTAAAAAACCAGTTTTATAAAATCTGAACACCTAAAAAGAGGGTTGTATCTATGTATTAGAAGATGTGGAAGCTGCCCAGAGAGCCTTGGCTGCAGAACTGAATGACAGCCTCGAGCAGAGGTTCAATGGCATCCATGGGGCACTGTGTTAACCGGTCATTTGTCGCGTGTTCCTGCAGTGCAAAATACATTAGAGACCCAGTCTCAAATGTGCCCTATATATTATCCTGGACTGTAACCAGAAGTGATTCCAGTCATTTTTCAGATGGGAAACTGAGGCAGAGAGGAATTGATTTCTCACAGAAACCTGTGCAGATCTTGAAGCTGAATCTTGCGTAATTCAGTGATAGTTCGACAGAGGATTGTCTGTTACACCGCATTACAAGTTGTGAGTGTTCTGTAATACAAAGGACTAAAGTACTAAAGGACTTTTTTACATGGAGGGAGAATTTTTCAGGTTCTTGTATTATGTGCCTCATTCCATCACTAATGTGTTTTATAAAGCTGGATGAATAATTTTTTGTCTCATTTTCCTTTGCCATAAAATACAGGTTAATGAATCTCTCTTGTCTTTGTGATGTCCTTTCAGAATTGTGTTCTATTACTGCTAATAATTAGTGATTGTTAATTCTAAAGTGCTTTGAGAATAGCTATAGATTCTTGGATTTCAAATGGATTTTTTTTTAATTTATTTTTGCAATCCCTATTTGTATCCATAAGTGTCACATATCTTACTAATTTGTATTTATTTGCAAGACAATATCGCATAGTTTGGCAGTTGCTAGCAGAATTTAGTTCAAGAACTCTTAAAAGCTCACACTGTTTGATACTTGAATGATATATAGTACTAGCCTCAAAATAACTATAATAAAGAGAAAGGAATCTTCCATGGGTTTGAGAGGAGCATGGAGGTATGGATCAACTGGTCACCTGTGATGCAGATCAAAGTTAACCAAGGGTGCAGTGAGTTACGTGTTATTGGTAAGGATAGGAAAAGACATATCACGTGTTCATTAAACAGTTATTTTGGAGGCAGATGTTTCCCAGGGTCAACTAGTGGAATGATTTAGCTACCCTGTAAAGAGGTATGAAAAGACCATGTCTCTTTAGCCTATTCAAACAAAAGTTGACAAGACATTATTGAAGAAAAAGATATAAAACAAGTACACAATGAGGTAAATTTGTAACAATACACAGAAGCATACACGGATACTGGATAAATTTAACTTAGTTTATAATCCCAGTGAGGTAAAAGCCATGATACATTTCTATGGTCTGTGGCACAGGACATGTTCCACTTTCTGAGATCATCTAGGAGTTTTATTTTTGAAACGTACTACCATTGCAAAAACTCGGGATATTGTCAAACATCTCTGTATTATGTCTCTTATTTCTACAGTGCATTAGATTTATGAATTTTGTTCTTTCACTACATGTCATGGGTTCATTGCAAAAGGTAAATTTAGTCTGTGTTCTTCAAACTCTTCTAAATCTAGACTTCTATTACGTGTAGTTACAGAATTTTTGGATTAGATGGTACTATTCAGTTCTCTCTTTCTGTGTGTGGAAAACTAACTGCCTTGAAAGATTTCCAGACTTGCTCCAGATTGAGGCTGACTGTAAGTGCATCACCGTGGAAACAAAATCACAATGTTTTCTCCCATTTCACATGTGATGCTAATAATAGTAAACAAAAAAAACAGTGTCTTTCAGTGCACTTAATCCTTTCTTGTTTGGTTGGTTGTGGTTTTTTATAATTTAGGAAGGTTAAAATGGAAACAGACACAACTACTGTGTAATAATTGCTGTAGTTACTCAGCTAAGTTACTGTAGTTACTAGCAATTTTGCTGCTTCTTTCAGCTAGATCACTGTTTTGTACTGACAAAGTGAAAGCAGTCTTTCCTCACAAAACCCCCACCTTTTTCTCAACTGAGCGAGTAGTGAGATTGAGCTCAGTTCATACATAAATGTATTTCAAATATTTAATTGTTTCTGAAATGTATAATGGGAGAAGTCAGTGAAAACAGCATTTTGGGAATGGGCGATCACGACTATAGGATATGAGGTTAGCCAATAGAACCCTTGCAGACTCTCACAGGCAAGGCTGTTTTGCATAGCACTGCAGCTGTCTTCAGAGGCATATGATCCATCATCTCATCAGCAGGAGGTATGGGAAATAAGAAACTATATGAGTGAAAAGGAACAGTAATAACAGTAATAATAGCAGCAAAAAACCCCCAATAATAGTAAGTATTTGCAAGTCAGGGGTAATGTATTCTATCTCAAACTTGCTGAGTTTGCAAGCCTTGCAAGGCTGTATTTTGACACATGCTGAGATTCAAACCATTCAGCAAAGGATAAGGGAAGATATGACTTTCTGCAAGACCTTTTAGCAGACCCCAGCGGCAAATTGAATCTGTATGCTGATTTAAAGTAGACTTAAACAACCCGCACACGCCCCAAAGAGAAATGAAAATATGAAAAATAGCATTAATGCTACAGAGATGAAAGTGAATAATTTTTATCCACCTCTGATGGTTTCTATTCCCAGTTTCTTCATGAAAATCTCACCAGTACACATTTGCAAAAGGAACTGACTTGCATTCTGCTTTATACTCTGAATTTGGCAGATTAGTTCTAAAGAATCCACTCTGCTACTTTTTTCTATGTTAATTTAACATAAAGCAGTAAACCAGCGGCCTCATGAGAATTACACATTTCCATCTGCCTAAGAATATGAGAAAGTGGAATTCAGATAAAAGTAGGAAGAAGAGGAAGAGTGAATTCAGTCTTTCCTGAACGGTTTCAAGGATACCTCCAGGAAATGCGTTTTTTGTTTCCCAGTAAATTTGCTTCCATTCTGTGACTACTTCGTGGATAATAAAAAAGCCCTAAGGAAGAAGCCTTAAAATTACTATCTGGAGTTTTATTTCCCTTGCTTGGATGACGAAGTTTTTCAGCAGCTTATCCAGAATGCTATGATGTTCTGAAGTCCACAGGCATTTCTGCAATTACCAGCAGTTTCTGTCTCATTGAATTTCTCCTTCCAGAGAAGTGGAAATGAACTCAGAATCACAGATTATTGGTCCAAGGTTACAGTTTGGGCCAGGGACACAAAACATTGAGAACTGATACTTTTCAGATGTACAGTTACGTGACAGTTTTCTTTTGTATTTGGAGATATTTAATTTCATAGTAATTAAAAACCAAAGACAAAAGCAAAACCAAAACCAGAAACATTTAGTAATAGTGTCAAGGAAGATTTGCCTTTGATATTAAAATCTGTGCTGTGTGTCGTAGTATTGGAAGAAACTTCATACATCCTCTAGTTCATTTTCCAGACCAACATATACATAAATCATTTAAAGTAACTTGGCTGTAAAAACTTTCGATGGTGTCAAGGAAACCTGATCTGGAATTTACCCAAAGATGTTATGGAATATTTGTCTGAACTCAGTAATCCAGTACTGGTTTACTGTAGTGGTATCAGAGAAAGGATCTTGGTACTGTTTTCGTCATAAATTTAAATCTCACTGTTACGGTTTTATCCCAATGAAAAAGTTACAGGTAGTTCAATCTCTGACGAAAAGCTTTGTTGCATCCTTAAAATAGATTTGGTATAGCTGAGACAACAATCTTTTTGTAGTGCTACACAAAGACATACTGAAACAAGGAGAAATACTGGAAAAGCACAACATTTTGGAGCAAAACCCAGCAAGCAAAGGGTGGAAAAGACTGGATAAACTGCAAAAGTGATCCAAAGAACCTCATGGACTCCCAACGTTGTTTGACAAACAGTGATAAAATAGTCTCTGACTTTCATAAAGAAAAAGAAATATACCTTTTTGGTTACCATAGACTATTCCGTAGTTCTGTAGAATTTTTACATCCTTTTGGAACTGCAAGTCAAGAGGTCATTAAGACATTGAAAAGTTCAAAGACATCTTTTTTGCTGGGTATTTCAGAAGAACATGCAGTAACAGCAAGTCACAGTTGGCTGCTTTTGCTGTTTCAGTGATGTGGTGTGATTTCAAACATACTACTTCCAACATCTAACATTTTCAATGAAAAGGAGTGGCTGACACACCAAAAGAAGTTACTGAGAAAAATTGAAAATGAAATCACTGCATGTATAAAACATGCTAGTGACACATGTAGAGGTTAAGTCCAGTTCAGAAGAGTGTTGCTGCCAACCTTAAGCACTCCTGTTGAAAGGACAGCTAGCCAGATGTAAGTCTCAGTTCTCTTTTTAAAATGTCTGAATAGCACCCGGCATTTCCCCACACCCAGTCTCTGAGAAAATCCCAATAAAAATGATGGACAGAAATATTGCTACTGAATATTTTGCTGCGCAGACAGCCTACATACTTGACACCAGCTCATATGAAATAAGAAGTTATTTGTTTCGTCTCTGAGGCTAGCTGAATTTCAACATGCAGTCTTAGATGGACATTTCTTCAAGAACCAGCTTCATAATTGTAACCAGTTTTTTTGAGAGGAAAATGACAAATAGCCTGGATAAATAGTAAAGTTGACAAATCGTCCAGAATTAGGTATTTTAAATTCACTAAGGAGAAGTACTTTACAGTAACCAGCTGGAAGACAAGAGGATATAAGAAAAAACATAACAGGATGGAACCAAATAAAGTGACTCTTCTATGATTATAAGTGATTATTCTAAGAAACAAAATAAATCAGCTTACACCAGGCGTCATTCTGCAGCAGCTGGGCTGCTTTAGGTGCCTGTGCTACCTACCCTTACTTTTACCCGAAGTATAGTGGTGCTCCACTGCACAGAGTGAAAACAGACTTGAGCAATATACAAATAATTGTCTTTAAAATAGCTTTAAATATTTTTAAGATATCAAAATAAAATTATGTGCTTAATCAAATTACTTCTGCTGTTAATATGTGGTCAGAAGCCAAAATTTCCATTACCCATATCCATCTCCTCCAAATGCACTTGTTTTGACCATTTCTGGGGGCTGAAACTTTTGAATAGGTGTGATCAATTCTATTTTTCCTTGATAATCTTTCCAAAGAAAAAGTCCTGTGATTTATTCATTGCAAAGTAAGCCTATTAAAGTGTCAAAGGTTGAGAAATGAGAAATACTGGTACACTCATCAAAATGTTTTTAGTTGGGACATGTTGTGTTACAGTTTAAAGAAAGATTAATTGAAAGGGATTATTTGTAGTGACTACTTTCAGACAGCCTGATTGTAATTTCTCTTGCTTATATAGGGTGTTTGGGGTGGGTTGATGGGAAGCTCATTAATAAGCACAACTGTCTTGTACCATGCAGTTTCTTTCAAAAATCATTAGTGTATTTATATTTGATATCATCACTATTGACAATGATTAGGAAAATATTCTAATATATCTATGATCAAAATAAAATTGCTAATACGTTTTTATGTAGTGCACATGGACATTATTTTTAGTTCAGTGCTGTATGGAATTGTGTCAGTGTTTATTGATATTATAAAGTGGAAAGTAGCTCTGAACACTCAACGGTAGAACAGTTCTCTGTTAGAGAGTTGCCTATCTGCTTTTGTTTGCAGAGCAGATGAGAAAATAAACTTATATGTACTATGTTTGTATCTCTGTGGTAATAACGTTTGTCATAAGGTATTTTTAATAAAATTTTTTCAGGAATTTAATTTTTTAGTGGTAAGAACAAAATACGAAGTGCTGGATCAGCCTTAACCTTTCTTGCAGATAAAGAATCAACTGCTGTGAAAAATTTGGTGAAATTGACTAATGAATTTATGCAGAAGGGCTTGTATACTCCTGACCTTCCTTTCATTAGCACCTGTTCTCCAAATCTATGTGGGGTTTTGAAATTACAGGGAAATTGAAGTGGGCTTGACCTTTTTTTCATTATATTTTTTTAAAATCAACTGGGTTCTGGGTTAGAAGGTTCAGATAGCAATGTTCTTCCAGTGAGAATGGTTTTGTTTTGTTTTTAATTAAGAACTTTCATGACATTTTTTATTTCTGATTTCTGTACTTTTGCCAGCAAATGAAATTGCTCTTATTTTACTCAACTATCAATGTATGCAGTCTATTTCACAAATGCATATGCAAAAAAATTCTGGTTTGTAGACTAAGAATAGTAATTTGACTGTAAATAAAGCATAATTTCAGAGCTGCTGGCTTCATGAGGGAAACATTGGACCTTCAGAAACAAATTTCTATTTAAACGTCTAACTTTTAAGAAAGAGCTAGTTTCTTTTATTAAACCCAGACTGTCAGATACCTGAAAGGAACTGCATGACACAAATATTATCCTGTCAGAGCATCTAATGGAACCCCTAATACTCATCTAGTTCTATTCTTCTCTGAATTTTAAAGGTTCCCAATAATATCCCTTGGGAATAGAAGCAACAAGCCCTTTCTTTATGACTGATAAAAACCTATTTAGTAACTCTGATTTTATCTTTTTCTGTGTAAAAGATCTGTAGCAGTCTTTCAGGAAGCAATGCAGAAATTCAAGTTTCATTAAGAGCATAGGTCACTTTTTGTTTTCTCAAGCAAATCCCAGTATTTACATCATGGAAAGCAAAAGGAAAAAAAAAAAAGATAGCAATAAACACTGATGTTGAGGCACAGCTCCTTATCCCAAGAATTCTCAGAAACATTCTGCAAAGTTATGTTGAAAGAGAATGCATACTAATAATTCAGTGCTAGTCTTTGTTATACCATCTGTGGTTCACGGTAGCCAAAATATGTTTTTGTGGATAAAACTGACTGTCCCTCTTACCTCTGAGTTACCTCTGAACAACCAAAAATAGATGTTTTGCAGTAGACACATAGAAATTATTTTCTATTTAATAATCAAAAGAGCAGATGTGAATCAGCTGAAGTTAACTAAATAACATCAGAATATGGCTGGAAAAATTAGACCACACTATTTTCCCCAAGAAAAAAATAGAATGTAAGTGAAAATGTTATCAGCCATAGCTGTAATGCTTTCTTTGAACAATAAAAAACCTGAAAGCATAGAAGCTGTCAAGATTTGTTATTCTGAGGTCACCATGAGAGCTTAATTTGCCACTGGACTTATAGTTTATATTCACTTAGAGGGATTCGAGGCTGGTATTTGATCATTCTTAGTGTTGGTGAATAAAGGACAGTTCCATTCATTAATAAATATATGTGTGTATACAGTCATTCATATGAATAGTTTGTACTGCAGGTGAGAAATCTCTAAGAAGCATTGACTTAAAAACCAACCAACCAACCAGCTAAAACAAAACAACACAAACTAGAGCCAAAGCATTTACTTCTGAGAAATTTTCACAGATTATACACTCTGCCACACCCCCTAAAAAAACGCTTTTAATTTGAGGATTATTAAATTCTTAATCATGAAGGCAAATTAATATCTAAATAGAAATCTTAAAGTCATTTAAAAAATCTTGCCTTATGTTCTCTACAGATTTATCTATTGAAATCCTCTAAAGAATGTTTCCTGTGGACATATTCCAGTACAGGGAAAAACTCAATTCATGAGAAGCCAAACAAAAAGACAATCATGCAGAGATCCTCACTAAGCTGTACTACTCAGACAGCACGTTTGCTGTACTTCCTGCTGCTGTGTTAGCTCTGAGCATCATAAGAAGTGTATATCAAAGTAATAATGGCCTAATGAGTGATGAAGTCCCCATGTGATGTCTTGATCACCCTATAATAAATCTTCCTGACTATATTTTTGATTCAAAAGGTCAGGAGTATAGCTTCTATCTAACCAAGCCTTTCTCCAAGATGTTAGGAAAAGCGTCACTTTGAAAGTCTTTTGTGGATTTGTGAAACCTGAAGTCCTTGAAATATATTGTACTTTTCTGGCATCTAGTTCAGAAAAAAAAAAAAAAAAAAAAAGCTCAATGAAAAAGTTGGAGGTTCTTATGTGGATTCAAATGTCCTGAAAGGATATTTCATTATGAGTTTAGAATAATTCAATACAACCAATGAACGTAAGCAAAAAGAAAAAATAAACAACCCAAATCCAACATAAACTCCTATCAATAACCAGTTATTCAACATGTATCTGAGGAAAAACAGAAAAAACCAGTGTGTTAATACAAATTTAGAGAAGGAAAAATAGGTGATGGCACATGATTTTGAACAAAGTCTATGCTGAAATGAGAATAAAATCTGTATTATTATTTTCCAGAATCTTTCCTTCAACTAGAAAAATTTTTACTCTAAAATTGCCAGAGGAATCCCACTGGAAACACATGATTTTACCTGATCTATATTTCCAACGACATCATCCCTATCATACATTCTGAAAATTAATTATGAAATGAAAGTTACGTATTTTAAAATGGTTGCAATCACAAGGTGCACATATATTCTAGATAAAACTATTTTTGTGAACAGAGTGAGGGTAAATTGAATTTCAGTTTTACATATAGACAGTAAATACTAATATTTTATTATGGCTTGCTGTAGGTACAGAACTGAAAGAAAAAAGTCTGAAGTGTTAACTCTTGTAAAGGATGTTTTTCAAGTACACTGAGCTTGTATTTTGGGCTGTATATGGACTTCAATTCCTGTCCTAATATGGCGTGTTGCTTTACAGATAATACATATGTATGTATCAAATTATCCTTGTAATCAGAATATAAATCAATCTGTAAAGCCTTTTCAGGTGCTTAAGGGTGAAATATATCAAAGAAAATTATCACAGTTTTGTGTGATCATCAGTCACACAAAATGTTTTTTCTATGTTTTTTTTCTATTTCTATGTTTTTCCCAAAAGCTATCCATAATAGCATAATCTCTTGATGAGACCAAAGCATCAAGATTGTTTTTACCTGAGAAAAGGGTAAGATCTCTTTTCAAAACTATTGATCGATTTCAAGCTGCAATGCAGTATGAATTAATGGCAAAATAAGAGCATTTTATATTGGGCAATGAAGAAATAAAAGATGCAACATAGTGTATAGAAATAAGAAGAAAATACAGAACAAGACGTATATGTTGGATAGAGTATTTTAGATGCCCATTCAAATAATCATCTTACCAATACATATCAATAAGACTGTAGGAAGGAGATGTAGGGGACATGGGCTCTATCAACACACTGAAGAGTACATATAAATACTTCATCCAGTTTGGAGTCCCCCACAGGGGATAGACGTTGATAAAATAGAATGAGTTCAGCAGAAGGCTCTCAATCTGGTTAGGTCTGGAGCTCTTTCTCTACATGGAGATGCTGAGGGACTAGGGCTTGTTAAGCCTGGAGATGAGGTGACTTTGAGGAGACCTGACAGCAGCCTGCGCATGCCCAAGATGGGGGTTGCAAGAACACGGAGCTGGATAAACACCGTGCTGCCCGGTGACTACAAGGCACAGCGAGATTTAGCTGAACGAGAGGAGGTTCTGTTCAGACATGAGGGAGTTATCTCATTAGTGAAAACATTCAAGCAAGGTTTCCCAGGGAGGCTGTGCAGTTCTTATCTTTGGAGATTTTCAAAGTCTTACTACATAAAGCCCTGAAAACCTTGGTGTGGATTGAGTCTTGGTCAAGTTTTGAGAAGGAGACTGTACCAGAGACTTCTTGAGGTCCCTTCGCACTGCAAGGGTTCAGTGATGATGGGACAGCCAGAATCACGGCACAGAACAATGAACTGCTTAGATATCCACATAGCCTCACCAATTCCTTCAAATCCTTGACATTTGCCAATCAGACCATAAAGTCTGTTAGGGGTGTGAGATGGTCTACTGCAGTCTGAGAGCACCTGAATGAGATCAGAGAAGCCAATCCTGAGTGCCAACTGCTGTGGGAGCTATGAATTCATCCACATTCACCCAGCCAAGCCTACTCTAGCCATCAAATTTATCTCTTTTGATTCAATGTTTAGATAAATGCCTGCGGGTTTATATGTTACATTGTTTCAATAAAAACTCATTCCATGTTATTGTCTCTGTATTCCATGTTCATTATATTGTATTTCTCACAGAATTAATGGAAAGTAGTTTATTTGAATGGAAATTGGACACTCCCTTGAAATCTGACTATTAATTTCACAATTTTCTTTCTCTTCCTCCACTGTATTGTGAAAAAAGCTTTTCTGTTTGTTGTTATAATTATTATTGTGGTTAGTCTGGGTTTGATTTTAGCTGTTAGATTCTTAAAGCCATGAAATGGACTTGATGATCTCAAGCAGTATGTTGGCCTTGGTATATGGGTTTATATAGTCTACATTTCTTGCAAGAAGTATTTAGACTTCAAAACAACAATATTTCTTCATTGCAATAGTTTTCCTTTCAAATTATAACACAAACATTATTTAAACTAAACAATTGCTTTTTAAAATTGCTATATTTGTTAAGATTTACACACATTTCTACTCACCAGTGTGGAAAGATATGTAAAAACAAATCCTAAATGGATCTGCTGATACTTAAATTCATTGCTGAATTTAGCCTAGAAGTAAAATATTAATTTCATTTAAATGAGTAATGTTCTGGAGAATGACATCACCTGGACCTGCATTTTAATGACAGTCCCCTACTTATTTCTTCTACTAATGTCAAGTAAAGCAAACTATTGTTTTCTTTATAAATTATTAAAAGCTTTTCATATGCTTAATGATGCAATGATTGGCTCAGAGTAAAATATACTATGTCAGTGGAAAAGATATCAGTGATGTTATCAGTCAGTAACAAACCCTGACAATTTTCTGTTGCAGCAACAACTGAAGGTATTGAAACCTAATTAAACTGTTCATTGATTGAAACTGTCAAAAAATATGATTATTATTTGTAGATGGCAAAGTACTGATTGTTTTGGGAACCTAGGCAACATCCTGTTTTTCTGAAAGGCTCTGACTTACCCTATGTTTAAACAGAACAGTAACACTGAGCTACTAAGCTCCACATGTCTGCTTGCTATTATATGATGGCATTGCTATTCCTCTGATCTCTGCGAGGAGATATTGAGAGCAGCTCAGAAGTTAGGTCAGACATGAGGATTTTTTGTTTTGGTCCAAAAAAACGCCTAAACATATCCTTTATTCTCCTATCTGACAGTGCTTACAGGGCTTTATAGACAATGGAGTTTGTTTGTTTGTTTCATCAAAAAAATATTGTTCAACTCCTGAAGGAACCACCCCAGGAGCTGTTCCCACAGGCTCTTCTATTAATCAAATTCACAGTTGTAATCTGATTTAGACTTAAAATAATTAATCTAATTCATCCCAGGATAATTAGTACATGATATTACTACATTTAATAAACCGGATTCTCAAATCAAGGGCTGTATTTTCACATTTTTTTTTCCAATACACTTAAAAGTAAGCTCCTGTAGTAAAAAAAAAATCTAATAAAACTTAAATTAAACTCATAATTGTTATTAACAGAATATATTTATACTTCTTTCTTACCATGCACAGCTAGCTACTAATTTACAAATGAGTAATTATGCATCATTAGGGAATGAGAAGAAAACAGATAAGTTCAAATGTTATATATCAGCATTTAATATTTTAGATAATAGGGAAAAAAATCTGTAAGAAAAAAGGCAAAAACTATCACTGTGTAGAGGATGTGGTTTGAAACACTTCCATGGAGAAAAATGTCAATGAGAAGTAGCTTGTGTTTCAGGATTGGTTGGGACAGGGTTTTTTCAGTGCTGCATTCTGGGAGGAGACCTTTAGACAGAACTACGACTTTGTTGAATGTTTTCTATCCCCGAGTGCACTGGCAGCAAAATGCAGGAGCATGAGCAAACCATCATAGTAGCTAAAAGGATGGAGAAGCACTCACTGTAGAGAACATCTCATCTGTACCTGCAGTACTACTTCCTTTGTAGCTTTGGTACCCATGTAGCCTATTTCTCATCTTAAAATGTCATGAGTGTTGTCAGCCCTGGGAGACTGAAACAATGTTCTAGGCATGAGCATGACTGGAGGAAGGCCCCAGAGAAGGCTGAGCAGGGTCAGTTTCCCTCAGGACCCTCTCAAGTAGAATTAACAGTGCATAAAAAAATAATTCTGTCCAGTGGTAATAAGCAACAGATTTAACAGTAAAGCTTTGGTTCTAGATGAAAAAAAGATGCCAACAGGTATACTTAAAGTATGGAGGGATAAAGCAGAAATCTCTAGGAAAGTTAAAAAAAAAAAAAAGCAATAGTTGAATTCAGATTAAGAAAACAGTTTTATATAAAATTTAAAGTCTTTCTCCTCAAATTTGTCTATTGCTTTGTACTTTACTGACATTGTTATTCTACCTCAGTTTGCAATTCCTTTCATCTTATGTTTTAAAAGACTAGTGAGATTATATTCTTGATTTGAATTGCAAGATTTTAAAACTTGCATCATATTTGTCAGCATGGCTTGTGGGTGTAATTTCTTAATCTTTGAGAGTCAGCTAAAATAACCACAGGAATGGATGAAATCAGCTGGAAATTCTCTGAAGAACATTCTTCTACCAGTATATATATATATATATATATACTTTCTCACAGCAGACTAATAATGCAGATTCCTGTTCCAGAAAGCCAGGAAACGTGGAAATGTGAAAAACTTACCAATTTGTCAGGTGTTAACTACATATTTCATATGCAGTAGGGTTAGTAATAGTAACCCTTTAGTTTTAAGTGAAGTGGCAGGAGACTATTTCACTTTTAACCAAACCTGTTTTATCACCTCTAAAAGTTTTCTTACAAGCTCTTTAACTGTACATCTTTCAAGTTAAGTCATAATTTAAAGAATTTGAGCTGCTTAAGTGCAGACAGTGCTTGGATGACTCGAGACATGTGAAAGAAAAAAGAACAGTAAAAATACAGTCTTAAACACTGATGTAAAAGAGGGTTAATGATTTAGAATACAAAAATACAATAACTTTATTTCATTTTAATGAAAATTGCACACTTTTACATTGTGAAATATGTTTAAAAGCAAATCCTAAACAATTTACCATGAAGAATAATGCCCATGCATGCCATTAATTTTTTTTAAATGGCAAGGGGAAAGAAAATACTGCAATGTATATTTCAGGTTTACCATTAGATTTTCACATGTGGAAGGAAGAAGAAGGGCCTATATTTTATAATAGCAAGGAAAAGTAGATATTACTGATTTTTATCTAAACATTCTTTCAAAATCCTACTTCTAAAATTTCCTTTGTATTAATAAGGATATCCAACAAACAACTTATATAAATTTTTTCCTTATTTCATTATTTAACTAAAGTTTCAGCATTTGTGTCAGCTATCTAATGAAACAATACACATGTGGGGAAATAACCCCTCCCTTTGTGGAATTCCGTTCAAAACTGCCTCAGTACTTTCATGGAAACCACTGAGCTTCAGCCACCAGGGAAGCACTATTGTCCTGTGATGTTTGTTTAAAATTGGTTAAACAGATACTCCATGTCTGGTCTGCCTCAGTCATGGATGGATAGGAACAAAAGAGGGAGAAAAGAAACACTACATCACTGCTGCAATCCCTCCAGGCCTTGGCAGAAGGTGAATTTCCCTAACAATTGGAGGCAGGTGCTTTGTAAGGTTCAGTCACTTGTCTGTGATACCATAAACAGTGGTTACACACTTATCATGCTGTAACCAAACTGAGCAGATTGTGAAATTTGATGGTGTGCACACATGAGCTATATCCATAATATGGGCAGAGTGGATATAGCTGTGTTATAGTTATCCTTATCTATGTTATAGTTATCTATACACAGATGTATAAAGGTTAACATTAAATTTGCATGCCTAGATGTAAACATTGAAGATCCATCATCATGAAGCTGAGAGAGGTTTTATTCTGTTTTACCTAAGTACTTGCAGTAAGGTCTAAATACCCTGAAAAACACACATTTAATAATGAAAGCAATGCCCTTCATCTTCTGTTTAAATATTTTGTAAATACTTTAATTAGTCCTCTGTCAAACGCCTATATTTGAACCCATCTATAAATGAGCTAAAATAATTTGATTCTATCTTAATAAAATCTAATAAAAATATTATATTTTATTTATAAATAAAAATTGTAACATTATAATATTTTATATTATAAAAGACCTTTAAGATAGAGCGTGAAATGTGTGACTGACTAACCGCTTTTTATAATTTTAAAAAGTACCTATTTCAAATAAGATTATGTTCTTTCTCAAAATGAAAAATAATTTGTTTTTGAAATTAAATACCAAAAAAACCTAAAATAAAGCTTTTTTTATTTACATTAATTGCTAAAAGAATTTTTCTTTTAATTTTCTAAGCTTTGTGTTTAATTTTTTTTTTTGTAAGACCTAGCGAATAAAAAAGTTGAAAATTTCTATGTTTGTCTTCTAAATCGGCTATTTACATAAAACATATACTCATCTTCCCATCTCTTTTTCTGAAAGGAACCTCAAGAAATCACTGAATTCTCCTAAATAGCTAAATTTAACCAAGAGATCAATAAATGATTGAATCCTCTTTTTTTTTCTTTGTTGTCGCTGGGGAGGGAATGTCAATTTAGTCAGAACTATTTTGTTACCATAGGCTTCTGACCTAACTAGAAGTCTCCAGTCCTGATTTTTTTTAAATGTCAAGATTTATGCATAAATCTTATTTCCCACAGTGAACTAAGAGTCCTTACTCCTGTGAGGTTCTATGCAGCTTAGTCAGATGGAAAATGAGATATTGGTGTGTGAAGAAGTTTTTTTCCATGTAGCCCTATATATTGAAAAACATGGGTTGATGGTGTAATGTAGTTAGAAGTTTTGTGCAGTTTTTGGCTGAGATTGACTTCTTTATAATATCTGGTATGGAGCTGTGTTTTGGTTTTGTGCTGGAAACAAGGTTGGTAAAACAGGGATGTTTTCATTACTGTTGAGCAGTGCTCACACAAAGTTAAGGCCTTTTCTGCTTCTCACCTCACCCCACCAGGGAGTGGCCTGGGGGGACACAATAAGTCAGGAGGGGACACAGCCAGAACAGCTGGCTCCAGCCATTCCATATGATGTCATACTCAGCATAGAAAGTTGTGTGGAGGTTGGTGGTGGGGACTACTGCTTTGGAACTGGCTAGGCATCAGTTGGTTAGTGGTGAGCGATTACTTCAATACAAATCACTTGTCTTTCCTAGGCTTCTGTTTTTCTCTTTGTTGTTTATTTTGTTTTCTATTACTATTATTATTGTTGTTGTTGTAGTTATTATATTTAATAATAACGATTATGATAATGATTATTATGATAATAATAATTAAAACTGGTTTTATCTCAACCTATGACTTTTTTTCACTTTCACACTTCTGATTCTCTCCACTATCCCAGTAGGAGAAGGGGCTGAGCAGGTGTCTATACAGTGCTTAGTTGCATGCTGGGGCTAAACACCAACACTGTTAAACAAAATAGAAATTAATGCATTTACAAATTAAAACCATCAATTTAGTTGTAAGAATCTGATATGTAGTTCTTAGGTTTTACGTAAACCACTTTTCTCTTCTGAAAATTCTGATCAATGTGAGGGAGAGAACTATTCAAAATTACACTTTTCTAGGTCTTATAATTTGCAAGGACTCAATGCTTTGGGCGGTGGTTATTTCTTTCAAAGTGCAACATCTTCTTTAGAGACTATCTTACAGTCTAGATTTAGGGGAAAAAAAATATATTGAGATACATTTCTGCTAGCCCACTGCTAAAGATAATAAAGACTGAAGTTCTTTCACTTTTAACCGAAGCAAACCAGTGATAAGCATTGGCAAAAGACACCACCAAGATGCCTGATAACACAGATCAAGAAAATGCTTCTGGGCACTGTACCTCTAGCATGGTTTCAAAAGTCACCATTTTTTACACCATGTTTTAAGTGTTCATGCTATTTTCATAACAATGAATGACTTTTGACAAAACGTAAATGATGATAGTAAAAGACAGTTCTGTTTTCTAAAGCATATTAAGAGTTAGTGGAGGTTACCTGGTTGTCACCCCTGATTGCAGCAATCCATTCTTTTTTAAGAGTGTGTATAATTGCCACATGTTCAGAGAGATCCTTGAATTTCAGGATCTCTTCCTATTCTGCTGTTGCTTTCCAACTGGCTATTGCTGATGCTTCCCAAGGCAGGCATCTTTCCACCATCTGCACATGGTTCCAGCCACCTCCTGCAGCTTGGAGATGCTTTGCTGCCCCATGCCTGTAAAATGTCTAAACCTATGGTACTCAGTAAACTCTGCTGCCCAGTGTGCTCTCTGTTGCACTTCATTAGAAAATAAGAGATATCAGAAGGGCTGGAAAGTCATAGGGACTTTCCTCTAACACTTAATTGTGACAACAAGTTTAGTCAAAGTGTTATATTATGGTTTTACCACTTCATGAAAAGCTGATCCCTGATATGTGTCCTTTAAAATACAGTCTGCTCACAGGACAACCATAAGTAAAATCATCAACTATATATCTAATAAACAATCTATTCACAAACTGTATGCAATTCCTCCAGCACCTCTAAGTTCATACAAGTTTTAACTACTTATATAATCTAATAATATGCAGTTTAAGGTGTTAGGCCTGCAGGTTTAAGAGAGTTCAGCTAACTGACAAAGACATGAAACAAGACATAATGAGAAACTGCTGGACATGATAAAATATGGTGTGAGATAGAAAACATTGTGAGAAATTGACCAAAGTTATGTATGGTGAGATAACTGAGTGTCACAGGCATTTAAGGGGGAGCTATGGGAAATGTGACCCAACTTCACAGATAGTTGGAGGAGAGCACTATGAAAATTTTGGGGAGCAGAATCTTGCATTACTAAATCAACAATATCATAAATATTAATTTTGTGTATAGTTGCAAGAAAACCAGGAATTATGGAAAATAGAGTAAATAGAACTAAGGTTTCTTGGCTAAGTAGATTAGGATGGAGAAAAGAGAGGTAATAGGATGGTGAAAATTAAAGTCAGGAAATTAGAAAAATAAGAGCAAGGTGTGCAAGTCATGCATTGGTCCTGTCTGGGGGCACCTGTTGACAGCCTTCGTTACAACCACTGCCCCTGGAGCAACAAAAAAAACCCCCCGAACTGTTTTTTCTGACCATGCCACAAGTGCCAAACCTACTGCCATGGTCACAAGAACCACAGATGGTGGAGCAGATCCTTTTTCAGGTGAGCGAGGGGAACACATGAATTGACAACTCAAGCATCCTGGTATCTTCATGTCAGTGACTTCTGCAGATGTGGTGACACCAGTAACAGCCCATCACTTCATAACAAAAGCAGCGATCCCTGTACAAATGTATTGGATGTATTGGTTCTATTAAGGCATAAGACTTTCTACTCGCTCTTGACAGAGAACAAATCAGGGAGGAAACAAAATATATTTGAGAATACCAATGGATATAAACTAGTCAGTTCATCAAATACAGTCTTCTGACATGAGCAAACTCCATTAAAAAAGTCAGATGCTGAGACAAATAATGTGGGCTAGGACACTACTAATTCATATGTCAGTGCCACTAGTAGAGTAACATCAAAGTTTTGCAAATATTTCAGGGAAGAGTAATTTGAAACTGCTGCCACACTGACAGTCCAATACTCTTCCTGAACTCAACACAGCACGTTTAGGGAAAAAAAGACTTTTTTCCTCATATGTGTAATTCTGGTTTAAAATGCCTTAAAAACCACGGCATGCTTCTGCATTGTTTCTAGAGCACAGACCAAGCAAAACCTAAAGCAGAAGTTTCACATCACCTGATGCATGATGCATTTATATTTGGACTAAGGTGTTACCAATCCATTATGAAAACACATGGAGATTTGAGGAAGGAGTTGTTTTCGTGATTTTTTTTTCATCAACAAACTTGAAATCTCTTCTTATTTATTTTATAGCCCCTCAAACTTTTCCTCTCTCCAGAAAGATATAAGGTACCATCTGTATATTTCAACACATACACAGGCAGTGAAAAATGAAATATGAATACAGTTGGGGGTTTTTCTTGGAGGGAAGTTCCCTGTTTGCTAGGTGGATTTAAATCCAAGTCAAATAAGCAAAATAATTACAATATTGGAAAATGTAATGTCCATATTTGTGTCTTCCACAGTAGTTTACCAGCACTGTATATGTTTCAACTATCAAATATTTATCTCAACATTTTTTTTACATCTCCTCTAGGAAAATTACTAGACTCAGTTGTAATTTTTCAGCATAACAGATAAAAAAGTTGGGCCATATCATTTTGCTGTTTGGAATGGATTATAGATGTCTATTAAATTTATAGTTTTATCTCTGATAGTTTTGTTTCTGTCATTTTTTTTTCCACTTACAAGCAACACAAGAATATAAAACTCATAAATATTGCTTATGGGCAGCATGTCCATAAAGACATGCCAGGACATTTTACAAACAGAGAGTCTTTGTCTGCTGACCCTGAGAGAAAACCTGTTTGAGACATAAGACATCCTATACTGTATTTGTTAAAGAACCTCACATTGATCTCTTTGCTCAGTTCTACAGCTGCTTTTGAAATACACACTGCAATAAGAGCGTAATGACACTTAATAGAGCAAATCCTAAGTGTGTGTCTATGTGCACATATTCACACGCACAAAGCAATAGGCAGATTAACTACAGAATTCTGAGATTAATAATATTTTTTTCCCGCAACTTCATGGTTTTAAAGCAATACTAATGAGAGCCATTTAAAAGAGCTCATTAGGCAAATCTGCAAGTGTGAGTAACCACGAAAAAATAGCATATAAAACTCAAATATTTTTTCAGCTTCTGATGGAATAGTACAATGTAGGAGATGCTAAGAAGATAAAGAAGAAAAAAAAGAGACAAGCAATAAAAAGAATCATAGACATGTAAAATATTTTCTGTTAGAAAAGACTTCTAAGATAGTCAAGTCCAACCACTAACTCAGCACTGCCAAGTTCACCATTAAACCATGTCCCTATGGGCTACATCTACATGTCTTTTAAGTATCTCCAGGGATAGTGACTTCAGCCCTTCCCTGGGTAGTCTGTTCCAGTGTTTGACAACCCTTTTGGTGAAGAAATTTTTCCTAATATCCAAATATCCACATATTTATCCAATCTTTCTTAATATATCCAATTTCTCTTAATATTGAATCTCTAATATCTAAATCTCCCCTGGTGCAACTTGAGACCATTTCCTCTTGTCCTATCTCTTGTAATGTGGGAGAAGAGATCAACTGCCACCTCGCTACAGCCTCCTTTCAAGTAGTTGTTGAGAGGGATAAGGTCTCCTCTGAACCTCCTTTTCTCCAGGCTAAACAACCCCAGCTCTCTCAGCCACTCCTCATCAGACTTGTGCTCCAGACCCTTCATCAGCTTTGTTGCCCTTCTCTGGACATGCTCCAGCACTTCAGAATCTGTTTTGTAGTGCAGGGCTCAAAAGTGAACACAAGGATTGGCCTCACCAGTGTCAAGTTCTGGAGGACAATCACAGTCCTGCTGGTCACACTACTTCTGATACAAGACAAGATGTCACTGGCCTTCTTGGCCACCTGCTCACACTGCTGTTTGATGTTCAGCTGGCCATCAACCAACAGCCTCAGGTCCTTTTCCACCAGGCAGTTTCCCAGCCACCCTTGCCGCAGCCCATAGCGTTGTATGGGGTTGTTTTGATTCAAGTGTAGGACCCAGCATTCAGCCTTGTTGAATCTCATTTAACTGGTCTCTGCCCATTGATCCTGCCTGTCCAGATCCCTCCTCAGAGCCTTCCTACCCTCCAGCAGATAAACAGTTCTGCTCAGTTTAGTGTCTCCTGCAAACTTACTGAGGGTGCACTTCATCCACTCGCCCAGTTCAACAATAAAGACATCAAACAGGACTGGCCCCATTACCGAGCCCTGGGGAGCACCGCTTTTGACTGGCTACCAACTGGCTGTAGCACCATTCACCACCACTGTCTCAGCCGTGCCATTCAGCCAGTTCCTAACCCAGCTGTCCAAGCCAGGGGCTGCCAGCTTCTCCAGGAAAATGCTGTGGAAAACAGTTTCCAAGGCTTTACTGAAGTCCAGGTAGACAACATCCATGACTTTTCCCTCATTCACTAAGCAGGTCACCTTGCTATAGAAAGAGATTAAGTTTGTCAAGCAGGACCTTCCTTTCCTAAACCCATGCTGGTTGGGCTGGATCCTCCCGTTGTCTTGTATGTGCCGTGTGATGGCACTCCAGAGGTTCGACTTCCTAGCACCAAGGTCAGGCTGACAGGCCTGTATTTCCCTGGATCCTACTTTTGATCTTTCTTGTAGGTGGGTGTTTAATTTGCTAACCTCCAGTCAAATGGGAACTCTCTGGTTACCCGGAACTGCTGTCTAACAATTGAAAGAGGTTCAGTGAACTCTTCCACCAGCCGCCTCAGTATCTTTGGGTGGATTCTATACCACCCCATGAATTTGTGTATGACTAAGAGGTGTATCAGGTCACTGACCATTTTCGCTTGGATTATGGGAACTTCATTCTGCTCACATAATCTTGCCCATTTACAAGTGTTTTATTTTATTTGGTTTTAGACGTGGGCTTTTTACCCCACTAGTAACTTGTCAATTTGTAAACAAAATTGAAAACCCCCATTACAAAATGGTCTGATCCAAATTAAAAACTGATTATGCAATGCATAAATGGATACAAAAATGAGATTTATACACATTTTCCTGTCCTCTGGCAGGACCTTTTTGCATATGGTTGGCTGTAGCTACAGTCTCTGCGGTTTCTCTTTGTTATCCAAATATTTTTTTACGCTTGTGAGAAATAGCCACTAGTTGGTGAGCATAACAATTAGTCCAGGAAGACAAAGCATTATATACTCTTTGTTTGCCCACTGGAGGGTCTGGAGACAACCAAGGAAGCTAATAGTTGGTCAAGAATATCCAGTAAAACAACAAAAATGTGTCCAAAAGTAGGTGAAAGAGAAGGACCTGGAAGGGCAAAAGCTGCTGCTTCAGAGTCTGACAAGCCTCAAGGTTTGTATTTGTTGTTGAAGTTCTGCTCTGTAAGAAAATGTATTGTCACATCTCTGAAAAGTACTGCTATTGATAGGCTAATTGTGCTACACAAGTCAGTCCTGTGACAGCCTAATAGACATTACTGTTAGGGGGATTATTTAGACTGGTAAAATATGATATTTATAGGAAGAATGAAACTTAGATGGGGACATACCATATGCTATTATTTCATTTAATATTCTAAATAATATCTGTCTTCCAGCCTTTTCCTACCCTTCGCATATCAATGGTCTTTTGTCAGCCATTCAATCTATGCATATTTAACTTGTCTAATCTTTCTTGCTAAATGATGCCTTCACCTTCTTAACTGTTTTTAATCCTCTTCTCTGAAATCTCTTCAATATTTTTCTGGCAATGAGATGCCCTACATTTAATGCAGCATTCTGAATACACTCACACTGCAGGTGAACAGAAAAGAAAATTCTTTGTGGCAAGATACCTCTGACAATTTATCCCCAAATTGTGTGAGCTATTTTTGCTCTGATATCACATTACATTCTCAATATTAGCTTGCTGCAGCTGTGACCATGACATTTCTTTATTCATTATTTCTTCCTAGATTTCTGAGGTCTTAATCCTGTAAAGATGGTGCTCAGCACTGAGTGTGGAAGTGCTGCACTCCATTATTACAGGCTCTAGGGTGGGAAGAGCTGCAGGCAGTGGCTCAAGGAGAGTGGAAATTCATTTCTTTGTTCCATTTGGGATCTATTCAAAATAATGGATTTTTTTTTTCTGTTTTCATAAAATCATAGACTCATATAATGTCTAGAGTTTTAAGGGACCTTAAAGATCATCTAGTCCCTTGCCATAGGCAGGGACACCTTCCACTAGACCAGGTTACTCAGAATCCCATCCAGCCTGGCCTTGAAAACCTCCAGGGATGGGACATCTTTAAACTGAGGCTCAGAAAGAGAATGAACTTCACATCCTAAATCCTAACTGATCCCTTTCTTGACAAATCCCCTCTTGGTCCTGGAAGATATTGTCATCCAGTAGACTATGTATCAAAAATTAGTTTCTTAAGAGAATTTCCCCTGCCCACACCTGCAGATAAGTAAATTCTTCCATGTTTTAAGAATGTAAATGAATATTCAAAATATTGATGTCCTGCCCTGAAACAAAACTAGCCTAGAAAAAAATTTTCATAGGCTTAACTTTGTCCATGTGAGCTCCTTGCCAGTTTCCATCAACATTTTTATATTCTACTTTACAGTCTAAGTAAGCTGATGAATGAACACTTGTGATCATTGACCAATGAACTTCTCTGACATGCTATAAAAGGACTTCTTTCACTGTGGTCATGGTGAATTTGTCAGTGGAGAGGATGAATGAATTAGATACTACGAAGACTTTAGCTGATTCCCCTCCCGCCCCTCGCCCCACCCCACTTTCGTTATTCTCTGCTTCTACAATTCTACAATTCTCTCTTTATCCCACTTTGGTACTGGAAACTGCACAGTTCTGACTGGTGTGGAGTACCTTAACTTTTACCCAAATCTCCTAAAGCCTGAAAGAAATTGCTAGAAAATATGGGGTTTTTTCTCTGTTCTTTATAAACCTCTATTTAGTTACAGCACTGTTCCCTTAAGATTCAATCAGGACGAGTAGGACAAATATTCTTGTGCTAGGACTCCAAGGCAAATATCCCAGCATTGTTTCACATTGCTTTTCAAATCTGACATGCAAAACCAGGTTAAAAGATTGTTCTGTTCTCAATAAAATCTCTGTCCTTTCATTTGCCTTTAATAATAAATCAGGTCTGGCGATGGATGAGGAGATGGTCAATTATCACATGCTAAATACTTATCCCAAGGACATTGCATCAATGAAAATGAGGCTGACTGGGCATGTTGCTCACACTAAGTCTAGTTCTGTAGATGTTCAACCCTTTTGGATAGCATTCACATTCCTGCTGATTTATATACTCAGTGGCGACATCTACCTCCATTTTTTCAATTAGACTCCAAGTGCACCCCAGACTGTTTGGGTGACAAGCTGAAAGTCCTTTGAAAATTTAATTTGCTGAAAGCCTTCATGCCTTTCCAGACACAAAATAATTAATTTAAAGGGTTTTATTCTCCCTTGTATCCAGTTTTGCTGCAAATAAAAAATTAATCTAGAGGCATCCCTCCTGCAAAACTGATTTTAATCAAGGAGTGATTTGTAGCTGCATGTAAGTAGTGTCAGGTAGGGAAGGGATTCACAGTGTTCATCCTGTTCCACATACGGAAGCACGACATGAACATCAGCTTCATGTGCTGATCCACAGCAGGCAAACATTGCTGCACACAGCTGTTCTTCTGTGAAATGTTCACACTTCAAATGTGTTCCCTAGTTGTCTTTATTCTGACTCTATGACAGGACTGTTCGGTCCTTGTGGAGACCCTTTCGGTTGGATGCTGGAGAAAAAAGCTATACAGTCACAAGCATACTCTTGGCAGGGTTCCCTTTTTTTTTTTTTATGGCTTTCTTTTTTTGTTTGGTTAATTCAAGCAAATACTTTGAAGGTGGAGGCATACCTTAGAAGTGCTCATAGTCTCTCAAATTACTTTTATCCCTTCTAGAAGCTCCATACTCCACCTCCAGTCCATAAGAACTTCTTTTAGGTCATAAATTTATTTTTCATGACAGATAAAAATGAAACTCTTATACTTCATAGGCAGTAAAAGTTACAATGTGAGGTACATGTCTGCATCACCATGTTCTGGTAAAATTCTAATCCTTTTGAAAATTTGTGGGAGTTTTATCATTAATTTCAATAAAGTACAATTTCTTTTTTTAATTTCGTCCCTTGCACTAAGAAATTCACCTTCTCAAGCACTCTCACAAGAGTTAATTACTCTTAGTGTGTTATATTTTGACAGTTGGGGGGGGAAGGGATACATCAGGAGGATGTCTAAGAATGCAAGGATTTGTGTGTGATTTATAAAATGAGAAACTGAAATTACACTTTTTCCTCACTGTCTTTAATCCTATTTCCAGATAATAACGTGGGCTATACAAAGACAAGGTTTATTTTAGTGCAGGATCACATTTACATTTCTCTGATATTCTCATACTTTTATTTTTATGTTTCATCTGTTCTTTATAGAATTTGCAATGGCAAA
Source organism: Pseudotriccus pelzelni (assembly GCA_035584735.1). Classification (NCBI taxonomy): domain Eukaryota; kingdom Metazoa; phylum Chordata; class Aves; order Passeriformes; family Tyrannidae; genus Pseudotriccus; species Pseudotriccus pelzelni. The sequence continues at coordinate 70,979,995 of JAWMRA010000078.1, forward strand.
GAACATAAGAAGAAGCTTATTCTTAAACCTGTGCTTAAGTGCTTCATTATACCACACAACATGTAAATTTATGATTAATCCTTGCTGAAGTCAATGAGAGCTTAGAATATGCATAAGGTTTTTTTCTGAAATGCAGCTTACCCCACAAAAACTGGATTTGGGAAAATTTTACCTAAAATCTGTTGATATTTCTCAGCTTTTGTTTAGGATTCAAATTCATCTTCTGCATTAAATTGCAGAAGTACACCTCATAGCACTTTACCCTTTATAGTTCCTCCCAAGTTACTACCCTCTTGGAATTAATTAATGTGCTGTTTTTCTCTCTCTGCAAAGTAATTAGTGAGGAACAGAATATAACCTGACCGCCTTCTCTGGCAATAAACCAGCAGTCATTTCCTCCTAAGTCACTATTTTGTAGCTTATCACTTTCCTTTGTTTATTATCTTCCACCAGTGGTTATTCCACATGATAACATTCATATTCAAGCCAATTTAAATTAATTTTGAGAAAAGAGCTTTTACAGAATCCAGTATCAAATGTTTTCCTTAACTAATTGGAAATGTATATTATATTATGCCTTTCTTTCATCCACTAATTTTATAATTCTATCAAAGAAGCAATCAAGTTTATCTGACAAATCTTTATTAAATCAACTTGCTGCTTAGCTCTGAAAATATTAGGATGAATGTCAAAGTCCTTTTTCACAAACATTTTTTTTCTTATCTAGAGTGAAATCAGTTGATGTTATGTTGCAAGTGAAAGTAGTAAAGGAAAAAAAATCAATCACATATCTATAGGGTTCTGATATTTTAAGAAATTATTTACTGAAAAAAAAAGTATGTGGGTAATGTAACAATTAGATTTCTCCTTTGATTCTGTAGATATTGTCTCCTAACAACTTTTCAGCTGATGTCTGGGAAACCAGTCATGCTTCTGCGCCCTACCTGTTTCTCTGTAATGTTTACATTTGAAGTCCTTAAAATTCTTTTTTATCTCATGAGACTGTAATGAGAGAAAAATACAACTTCTCTCTAGCAAGCAATGACCATGGATTTTTAAAAGTAAAAATTATCATCAAGTCAAAAAGGTCTAGTGTATATGGCTATGGTGAACATTTAGATGGGGCAGAGTAGAGATGGATACATGTATAAATAGCATCAGTCTAGACTTTATTTAGCTAATTTCACTTCCAGAAGCAATTAAACTGCAGCAGCATAGGTTTATTAGTGCCAGTACAATGCTGTTATAGATGCCTGAAAGTAATCTTTGTGTCAGAGTTCTCTTTACCACCACCCCAGTGCTGTGAGGACGCAAACTAGTGTTGGCATGACCACAGAGAGTGCAATTGTATGCATGGATATCGAGCAATCGATATATTTTGAAAATGTTAGCAAACAGTTTTTGGGAAAGAACATAAACATATTGTCACAATGCCATAACCTCCTGCAGCTTCTATGTAGTTGCAGCAGATAAGTGCACACATCAAGGAAAGCAAAAGAAAGAAGAATATAAGACTTGAACTGATAACAAAAACCTCCCTTATATCACCTTTTCTGAGGCGCAGAACAGGGAATTCAGTTGGTTAGCCTTTCACTTCTTGATCCTCAAGAGCAACAAAACTTAAAAAAAAAAAAAAAGGAAAAATTACTCAAGCCTTAAGATTGAATATACAGGTTTAAAATCCTACTACTTATTACCTGATGTCTGTTTTGAAGAAAACGTTATTACTTAGAAGAGATGCAGTGCAATAGAGACAGCAATAGGAACATTACCAAAATTAAAATAAAGGTTTTTAGTTTTACAGTGATATCTTTCATAAATTACTTACTACGGACCCCCATTCTCAGCATTTTGAAATTAACTAACATTTTATGCTTAAATAGAATGGTACTCAAAGGACATATACTATAGCATAGACTTTCTGTTATTACTGGTAGTTCCCTGCAACATTTTGTATGAAGCTGAGGTCATTAAGAAGAAGATAAAAATCAAGAAAAGGAAAATGCTTTTTATTTCTTACTGTTCTCTATGCCTTGACAGTGATGTAATATAAGCTCAGTTAGAGAAAATGGACTTTATTCCAACGCTACATTCTTGGGGGGCTTTTTTGCATATGATGGAGACATTTTTAATTGAATTTAATTCTATATTCTAAACTTTGGTAGCTCCACATCATCATTATCATCCTACCGCTAATGTCTCTCATCATTTCTGGGCAGTACAATTTCCTAATTCCTCTTGTATTATTTGGCTTCACAGCTGTCCAACGAACATATGTTGCCATACCTTATAAGATATCCAGTGCTACATTCAGGCTAAGTAACTCTTCCAAATGAAACAAAGACAATGCCAGTGTTAAACATTACTGTGAAATCATTTCAAATCTTTCTTTCAAAGAACTGTAGCTTTTTGGATTGGAACTTAGTTCCTATGCTGTAAGAAGAGCACTTACCACACTAATGAATTCCCATTGTTATAACAACAGAAAGGAGCCTTTAACTGAATCATACTTAATTGGTACATGGCATAGCAGGATTTCAGCAGTAACTTAAACCTCATGAAGTCTTTAGAGAGAATAAGATACAATAATCCCAGTAAGATAAAAAGTGTAATAAGGCCATTGAATACAAGTGGCCTCCTGGACAGTGATTAGACTGAAGAGCCAGTAAAAGACCTGCCTACCTTTAGGTTGTCTAAATGAAATTGACAGTTCTAAGAGGGGAAAAAAGATAATAATTTATCTACACTAAAGTTACAGAAACGCTTTTTTTTTCCCTGAGAACCAGCAACTCTCCAGGACTTCTTTTCTAAAACCACAGTCAAAATTTTAGGATGGGTATAAGGATCTTGCAGATTGAACCTGTTTCCTATATGTTGAAATTAAAAAAAAAACAACACCATAATCCACATGACATAACCTACACATTCTTTCTATTTTCCTCTTTGGTCTTTTTTTTTTTTTTTTTTTTTTTTTTTTTTAGGAGAGAGGGTGTCCTTATTTTAACTTAATTCTCTACTTATCCAGTTTCAAAAACCTATCTTGTATTCAAGTCAGGTTCGTCTTAGACCACTGAGATCCATACCCTCCTGCATAGCACTGCAGATGTGGGCAGAAGTTCAAGAAAAACTTCTAGTCCAGAACACTTGAGCTCAGATGGGACAGAGCAGGTGTTCATAAGAGATTGTTGGTTTTAACATCTCACTGAAATATTGCTTTGAAGTAGATACATGAACCAGGTGGTAGATAGCTTTTCCTGATATTCTGTTATCCTTAGAATAGAAACACTTTTTTCAAGACCAAATCTAGATTTTTTTCAAGAAAATATATTTCCCCTCACTGCATTCCCAATTGAAAAAAAAAAATTAAAATCACAAGGCTCCCATCTTATCTGGCCCCCTATATTTTCTCATTAAAAAAAAAGTCATCTGATCCTAAACTGAGTAAATGTGGACTTAGCTTTCTTAATATATCATGTTTTCCAAGATGCCTCTAAATGCTCATTTGTTTCAGTGTTATGATTCAATATTAAAGTCCTCTGCCAAAATTAAGATACAAACAAGATCAAATGTTTGTTCAACAATACAGACTTTATTTTGTAATATTAAGTGTAAGGAGTGGGGAGAGGGAGAGCAGAAGATAGTCTTCACCATGGAACCCACATTGTCCCGTTAGTCCTGCAGTGCCCTGGGCTTCTTTCTGGTGGTGGGGTCCCACCCAGTTCACTCCCTGACTCAATTTTATACCATCCCTCTTTAGCATTAAAGGAGAGGAGTGGTTCGTGGTTCCGCATTAGCACGGGAGGTGAGAGCGGGCATTGTCACACCACTGCACATGCTTGGATCTTGATTCATCTGCAGGTCTAGTCAGGGAGTTGTACAAAGCAAGTAGCCTCAAAATCAAGTGTCCTATTTGGGACCCCAATCCTCAGCACTTGTGCGGTTATGCATTTGTTGTATAACACACCACAATGGAAAGTCTCTGTGAAAAGTATCAGGTTTGGTCAGGCCTCCCCAAGGTTGGCACTGAAACTTTGTTTCATCTTGCAGTCTGCGCCTAGGCACCCCTGATGTTTACTGCAACACGTTTTGCCAAGGAGTGCGACAGCTAAATTGGACAAGGGAAGCTCCATGTCCTTGGATTTTAGCCCATTACCTGGAGGGGGAAAATTCTCCCCCGCTGCCCCCCTGCCACGTGGCCTTGGGAGCCTGCAGTGAGCTGCACACAGACCACAGGAGAGAGATGAGCGAAAGAGGAAGTTTATCGTGGGGTCCAGGTTTATATGGGTTTTAGGGGGATTGTAAAATCACCAGTGAGAGGTCTCCGGGGGTTACAGAATCTTCCAATAGCAAACAGGGGAAGGGGTTAAAAAAGCCAATGAGAAGTCTTCCGGATATCTTCCTGGGACATTCCTGCATTGGAATGACAGTTGTCGAGAGGGGTCTTGGGAAGGGGACAGTGAGTTGGCAAAATCTCTAAAAAGCCATTTTGAAACATGTTTAAACAACATTAAAACCCTCTGTTTTTATGGCATTTGGGTTGTTTTCTTAATTTTCTTCACAAGTCCATTTCTGACAGGACTTTTTCCATCCTAAATATGGTATGTCCACTGCCACAACTACAGCCACCTTCTCGTTCCCCTTTGTAACTGGACAGGGGACAGAAGAAAAAACAACAATGAAGGATTCATGAGATAAGAGCTGGGAGAGGTCACTTAGATTACCTTCATGGGCAAAACAGACTCAAAGTGGGGATATTACTTAAATTTATTACCAACAGGATTAGAGCAAAAGAGTGAGAAGTAAAATAATCATAAAAACACCTTCCCCCCAACTCTTCTTCCTTCTGTGTTCTACCTCCTCCCACCCAGTGGTGCAGGGGGATGGGGAATGGGGGTTGCAGTCAGTTGCTGTTTCTGCCGCTGCTCAGGAGAGGAGTCCTTCCCTGCTCCCATGGGGTCCCTCCCATGGGAGACAGTCCTTGATGGACCTCTCTGGCATGAATCCATCCCTCGAGCAACAGTTCTTCCCAAACTGCTGTCCCGTGGGTCACTTCTCCATGGGGTGACATCCTTCATGGATGAGCTGTACTGGTGTGGGTCCCCCACAAGGGCCACAAGTCCTGCACAGGAAAAGTGTGGGCTTCTCTCTCCAGAGGACCCTGCTCCATCTTGGGCATCCCACAGGGTCACAGCCTCCTTCCTGCATCCACCTGCTCCAGCACGGGCTCCTCCCTGGGCTGCAGGGGGGTCTCTGCACCCCGATGGTCCCCCATGGGCTGCAGGGGCACAGCTGCCCCACCATGGGCTGCCCCACGGGCTGCAGGAGCCTCAGCTCCGGCTCCTGGAGCACCTCCTGCCCCTCCTGCTGCACTGAACTGGGTGTCTGCATTGTTGTTCCCACGTTCTCACTCCGCTCTTCCCTGGCTGGAATTCTTCCCATGCAATACCTCTCTGTTCTTAAACATGTTATCCCAGAGGCATTTCCATTACACCTAATTGGCTCAGCCTTGGCCAGCAGCAGGATGCCCGTCCTGGAGCCGGCTGGCATTGGCTGCACCAGACAGAGGAAGCTTCTGGCAGCTTCTAACCCCTGTAGCTCCCCCCCGACCCTCCGCTACTGAAACCTAGCCACAGAAACCCTTTACAGTATTTTAAGAAAATTCTCAATCAAACATAACCTCCAAAATGGGGGATCTCTTGGAGAAAAATCTTTGCTGTAAGTGACTTGTTACTTTTTAAAAATTCAATTAGATAAATACTGAAGTGGGTAATAGTTATCAATTTTCTAAAGAAAAATTAATACAGTAGCAGATTTTCCACAGCTTACATTCAGACTGATAAAATATATATTTTTCCTTTGGTATCTTTTTATTATCCAGTAAAACATTTTAAAATAACGCTCTTAAAATAATTTTATTTTTACAGTGCCTGTGAATGTGTTGTTGCCCTCACATGGCTCCTACCGACACATCTGGCACTTGAAAACACACATGGTGTCTCTTGTGTCTGTGTTTTTCAGGATAATAAGAAATTTTCTCAGTTTGATAATGTCAGCGATCCGTATAACAGTTCAGCAGACGCTGACTCAAATCGTGTACGACATAGCTACATAAATGTTTAATATACACCAAATGGAAGTATGGAGAAGTTGTAGGAAAAAATAAGACAAAATGCTGTTCTCTGCAACTTAAATAGGGAGGAAAAAACTGAAATTCATAAGAAGTGTTAAGAAGTAACAGATTCAGACTTGCATTGTGAATTGTGTTCTACTCATCTTTCACAGCAGGCTGAGCTGAGCAAAGTTCACAAACGGGTTTGGCAGACTCCAGGAGGAGTGGCCATATTATCACAGAGGACTTAATAAATAATGAGATTATGATCTACTGCTACAACCTCTTGTTTCTTGCATTCGTGTGTTTTAATATGCAGTAGAATGTCTTTTAAAAAGCAATCCTGGATATATTTGCAGAACACATTTTCCATAGCAAGTGTGATACTATTACAACTAACATTCTGAATACTTTGTATAAACGGTCAAAGTAAAAGTTCACACAAATGGATTCAAAATCTTTTAAGGTAATTTAAAAATCCACTTCTTTTCCTCTTCTCCTAATGATCTGCAGTATTTGCAGCTAAGCCTAGAAATGGGGGGGTAGGTAAAAGTCTGAGTTGTAGCTACTTTTTAAAATTATTTGGAAAAATATGTTGGAAATTATTACAAGAAAAAGTTGTAAAGGCAGAGAAAGGGGGTGGGAAGAAAGAAAAAGTGTAATTCAGATATGTCCATTAAAGTTTGGGCATACATGAAAAATATAAATGAAGGTAGCTATGAAGAGGTTGAGCTTTCCCCCTTTCCTTTTTAATTTAATGCTACTTCTGGGACTAGTGGTCTCCTTCAAGTAAATGCTATTGAAATTCTACAGGTACTATAGCATTTTTAAGTGCAGCTGGCAGAAAACAATTGGTTATCCTGCTGCTGCTCCTAGAACAAGCAGAGATCCCATGCTGCTGTCTCTTGTCAGCAGAGAGGAGATACAGCGAGAAGAAAGAATGGATCCTGTTGTGGCGGTGCTCCTCAGGTCACATTCACAAGAAGTATGGATTTCTCGTAAGTGTAAAATAGTTTGCAGAGACACACACACGTTCTTAAGAAAAGTCCCCCTTGAGTCAGTAGAGCTACAGGTGCAATTGCCCCTCAACTGGTTGCATGATCATAGCCTGTCTGTATTGAAAATCTGATCCTCTAATAGTATTAACAAGTAACGATACAGTATTTATGACAGAAGAGCTAATCTTTACCAAGAACTTCAGGAAATGTAATAAAAACTGATTCTGCTCTTTATTTCTGGAGTTAGGGCTTGGTTAAAAACAAAAAAAAAAACCAACCTAATTACTACAGTTGTAACTGAATAGCGTTATAGATTTACTGTCTGCCCCTGATCTAGGCTCTGTTTAGGCTTAATTTTGCAAGTCAAGTGTATTTCCTTACATTTGGGGGATAGTTTAAGAGATAACCCACATTTTTTCCCCAGTGTGAATTACTGAAGTAATTCAGGGGAAAACAAGAAAAAACTCAGCCCCCTGGTAATTCCAAATATTGGAATTTCACTGAAGATACCTTACCTCAAAAAGCTATAGACATGAATTTTTGAATACATTCTATCAAACAATGTGTCTTCTCACAGATACACTTTGACAAACTCTTTATCCAATTTGTGGCTGTTTCCTTCTAAATATGCCAAATATAATAAAGGTTGTCAGGTGCAACTTTCTAGCATAGCGTGTTCTGGAAACACATTTTGCCAGGTTTTATAGTAATTAAAATTTTTCATATGGAGCTGCAGATTCAATGAAATGACCAGAACACCTTGTTTGTTTGCTTTTCAAATTTTCCAACTCTTCTTCACACTGGTTGGAGAACAGTTTTTCTAGTCTTACACGAAAGAAAATGAAGAAGGCTGAAATATTGTTCCTGCTGAATCTAGAAACAGCAGAAACTCTTAACACAAGCTCTTAGCAAGCAAACTCCTCTCAAATCCAACAGAAAAGGCCACTCTAAACTAACATATGCAATAAATACAAAAAGCAAACAGTGAGATTTACTTTTAGCTTGCTGTTAGTGGGTTTTTTTGTATTTATGGATGGAAGGAGTCCTTTCCCAGAATGCCTTGGACTCTTGTATAGGCTGAAGATTGTGTTATTTTCTCACTAATAATTAGTTGGTGGTTTTGTGTCATTCCTGATGTTCCTAATTCACCAGAGAAAACACAGAAGAACTGACTGATACAGGATTTTGAATTTGGAATTCCTATATATGAAATCTATGTTATCTAATCTTATGATAAACCAGAGAATTTATTAGGAACATTATTATATTTTGTAGTCTTGGTGGTAGGATAATGCTGTAACTCCTGATTCTATTTTTTAAACTTTTTCAAATTTGTTTTCCTTTTCTGAGGTTTAGGCTTCATTAAACTTGATTATTCACTTCAGTTGCTTTTCAAAGTGTCAGCAGAATTTTGTAGGAAAACCAGCTAAAGTTACTGCAAGTTAAAGGTATCCATTGGTGCAATTTGTTGATTAAGTGGTTAAATGAAGGTGCCCTTGTGTTCTGCTGTCACTGACATTCTTTGAGAGCAGTGCCATGGAGAATAAGTTACCTTGGTCCAGTTTTAGCCTTTGTAGATAAAATCAGTATTGAAGAATACCAATTTTTGTCACTGAAGATAGAATAAAGCAACACTTTTCTACTCACCCTTCAATTTCTCATAGCTTTGGACCTTAGATCTGGGTTAAACTTTATGGACTGAAGATCTTTTTTTTATTTATATATATGTTTTGCTGCTGAAATTATTTGTCAAATATTACGTTCTAATAAGGGATTATAGCTGCACCATGGCTGTGAGAAGATGTGGGGAGATTTTTCATGCAGCGCCATTGGCTACCAATTGTGAATTATTTCTCTTTCTGCATCTGTTTCTTCATAAAGGAAGCAAAAATCCAACAGACTGCTATTCTTATAACTGTTCGATAGAAGTAAAAAATAACTTCTCTAAAAATGGCAGGGTTTTATAGGTATTAAACAAGATAATACAAGCACTTCTAAATGTAAACAGAACTCCTCAGTGAGAAAACCAACAGCTTTGCAGTTTGTGGTTGTGAAAGTTACTGAGCACAGAAACCCAGAGCTCAAGATCTAACCTTTCGCTAAATAAAGTGTTGTAGTTGCAAGGAGTATTAAGCATGTTTGAGTCTTAGACTCTAAGATAGATCTTTGTAATTTAAGATAGCCTGGGGGTACTAATGATGATAAAACCACAAAACACCTGTTAAACATTAAAAAGAAATTTTTCCTTCATTACAATCAGTCACCTGATTGCACATATGAGTGGAATGGGACAAAATTGCTGTGAGTGAATGCTCAGTAAATTCCCAAGAATCCTCCGAAGTCTGTTGCAGTTTGTCTAGCCTATCTAAATTTACATCAAAGCCTCTGATACTGACTGTGAGTCCAAAAATACCATAGGCTTGTTACAGTTCAAAGAACAGCCTGCGAAGGGACCTGCTGCAACCTTTTGGTTTTGTGTTAGTGGTAGGAGTGGCATGTGGTGCACCTGTGTAGAATTTACCGCTCAAGGAATTCAGAGGAGAGGAGGAAAAGCAGTAAATATAATGTATGTTGGTACCTTTTCCTGACTTTTTTATTTATTATTATTTTGAGCAACTCAACGACTATTGTCCTATACTAAAACTATAACAGTATTAAAACTTGTTTGATACTGAATTTTGACACCAAAACATTTTAAGACACTACGCAAAAATTACAATTGATCTCCTTTTCCTTTCCTGGTTTAGTGTTGAGCAGGTACTCTAAGATTTTTTCTCCCTGCCTGAGTCTTGTTATCGATGTATTTCAATAATTAATAGAAAAGCATGTGTGTGACAGCCAACATTGACACAATTCTGTTCTACTTTTTGGCTGCACATAGCATTTGTACATTGGAATACTACCCATTAGTTAATGACTTTCAGTATCAAACTACATTTAATTCATAACTAAATTTGGAGGCAGAATAAACCTGTAGTTCCTGATTCTACTAATTTGCTTTTATGATTTTCATTTTTTATATTCAGCTCTTATTTAGATTGCATTCTTCACATAATTTCCTTTTTTGAAGTGCCTGTAGAATTTTTTGGGAAAAGCAGCTAAAGTAGTTGAAGGTAGAGGAATTTTGTAAGTGTGGTTTGATTTTCACTTCATGTGCAAAAGTATCTTCTGGTCTTTATGGGAACTCTAAGGACCCCAGCGTAACAGATCTGCATGTTTACAGTTGAGCATATGGGGGAGTTTTTCAGCAAAGACCTTTCAAATTATCTGAGTTTAGTTCCATATAAAAGTTTATAAGTTCCTCTATAGATAAGGAGGAAAAAAGTATCCTTCTTAAAGAAGAAAAGACAGTCTGCAATTCTACCTCATTTGCTTAAAGGAAAAGGAATCAGGGAAATAAAGTTTGGGTTTGAATCATTATTTTTATATTGTACAGGTTGCTGAGTCCCTGACAAGGAAGATATTTAGTGAATGTGAACTGATCAAGCAAAAATATTTTAGATATCTAAATTGTGAGAACTAAAGGGTTTATGTGTGTTTGAAAGAAGTGAGAGCAAAATAAAAGGCCATACTTGATATACCAGGTACAATATGTTAGTAAATACTTACAAAAACTTTAGCTTTCACCAGGACTTGTCTAGACACTTTTTGAATACTTGTTAAACTAAAATGCAGAAATGCTGAGTATATCTCCATTTATTTATTTTAATTTGTGATAAAAATTTCTGTATTAAGATGCACAGTCATATGGAGCCTGAAGAGGTGTTCTAATTGTGACACATACATGTAACATAATTGAAGAAATTTAGAATCTTATTCTTCAGATGGTCAGATGGCAGAGTACATAAATGGGCAGAACAGTTATGCTATCTCCAAATCACAAATAGAACAGATCCATCTGATAAAATATTTCCATCAATTAGAATACAAGAGAGGAAGGAGTATGTCCTGAGTGTGCAGGGTAATGAGCAGGACTCTTCTTTTCATCTTCTGACCCCCAAAGATTTTACATGGATTGTGGATGGGTTATTTTGCATTCCTGTGCTTGCAAAACCATTTCTTCTACTTACAGGAATATTGAAGAAGAAAAAGAGATTATAACAATAAGAATGAGGAAATAAAGCAAGAGAAATGAGTGTTTGGAATTTACTTTTAATTTTAATATTATTAGTGTTGATAATGCTCCTTGAGGGAATAGATGAGTATCTGCTTTTCCTGTTTAACGTGCTGTTTGAAATTTCCTTCATCTCCTCGTCTCTACTGAGATTTGCTCAAAGAAAGAATGTTTCAAAGCAACAGCAATAAAAATACAACCAAAATATATGTGCAATACAGAAGATTACAGCTTAGTAAGTTAAAGCACTGAATTTAAATGGTTTCTTCACTGTTTTGATACAGGAACATTTCTTGTTGATAGAAATTTTAATTTAGCTAGATTTCCAATGGGCTGTTTGTTTTCCTTCTGCTGACTAAAATGAGTCATTGTTAGGGTGCATTGTTGACCAAGTTTCAAACAAATTAGAAATTTGCAGCAGCCCTTGGTTAAAATCTAAACAGTGTCTTCTCTGTGGTTGAAGAAATGATAGATTTTGCTTTTCAAAGTTTAATCATAGCTTTTGCAAACAAGCAGCGTGTAACTTACTGAAATTTTTTGGTGTTGCTTTCTTCTGTTGTGCCAAAAAACGTTTCAAAGCTCTGTGGGGTTTAATGAGCAACAAAGACTCTACAGCCTCAAAATTAGGGCATGGGCCGGGATTGACAAAGATACGATTTCAGGAAAAAAATAGCATGAGATGAACAGCTCTGCTTGATCTCATGTGAAATGCTCTGTCTCCTGGAGCCCTGTGCACTATCCTAAACATCTGGTCATGCTGAAAAGGTGAAAGCTTAGCTTTCAATTTGAAAAACGCTTTTTAAAATAATACTGCGAAAAGGGTTTGGGGGAATTTTCTGCTGAAAATTTTGGGTGGTTTCCATTTAAAAAATGAGCAGTACATTTGTGAGATTTGTTGTAGAAAATACTTGCTTGACTTCAGTCATTTTTTCTGAAAAACAGTGCAGGCAAGTGGTCTATACGGACCTTAAAGTATGTTGTCAGTCAGAAAAAACTGGTAGGTCATGCAGTGCTTCCTTCTGAGGCCACAGGATGGTTAACAGAGGGTTATAGCATAGAAAATAGGAATTCTGTTTCATAGAGGGCAATTCTTGAGAGTAAAACTATTAAATAAAAACTAAACTTTTTAGGGGGGCCAGCACAGGAAATAGTTAAATATGCTTTCTGTGTGAACCTGACTAAACTGTTAGTCTTTCAGAAACATCATAGCCTATTTAGTTGTTTCACTCATTTAGCTCAAGCAAAAAGCATAAATAAGAAAAATTCCGGAATTTTGTAGGTCTTTATATGGGATATCAATAGAACTAATGCTCTAGCTTTTGGGGGTCTTTCTGAAAACAAAATCAGTGAGCAATTGGAATACAATCTTTCAACTCACAGTATTTTCTCACATGATCATTGTAGACATGGATGGCTTGTTCTCTTTTTTGTCCTGGGCAAGTTTCTTCCTCCTCTATTGGATGAAATATTTGTTTTGTACCTGTAAGTATGATCACAGAATGCCCTGATCTCTGCATTTCCTTATCCACCTCTAAATAAATCCAAATCTAATCGTGATGGTAGGAAGAAAAGGCAAATCAAAAAAAATGTTTGTTTCTGGAGATCTTGGAGAAACTCAGGATTCCCACAAAGCTGGAACTCTCCTTAATGCATTTGGTGGTGGGAGAAGATGCAGGAAAGGATGCTGAAGGCAAGCAAAATTGTTGACAAGGAAGAAACTTAGGAATATGGTAAAGAGTTGTATAACCTTTGCCAAACTAACATCAGCTCACATCAGTAGTAATTGTTTGAAATCAAGAGGTGCTTTGTTGATGCCAAAATTCCATTGTTAACTCTGTAGAAATACCATGTCTTCATGAGATTAGCGTAATTATGTTATATGTAGATCTTCAGATAGTGATATAATTTATTGTTATGCATGTGGAAGGTTTTTGGCTGCATTCAGATCTGGACTTCAGTTTTCAGCTTGATTCTGGTGCAGTTGCCCTAGGAATCACAAAACCATGTACAAGGAAGGGAGAGGGGGTTGGCAGAGAGCTGCTGTGGCACAGAATTGGCTGCACTGTGCTTATTGACTGTAGTGTTAGCAGATGTAAATGGAAATGACCGAATTTCGCCTCTGGAAGAAACTTGAAAGCAATATGGACCTTACTGTGGGCTTCTTTAAAATTCTGAACAGGATAATTAATATATGAAACTCTGAACTACTGAAGCTAGGCTGCCAAAGCTAGCTGAGCCTTTTTTTTCCAAAATGACACAACACTCAATATGAGCACCCCCTGATCCTAAGCATTCAGGTCCTTGGAGGAAATCTCAGGGCACTGCTTGTGAAAATAAGATTCTGGCAAATCAGTCTGGCAAAAACGTTATTTTTAATGACAAAAAAATTGTCATTAAAACATAATTTTATTTTGTGGCAAATCACGCAAGCTGCAGAAATAGAAATTGGTGTTTTGATAACAATTCCCAGATGAGAAAGAAAACCTCTTAGGGAGCAGAAATGTATCATTCATACTTGTAGTGTAGCAAGCTTACTGGGCTTTTTTTTTTTTTTTTTACATATGTATTGAACTCTGTCTTCAAAATAATCAACCGGAAAAATGGAAACAACTCATTTTAACTGTTGTGTTAAAACACTCTCATTTGAATTGAAACCAAATAGCCTCTTCCAAAGCTGCCTCTCATTTTCATGCTTTTATGCAAATAAACACTAGAGATGAATCACAGATATTATTTCTTAATCCATTTTCTGGAACCGTGTTTAGCACAAACAAGTAAAAGCAGTGCAAAATCCTGCAAGGCTGTTCTCAGTAACAAGCAGTGCTAGTGCACAAATTCAAAAAATGTGTCCCATGGCCTCAGTGAAGGAACCAGAGCTTTGAGCAGTTGGTAGAATTAGCCTAGCCGAGTTGCTTGCAGCATCACAAAGTGCATGTTGTTCCTTCATGATCAAGGTAAATAACTTCCCACAATAAACCCTAGTCGTCAGATAAGTAATGGAGATGTCTAAAACCTGCTTTTTTGGATACCTTATTTGGAAGGTTTTTTCTTTGGACCTTAGTCAAATCTCTGCTCAGGTAATTGGAAAGAGGACTACTTTTCACTCACCTGACAAACAGCTCAGGTTACTCTGAGTGTGAATGAAGCTCAGGTATCAGGCATATCCTCTCTGTGTAGGTTAGTTCAAAAAATAGGATACATAGGGGCTTTGAAGCTTGTCTTGGTCAATGGAGTATGTCATCCTTTTGCCATTTGCAAATAATTCTTTGGAAAAGGTTCTTGCCACACAATTGTTTGCAGGCTGTTGTTATGGTTTGTTTAGGGTTTTTTGTTTGTTCGTTTTTTTTTCCCCGCTAGTCAGAATAAGCTGAAGTTCAGATTGCTCAGTACTTCATAGAAAATTATGATAATTTGATATTGAGTCCTGCATTTCTAAGGAACGTTGAATTCTAGTTTTGTGAAAAAGACAATTTCTTGCTTTTTAGGTGACAAATGCTACCCAGGAAGAAATAGTTTAAGTAAATACCACAACGTGAGCAGGTTTTCATTCTCAGATTTTTCAGGGAAGCTCTACTAACAGTAAGCTGAGTTTCTAACTTTTTCAGCAATCGACACTCTTACTTGCTTTTTCGGGACCTCTTTTCAAGTTTTATGGCAGGATAATAAATGCTGTGTTTCAGTATATTAGAAAAGCTGTAAATTAATACTTCCTCATTTCCTATCTGTTAAGTGGCATCATTTAATAGGTTAATAAGTAAATAAAAGTAAGCTAAAAATTTAATAAATACATCAATATAAAAACACAGTTGAGAAAAATTAATATAGGTAACCAGAAAACAGTGTGACATCTGAATTAACTGTTTTCATGGAATTTAATGTCTATAAGGATATAGAAAACTTGTTCAGCAATTACAGAAATGAATTAATGAAGAAATGTGTTTAAGTTTTCTCAAAGTCCAAATTGCATTGCTTTTATTGATATGTTGACATGTAAAATAAT
This sequence comes from Pseudotriccus pelzelni, assembly GCA_035584735.1. NCBI lineage: Eukaryota > Metazoa > Chordata > Aves > Passeriformes > Tyrannidae > Pseudotriccus > Pseudotriccus pelzelni. The sequence goes on from JAWMRA010000078.1 coordinate 70,995,216, forward strand.
GTTTCTCAGATTGCCAAAAGAAACAAATAACTCCATTCAAAAGACCTCGGTAAATTGCTTCCCACTGATCAATATCTTTGTTTTTCAGCAGAACTGTTGTCTGAAGAACCCTGTCTTCAGAAAGCTGAGAAAGGAGCTAGGAGAGACATTACATCCCTCAGTTCAAGATGGATACATAGAAAAAACTTTCTGTGTGGAAAGATTTTATAGGAAACAGTTTGGACTTCATGTCATTTTTAATGATGCAGCCCAAAGATGAAATAAAGCTAGTTTACTGCTGTGTTAGACATGACTGTTGCATTGCCAGAATGAAATCCTGTGGGAAACCTACCAGTGTTAGTGGGTCCAGTATATTACTTAGGATGCATTTTCCCAAGCATGCAAAAATCCTATTTTAATTTATTTGCACTTTTTTTAAGCGTTGCTGTAAGTTCAAAACATGAGTAAATGAAAATGAAGGGCTTCCCTATAGAAAATTATAGTGTTTTATATTAGTACATTCTGTGAAGCCACAGACCTAGAAGAACAATTGTACTTCCATGTGGAATGTTATAAAAACACTACAAAATTAATGGCATTCTAACTGTGCAAAAGTTACTTTCTAAATAAATAGTTACAGCAGTGAAAAATAACATATGTGAATGGTAACAGACTAATGGATTGAAAGAAAACTGAAATTCAGTGGTTAAGAAGGTACAAGAACATTTTTGATGTTTTGGCCAAATAGTGAAAGAACAAATAGAGAAATCACAATCTTGCACAGCTGATGGTTTAATAAGCCTTTGCGCTGAGCTTTAGAAAAACAGGGTGCTTTGGTTAGAAATGTTGGATAGGACAAAATCATTGAGATATAGTCAGTAGAACAGATGAACTGAAAAATGGGGTCCCAGAATCACAAAAATCTCATAATTCAGGTAGACAGGACCTCCATAACTCATCTAATCCAATCTCCTACTTGATGCAGGAACAACTTGAAAGTTACAGAAGGTTGCTCAGGATCTCGTCCCATTTAATTTTGAAATATTCAAACTTCCGACAAATTTCTCTGAAAAATCAAAATTTATCTAAACACAGGCTCAGTCCTCCCCACCCCCAAAAAATCAGAAATAAAATCTTCCTGGGAAAACTGTTCCAGTTTCTAGCCACTTCTATTGGGAAATATTTTTTCCTTGTGCCCAGGCAGAATTTTTTCTTACAGCAATTAGTGATTATTGACTCTTGTCCTCTGAGTATTTTACATAACATCTACATAAAACTAAGTAACAAACATTTGATCCACAGTGCAGCCTGCTCTAACTTTCATCAAGACATTCCAGATAATTTGCCTTATTTTTTCAGTGACAAATCTTTGCGTTCTGCTGCGTTCCTACTGTCTTTGGATTTTAAAAAACACACGATCCATGCTGGGGTTTTGGAGGGTGAGGGGGACAGGGAAAACAGGAATCAGATTTATTGAATTTTTTTTTTTCCCCCACAGAAGATATTAGCCTGTCCTGTAGATCACAAATTTTGCAGCATTGATTTATGTCTACAGTATAGCTAGTCTCACTGGGGCTACAGAAGAGAGGCTTTTTCCCACCGTAGAATCTACATTGTGTGCAATTTTCATCGCCACAACATAAGAAAGATATTAAGCTATTATAGTGCACCTAAAGGAGGGCGATGAAGATGGTGAAGGACCTTGAGGGGAAGCTGTGTAAGGAGCAGCTGAGGGCATTTGGTCTGTTCAGCCTGGAGGAGAGGGGAAAAGGAGGGGCAAGCACTGATCTCTCTGTGTGACCAGTGACAGGACCCGAGGCAATGGCCTGAAGTTGTGTCAGGGGAGGTTTAGGTTGGATATTAGGGAAAAGTTCTTCACTCGGAGGGTGGTTGTGTGCTGGAACAGTGTCCCCAGGGAAGTGGGCATGGCACCAAGGCTGTCAGACTTCAAGAAGCATTTGGAGGAAACTCTCAGGCATGTGGTGTCACGTGGTAGGGCTGGGAACTGGATTCGGTGATCCTTGTGCATCCCTTCCAGCTCGGCATATTCTGTGATTTCACTTGGTGCCTTTTGTTTATAGGAAAGGGGGAGGAAAAAAAAAAAAGAAAAGGAGCCTGCTTCATGAATTAATTCTGTGTGAAATCAAAGTGCCATCTGCAATAAATACTCTAGCTCACCTGTATATTCGGTGAAGCATATTTCTGTAATCATTGAGATTTTTATTCAGAATGCGCTACAGGTTTGATTACATGGTTAGCAATCTGTCTCTGCATTCATGACACTGATCAGGGCAACAGCCTCCTCCATTATTTCGTAACCTTCTGCCTCTCTTTTTTTTGTAATGCTGCTCTGTTCACTGCTAATGTGTCTTTTGATCTTCCCAGCACTGTCATAGTAGAAGTTGCCTTTCTTGCTTCCACACAAGTATTTGAAAACATGTCAAAGTGCTGAGATTTTCATTATGTGCTTTTCATCATTATTCTGTCTACACTGAACAAGTTTATTTCAAAGGCTTTGCTAAAAATGACAAGAAACATGACAATTTATTTCCTTGTCCTTTCATTAAATTAGAAATGCCACGAAAGATTTAGAATCCATTTATTTTTATTAAAAGGCATGATGTACTTTGCTTTTCCAAAGAAAAACAACAAGAGAATGAGAAATATTAATTTAGGATGTTATGGTGATTGAGGGGCTTTGAGTCTGAGCCATTTGAGTAGGAAATGTATATATTTGTAGTTCAGAAATATAAATGTTTTAATTACATTTTTAAGTGCTGTGAATATTATAAAACAACCAACGATGAAGAAAACACTTTTGACGCTGTAACTCTGATACAGACACTCCTTTGCAGTTAGCCTGGAAAATTCCATCTTCTTTTGCTCTGAATCACAATTTAATGTGATTTATTGTATTAATGCATTTATTGTCAGACTATTAAAGATGTTAGTGCTATAGAAGCCATGATTGTTTTTTTTTTCTTTTACTGATATTGCATTCGATGCAGATCAAGAGATTTTTACTTAATGTTTCCTCTTAACAATTAAATGTGAATAAAACCTGCAGTATGAACTGAGAAGTACCAATGCTGGGGAAGATGTTATCCCATTAACAAACTCATGTAATGAATGATTTAAAAATATTTCAAGCAATTCAAAAGCTAAATCAAATCGCAGAATTCTCAAAGATACAAAAGGAAATAATTTTAAGTGCCATTAATATTAACTGTTAGATAATGGAATTGTTACGGGTCTGCATATATACAAAGTAGGCATAGCCCATTGGACCGTCATGAGAATAAAGATGCTTCTTAAAGGAGTCAAGCATAAGATTAATAAAATCTAATTATATTTTTACCAGAAGATCTTCGCCCTGAAGTTTAGAAAATTGAAGTGGATAAACTTTTGTTGAAAAAAATACCTTCAGTGTTAATTTACAATAGAAATATCAAGCAGTAAAGAGAGTCAATGTAATAAAAGCACTGAGAGAATGTCATTCTAACTCAGTTAATTTGCACATTCTTATTAAACCAGCATCTTGAAATAAGGCTTATTTAATTATTATGAGCTGCTAAGTGCAGATATAAAATATTGACCTTCTCATTAAAGGACATCAGTCATCTTTACTGTATTTTCAGCACCTGTCTCTGGGGTAGCAGTTTAAAACTTGGCGTGATTTCACCTTTGAGTTGCTTCTGGTAGGTAGGAGAAAAGCAAGAGGGTGAAATGGAAGTCAGAGTCCACCAATACCTAGAATTATCCAGTATCAGGATTTAATCAATAAATTTCATAGAAATATTTCCCAAATTAGAAGAAAAATTCATTCATCTCCCACCTGAAGGTGGTTGCATTTATTCCTGGAGTTGTACTCTAACATGAGGTGCAGCTAGTTAGTGCGAAAACACCAGTAAAAGCAAATTATTTCATTCAACATATAAAGCATCATGAATTTTACAGACATAAAGCAATTGTAAGGTTTTTCATATTAAATACATATCTGACATTTATGCACTTTGTGTAATTCAAAGAAACATAATAAACATAACTATTAGAAGGTTAGTAGTTTTGATATTTTAAGAAGCCATTTGAAAAATGAAAAATAAAGTAGCAAATGTGAGCATTTTATTATAATGTTATTTGGCTCTTCTTTCATACTTTGCAATCTTTCCTCTAATTTACTAAAGAAAGTAGAAAAACAGAATTAAAATTGGTTTAATCCAGGGGAGAAAAAAAGAAAAAAGAAATAATTAGGAGTGCAGACTCATTGTGAGACTTGTTTTCTCTGGTCATAGAAAATGAATTATAATTATGGAAATCATAAAAAGAAACAGTTCCAAAGGCTATTGTTTGCTTTTTATACAATATGGGTTTGACTTTTCCCCCCCACTCCTGTATTTAAAGAGAGAAAAAAAAGTCATTACTATTATTTTATCTTCCATAATCTATTCAAAGATGCTGCACAATCCATTCTGTTTAAACAAGAATGGTTCACTGTGAACACACAATCTGTCTTATTTATTGCCCTAAATCATCCTGAATTAAGTCAATTCACGTGAAGGATTTGGCAGTACTGTTTATACAAAACTATTTTTCTTTACTTACAAATGTAAATCAGAAACAATGTCATCCAAATTGAAAGAGAAGAAGTAGAAAGTGTGTTCTTGATTTCAGATATATGTTTTACAGCAAGTAGAATGTGGAAGGAATGCATTCAATATCACTCTTCTTAGTAACCTTCTGCAACTGTCAACTTTTTACTGACTCGAGAGACAAAGTAAAACTCCTGAAAAGACTCTTAATAATGCTTCTCTAAGACTAAGCATTTGTAGAAATCACATCACTCTTCTTCAAGAAACATTCCAAGTGACAGAAAGCAAAATCTATTTTATCAGGAAAGATTTATCAGGAAAGATGTTTTATCAGCTTGCTCGAAAGAGGTAGGAATTAGGGAAGAGAGAGGAAATATTTACATCATGTATGAGTTTCTTATATGTCTGGAAGGTTCTAGATCATGCTCTTTTTTTGTTTCATTCCCGACTGGCTTTTAAACAAATCAGTAGAATTGCTAAAATACACTTGAATTCATTTATGCACATGTTGGATTTAGAAAATCCTTCTCAGCAATACTGAAACCTGCTTATAAGAACCACACTTTCTGTCCTTTTTGAGGATGCAGAAGGAGCCCTGCAGCTGAACCAACCCCTTCTGCAAGCCATGAACTATGTCTACTTACCCGAAATGTGCAGGTAAGAGCAGCAATTTTCCAGAAGCTGGTGGGGTTGATTACGGCTCGGATACACACTCAGATACTCACTTTTGCTCTGCTGAGGCCATATGGCACTTCTAGGTAAACTGACCGAGCTTAGAACCCTGGAAGTGGGAGCCCTTCTCTTCTCTGTTGCCTGCCATGTCAGTCAAGTCACAGAACGGTTGACTAAATTTCAGTGAATTGTTTGGAAAATAATCTAGATCAAAAATAATTTACATATTTCAAAACAGATCTCGCTACTAGAAACACACAGTTTTAGAAGACAAAATACTGAATGAAATTTTCTCTTTAGAGAAGCATCTTGAGACAAATAATTAGAGGATAGTCGCTTTGGAGAAACATTCTCTCTAGCTGCCACTCCTACCTACATATAAAATGCATGGGCAATCTTAGTACTTCTAGAACTATTGTAGAAGAAAAGTTATGCACTGTAAGTTGCAAAATTCAGCTAAGAATACATGTAAATCTTTATCTGAGTAGAAATAATTTCATACGGTAGTATTAATATTATAGCAACATTTAAAATATAATAATAAATATAGTAGTTCCCCTTAACGTTTTTAATGTGTGCGTCTCTCTCAAAGGATTCGTTTTTGTGCTTCCTCTGGATCCTGCATACATGGCAAGAGTGTCTTTCAGCTTTAATAGTTCTTTTGCTGTTCCACTTGGTTGCAGATCTGGCGTATGATTACAAAACATAGTCTCCAGTCTTCCACGAGTTGGAATCCCAGTTACCAAAGCTCTAGATAATTGCAAGATACCGTTAATTCTTCTGCAGTATTCACCGATCAGACCACTGATCTTGCACAATAATTCTGATTAAAACATCTAGGTGGACTTGCCTTATTAACTGAGGAGTTTTAAAAAATGTTTCTCTATTATTCTCTTTAAACTTATTCTTTTAACTGACTAGGTATTTATTCTATGAGAGTAAATAGTTATATTAGTGGAGAAAATAAGACACAGAGCTGTTGAGTTTCAACACTGTAAGTAAGAGCAGTTGTTCAACCTGTCATGGGGGAGAAATTAATGTATTTCTGTGATAAGCTAGTCCAGAAAATTAAAATCAGACCTTGCTAAGTTACAAATAAAATGTCACTTCCCTCCCTCCCATTCCCCCAGCCCTCAAGCTCTCTCATTTATGCAAAGGAATGAATCTTTTGTGCATCTACTCTTCTTCAAGAAACATTTCAACTGACAGAAACTGTTATGAAAAATGCAGAGGTTCAGAACTTTGATACATGAGTTTTAAACATTTTTAATCCTCTCTTTTGTGAATAACATATAAGGTCTTCAAATAAAAAATACTAACATTAAAAGAAGAATTAGCTCCTGTGTTACTGTAAGAGGTAAAGGAGCTCTTAAAGTGAATGAATACGAATTTACTTTTTTTTTGAGTAATATCCCAGTTTGCTTCATCTTTGCAGCATATCTGATGAGGACAACTTTTTTCTTATGAAGGATGTCACAAAAAAATCATTTTGGGACTGTAACTATAATATAATGAACAGCTGAGGAAATCTTTTACATAGGAGTATAAATAAAAACACATAAATGTAATTCCTTACTTTTTACTAAAAAGGCTGAAAGCTCCCCCAAAAAGCCTCCTTGAGTCATCAAAGCAAGAGAATCCCATCCATCTCCACCTTTTTCACTCTGTATTACACTTGCATGTATTTCCATGGCTAATTTTACTAACAGTTGATGCACAGTCTTGGGAAGTTCTGCTGTGTTTTGGCAGTTCTAAGAAACAGCAGGTGCACTGGACAGTATCACTCATAAACAACATCTCATTACCTCACTCTAGCCCCTATATACAGAAATTGTATTTTCAAATAATAAGATTTCAGATTTTAAATTTATATGGTGAAGAACAGTGAATATTTTTTTCCAGTCAGTAGATCTACTTATTTTAAGGAAGAGATACATGTGGGAGGAAAAAAGTTGCTTATAAGAAAGATGTAGAGACTTTTTCCAAGGCCCGGGGTGACAAGAAAAGGGGTAATTCTTTACTGTGAGGATGGTGATAAACTGGACTGGGTTGCCCAGAGAAGTTGCAGATTGGTCAGTGCCTTAAGGAACACGGTCTATTGGAAAATGGCCCAGCCCATGGCAGAGGGGCTGGAACTAGATCATCGCTAACAGTCTCTACCAAACCAAGCCATGCTGTGATTCTGTGATAGTAAATAACAAGAAATCAGTAAGGAGTTGAGTCACTTTTAGCCATGGTTATAAGATCTTCTGTGAAGCAGAAAACTGTATTGTGTGTTTGTCAATATGTATATTTATTTTCCATCTATGTATCAAGACCTTCAGCACTCCTGATTTCTGTTCAGGACTGAAAGAAAATTAGGTTTTTTGGGTTTTGATTAGTGGTGTGATATTATACAAGTCTTGTGAGTTGTGATGCTTACGTTATCATGTTACTCAAAAATAAAGGGTCTCATTTCTTGCTTTTCTGCACAGATTAGCAAATAATATATTTTTCTAAGTAAAAAAGTTTTTACTATCCCATCTTCATATATGATCAACACAATTTTTAATTCAAGTGTTTTATGAAATGGAAAGAATTTACCAAACAAAACTTCTTTAATCAGTCTAAATCTGTAGTATAATTCTTTGGTGCAAAAGCCTGAAAGACACCATGTTCGGCTGTCAGGGAAATGCAAATGGAATTACAGAATACTGACAAACTCACTTTCAAAGGAAAAAAATATGGTTGAAAGCCATATTGGTGCAGCTATCAAACCAACACCTATTCAGCAATGTTTTATATCTGTTTTTATTTTGAACTGAATTGGTATCTGTTATCTCCTTACTATCTCCATTCCAGGATCAGGAGACCCCAGGATCAAAGCTGTTCAACTGCAACACGTAACAGATGCATAGCTTATAAAATAAACTCCTGCAACTATTTTACTAATCAAAATAGAACTGGCAAAGTTGTTAATGCACTGGCCTGTGACAATCCACAGCGTTTATTTGTCAGCATGTTTCCCAGCATGGTCTTGGATCCCATCAGCTACCAGTTTCCCAGACAGTGCCCAGACACTACTCAGGGAAAACAGGCAACAGGAAAATTTGCTGCAGCCATCTCCTTTTGCAGACAAAGAGAATTTAGGCTTATGGATATGGTTACCCTGCATCCTGTTGTGAGGTCCAGCCTAGGAGGCAATGACTGTGAAACACTGTGAAAAGGCATGTCAAAATGTCAAAATTCAGGCAGAAAGCAAGTGAAAAAGCCACTTAAAACGGTTGTCTCTTCAGACAGGTCTCCTACAACCTTTGCCTTCTCTAATGTAATTCCTCTAGATTCCTTCTTGTTGAAGCATGTTAAGAAATGCTGGAGGGTCAGGATAGCAATAATGGTGGATAATTTTAATGTCACTCTTTGTGAACTTCTTTAGTAATTTTTCTTGAATTTATATTGTCTTAGAAATATTGAACCCTTGAAACTTTTGAAGACTAGGAAGATACTTTTGATTTATGTATGTGTTTTCTTTCTGTATATAGAGAAAGAAAAAAACCTTATGAATTTATTTTTCCCCATAATTCAATGGAATGTACAATTTTACCCTGCTGATATAATTTCAAGTATAATGCCCTGAATAACATGATTAATGTGGTGAGGAAAAATTCAGCATTTTGCAATTTTTGACGTTATTATTTCCAGTCATGACTCCACACTAGCATTTGTCTTTATTATTTTTCTTATACACTGGATTAGCCTTGGAACAGAAGTCTTTGAAGAGCTCTCTTGAGTATTGAAAGTATTGCATCAATCTGCTTATTCCAAGAACTATAATTTCATGGCCTTGAGAATATAAAAGTACTGTATAGGGAAAGGTTATTATTAATAATAATAATATTAATAATGATGAGGTTAGGGACTTCTAGGTTTGACAGTGTTCTAGCATTCTACTGCAGGGATGTAGAGGACTTTGAAGCAGAATTTATTTAAGAGAAAAAAATCATAACATTTGCTAAGACTGAATAATAGAAAGTTTTAGATGCTGTTAAATAAGGCAGCAAACCCATTTTTTGAGCTCAGTGCTTATTTTCATTACAACCTATTAAAAATGCATTAGTTCATTGGATTTGCACTGAGAGAAAGAGATGCTTTTGTGTTTGGACTCAGGCAACCTTCCTCATTTTCCTATTTTGCCTGGCAACTTAATTTCAGATTATTTTGAATCAATTTACTTAAAACTACACAGATAAAAGAAATTAATTTCTAGAGCAATATTTGCTAAAGCCACCATAGAAATGAAAGTTGCTGACAAAGTTAATTTTTCTCACCAGATCTAAAACAAAACCAAGTTTTGGTGCAAGCACTTTTGAGTATCATCTAGACTGACTAATGTGTATTCCTTCTTCCCGGATAAACCTTTATCCATCACCTGAAATTCTGTCTAAATCCACGCTCTGCAATTTTATGCAATTTTATGGTCTTTTGCTGGAGTGTATTAGCAATTGTTTGGCACATTCTATTTGTGAGAGCTTTTCTTGGAGTCTGCCTCAGTGCATGCAGAGATGCTTATTGGCAGTGATCCTATCATCAACAACATTCAATTAAAACTGATTCTCAATGTGCAGTGGTTTTTCAGTCTCTGTTGTTCTCCATTTCCAAAAAGAACACTCTCTAATGTTACAGTTATAAAAAAGAATTTATATTTCTAAAAAATTTATATCAAGAGACAAACTAAACTCTTTTTTAAAACAGTCAAACTGAAACTTTTGTGGTTTCAACATGCACTAAATTAGACAAAGTTTTTTGCTTTCATTTTGGAAACTGTTAAATATTTCCTTATGAATTTTGATTTTAAAATTTTGGGCCCATGTGAAGCTATATTTGAGCTAGCACAGGGCTGAGTTAGTGATGAAATAGCTTCATGAACAACGTTAGATAGAAATTTTAGTTTTATTTATTGGAAAAGATTGACTGAGTGCTGTACAAGGCTTTTTTCATGGATTCCTTCCCTTCAGTAGTCAATCAGGACAAAGAAGGATGAAGTATTTACAATGTACTCTTCATTTTAATTACATTGTACATCCTTAACAACACATTTTCCAGTTAACGCTCACTCTTAGTCTAATCATTGCTTTTCATAATGTGTATCTAGGAAGCAACTTTTAGTCAAGTTAATGCCATTCTCTAGATCTCAGGAAATGCATTTACATATAATTAATTGCATTAATTAAATTAGATCCTTACAGGACCTTCAATTATTTTTTATCACAACTGAATAGACAACAAAACTGACTATAAGAAGTATTGTTTGCACCTTCCGCTTTCACGGGAAGATAAAGAATACAGACTGGTCCAAGATAACTCCTGGCTCTTCCCAAGATGGAGCTCATAAACTCAACTAAAGCATGTGTAATTTTCTTCTGGAATTTGCATAATTGCTTTGGATTCGTCTCAGAGAATAGCTTGAAAAAATGATTCAGCTCTGTCATCCACAGGCAGGTATCACAGGCTCATTATTCCTTTCCTTATGTGGTGGGAAAAGGGCAAAGGAAGGGTAGGTACAGGCACTCTCCAGCAGGCTTTAACGTTCACATCAAAGATTACCTTCCTGTGTGGATCAGTAGGAAAAAATATACAATGGTTCAGGTTCGGTATGCTTTCTAAGCTTTGTCTTAGTCATCTGTATAAAGTGTGGTTAAAATGGAGGGGAAAGAGGGAGGAACTCAATGCCTTTCCCAAAGGCAGTCCTACTTCCCTTTAGCTGTTTCTAGACTGTTTTGCAGGGGGTCTTTTAGGCAGTACTGGCCTGTCGAAGCCCTTGCCCTTGACTGAAGGATTTTAATAATTACATTGGTATGGTCTTTCTTGCTCGTTATCTTCACCTGTCTCTTTAGTCACCATTTCAGAAAAGCATAAAAGCAACAGTAATGACTGTCCCGGGGAGAGAAGTTGCTTTCTACATTCTCCTACTTAATTTTAGCCCCTTCTTTGCAAAAGCAGCTTGTTGCTGTGCTGCTTGTGCTCACCAGGATTAGGGCAGAGAACCTCCCATCACTGAGAGATACTGTGTACAGAAGGCTACAAGCCTGCCAGGTTTGGGGTTTGTTCTCATTGCCTGAAGGCCTGTGCCTATCCTGACTTAAAAAGCCTCAAGACGAAGGGTATTTTACAGGATTATGTATTGTAGTACCTCCACACTATTGTATTTACAAGGCTTGGCTTTGCCATATGAATTTTGGTTTTTCCAGGGAAGTAAAGACACTTATAATAGAAGATGTCTACTTTCTTTTTTTTTGTTGTTGCTGGTAAATTAATTTTTCATGAAATCCAGAAAGAGGAGGTAGAGTGGTTAATGTTTCTAATTTTACTGGTAGACATCTGCCCTTGAAGTCTGTCTCACTTACAACAAACAAACCCAAACAAGAAACCTTACCTTTGATTCACAGTAAGTTTAAGATAGAATTATGTAAACTAATCTTTTTAAATGACACTTTGTTAAATGAAACTGTTTAGGAGTGAAATTTAATTAAATCCTACTGCTTGTAGAACTGAATAATATTAGTACTTAAGAGATTTATGATTTCAGATTTTATGTGCATCTTCTTTGCTAACACTGGATCATATTTTGGTGCCTACTTTAACTTCATTTTTATTTAGTTAACAAATTAGACTACTAACAAAAAAAATTAGTCAAAACTATATATTGTCTATACATCTATTTTCCAGCCTTGATTCTATATATAGTTAGGAGATTTTGTCTTTCATCAAAAGTCTGACAAAAACAATTACAAGGGAAGCATGGATAATAGAAAACGATGACATTACTAACTAGACAACAGGAGCACATCTAAGAATTTATTTCTTATCGAAGTGTGATGCCACAACTGGGAAATAAATGTATTTCAGAATATTTAATTCATCTCTGCCCATTAAAACATGGACCTAGACAGGAAGGCAGCACATTTTACGCCCACAGTAATTGCTTCATTGTGAAATGCCAAAGTCGTGGAAATGAGAAACTTTTTGCCGAAGGAAACAATCTAGCAGACTGATTCTCTGCGGAGGCATATTCTGTAAATTGAAATGTTCACTGACAGCAAATTTATGCTTGAAGTCAGCAAATTTTTCAAAGGGCTTGTGCTCTACCATTTTTAGCTGGATTAGAAATGGTCATCTTGGATCTCTTTAAAGTTTGTTAGGTAGGCCTATAAAAAAGAAAGGTAAGTTGTATGAACCTCCATTTGTAACAATTACCTGGGGAGGTTTCTGCAAGTTACTGATACCTCTGTGTCCTTTTGAGATAGAGGGAACTGAGATTAATAATGATTTTGGAGGTTCAGATAAAAAGTAACATAGCCTCTATGATGAATATATTTTTTTTCATTTATCAAATACATTTGACTTTATACACATAGCGTAGTACTGCGCTTACCTAAAGTCCTGATCTTAGTCCTGTTCCTAGAAAATTCCTTCAGCTAAGTACGTATCAGGTGGGATGCTGGAGAAGTTTTGTTTCTGGTTATCTTTATATGCGTGCATTATCTGAGTGTCTCAACCAGCAGAAACTAACAGTTTCAAAGTAGTAATGTGAATGTTTCACTGAGGATTGACAACATCGAGAAGTCTTTTCACTGACACTCCCAATGATCGTAAGTGCTCTGACTCCTGATTTGGACAGCACTGTGTAAAGGGTACTTGTTCAGTTCTGGAAGGAGAGAGTAATTCATTAGGTCTTGCAGAAGCAGACCTTCAGTCAGATCATCTATTACCTGCACCATTTTTCGAACATTTCCTCTAAGTGGTTTGAAGGGAAGTGGCTCATTGTTCTGTCTGAGTGAGGATTTGCACCAAGTATTCACCTAAGCACATCATTAAACCAAGTACAGCGCAAAGGAGAACTGACTTTTATTTCTGTCCATTTGTCCAATGGAATAAGTACCCAGAGAGCCTGATGGCAATTGTCTGGAAATAGACTAGGTAGGAGAAAATGGGATCCAAGTTCCCTTTGTATGAACTCATATATACAGAAAAAGCAGATGGGTATGTTACACTTCAGGCAAGCCCAGTTCAACTTGGTTTCTTCTATCAAGAGGTCTAATTACGTGAGTTCTAAACTGGCAGAAGAACTTGTTACAGTGCATTTCAAAGGCTCCCTTTGCCCATGACTTTGTTTTGTTGCCAAATGAACCACCACAGTACTAAATCCAATTTAGCAGAGCTGTCACCAATTTGTAAAGCTGTCCTTGCACATAAGAATGCAGCTTCTTTTACATTTCCAACCTCATCCTCATTGAAGTCCATTAAGAAACCATGGGTCGAGTTACTACCTCTCAGTTTCCTCAGTCAATTTGAAGGTATGGAGCATTTGAGACAGGTTCAGTCTTAGTAACAAGGTATGTAAACATAGGTTTATGAAGCACTATTTGTATCATTAGGCCCCTGTAGCCTCCCTCCCTTTCCAGCTGCAACAGTCATGATGGACAGAAGAGTCTGTTTCATTTTTTAAAATCACGCATCTCTCAATGCCCTGGGAAAAAAATGCAATTTTTAGTTGGAAAGGCCTAAAATCATGACAAAAAAAAATCAGGGACGTTTTTAGAGGAAGAGATCCTTCTGCCAGTATTCAGCTTCATAGAGGAATTACATGGAAGTGAACTGTACCTCACAGGACAGACAAATGCTAGAACTTCAGTATTCTTGTGTCCATCTAGCCTGTGGGAAACTTCTCATCTCAAACACAGCATGTGTAAGCAGGATATAGCAGCTAAGCATGTAAGATGATTTATTTCCGTTGCCTTTAACGTATTTTAGTGTTAATTATGTATATTTGTGAATGTTACATTTACTTAAAAAACTGGAGAAGTAACTTGGAATATGTTGAAGGGTAGTCCTTCTCTGAACTGGTTTTGAAAGTTGATACTTTATTTGAAATAACTGAATAGTCAGTCTCTAGACTGTACTAGTGTTTGGGATATTTAACTCATTCAACACTCTTCATCAATAATTTTAGGACCTCCACTAAAACAAACTAATTCTTTCTCTAAATCTACAGTCTTTGTTACTTACTCAAAATAAAGATTTTGTAATGTTCTTAGTGTTTGAAAGTAGCTTAAACCATTCATATTGGCATCTCAGTGTATCCTAAGAACATAGACTGTTTTCATGAATCTTTATGAATGTTTTTCAAATAGTTCTCCTAGACTTAAAAATATCAAGGAAAATTGCTAGGAAATAATTTTTGATCAGTTGCAGTTTTCATTTATTACTTCTTAAGGAATTAACCTTTGAGGTTTAGAAACAAATGCAAAGGCTCTTTTCTGTGGTTTGACACACCCTGAGTCATTTATACTGATCCTGCAGTAGTGTAGCTGAATGTTACAGATTTCTACTATCTTCATTTTCCAAACACTTCTATCTAACAGCAGGAATTTTTGAGGGATGGTGCATATCGGCATGAGCAGTGCCATGGAGAGGTTATTGAGCTAACTTGGGTAGTTACTATATATAGAAATATGCTTGCATGAACATAGCTTCTCACTTGAGCAAACAGCTCGACTTAACAGCAGGCTGTGAACAGTGTGGGTGGACCTCCATGCTAGAGAGGCTTTATCAGCCCTACTTCTTTCTCTGTCTTCCTCAGGGCCTGCGTATTTCCACAAACCTTGTGTTAGGTCTGTAGACAGCTGCAGGCAAATGAAGTTGCTCAGTCATACTACTCTGAGTAATTGTCTCCTATTTGACAACTAGACCAAAACCTCTCTAAAATATCTTGTCCAGGTGCCACTGTTGTTGTTTTGTTCACGGTTAAGACAGCAGAGATTGTGGATATTATCAAAAGAAACATAGCAGCAAAAATATGCCTGACCCAGCTATTTTTGAGGCTTAGGCATTCCAGGTAAGATCTGGGGAATGACATTGCCAGGGCTTTGTAAAATGTATTCGTGCAATGCTGAGAAATTTGAAAGTTGTGTCTCACAATAGTGAGGTTCCCAAGCAATGAGCAGACCTGAGCCCACTGTCTGTCATATGGCAGCAATGTTTCTAAGTGCAAATGATTGCTGCTGACATGTGAAAATGTATAACTGACAAATTCATACCTCTTTGAGGTGGTGATGGCAGATCTGGTGATGGCACACCTGTTAGCATGTACTGGAGTGGGACTGAAATTGGAGTGAAAAGTAACTACCTAAATTAGGCTCCTGTACTTTTATTAGATAGTTTTAGTAAAGTATTTATTACTGTTAAAAAAAAAAAAAAGATTCTGCACTGTCCTTTGTTCTAATTGAAAAATACATTTTATATAAATTAAAAATGTGCTAAACTTTAAAGCCAAGATGTCGTTTTGTACCTATGTATTTATATATTTATGACATAAGATGCTTCTTCAAAAACAGTATTACATGCATTCAAATACTGGAATGTTTATGGAGAGTTTACTTAAGGCATTGATATTCCAATCCCAAATCTTATTTTGTGTCTCACTGTAGTCTGGAAATTTCTGTATCAAAGCATTATAAAAACTGACTGTGACAGCTAGGGTTGGATACTGTAAGATTCCGAAAATGTCTGCAGCATTAAAAGGATGATATTCATTGTGGCAAAGGCCAGTGAGAGTTTCCAGGACTTCATTATGTTTTTTGTTTTGTACCTGAAGATTGAGCTTTGTGCTCAACCGCTTCCGCTCTGAGGCGATTTTTCACTGGAAACCTGCAGACAATCTTGAGATCACTGAAGTGGTTTGCTACTTGCAGGGCAGATGTGTGCATGGAGGTTGATGATCTTTGTCTCTGCATACAAACAGCAGCAATATCAGTGCTCCCATAGCTTGTCCCTTGCCTTTTCCAGAAGGTGATAAACTGATGCCTCATCATTTTGAAACAGAGGTGTGTATGCTGTCAGGGGGACGATTGTGCTGAGGTTCAGGATATAGTTAGCTTGTCGAGTGTTTCCAAGGGGGTCACCACATGCTGTAGCCACTTGGAAGGACACCCAGGAAAGGCATTTGGCAGTACAAGTGAAATAGGATACTGCCTTCATGTGCCTGAACGTAGAGTACAGCCCTTTCGAGTGCTGCAAGTATCAGTCTCACCTGAACACTCTGATTGAGCTGATTAAGAAAATCTGTATTCCTTCTGTTGTCTGTTTCTCCAGCTGGGTTTAAAAGGGCAAAAAAGGATTTACTTTGAAATGGCTGTGCTAGAATTTCCAGAGCAATCCAGAGCTATCATTAGCAGTATAGGTTAATGCATGAGGGAGTAATAGGGAAGAGAGGGTGGAGCTCCTTTGAGCAGGCCTGTATCTGTCTTCAAAACAGAAGTTCAGTACATGTGAATTAATATATTTAGTTTTTAATGAAGTCAAATAAGATGGACTTTTCCCCCCATAAATACTGTAGTAGAAGAAGCACCCCTCCTTCAAATAAATAGAAATAAATTTCAATGAAGGCAAGGTACAAATGCTCAAGTAAAATGTGTATTATATAATAATATCTAAAATAGTAGGTTAATAATGGCGTTAAAAACGCAAAGTCCGGCAATCAGTAGTTATAAGAGGTGCATTTTAAAAAATCTGTGAAAGCATCAAACATTTACTACTAAAATACCTGACTTTATTTTAGATTAACCTTCTTAAAAAGAAATTAGAATTCTAAAGGTAATGGATTGAAACACTGTGCCCAAAGAACTGTCTGGTTACAAGTTTGAGCAGTGTGTGTTAGCAGCCTGGAGAGCCAAACAAAACCACCCCTCATTAGCTTTTCCCTCGCTGCAGTTAGTCTACCAAAGTTAGCATTTTAATGCTGGTTCATCATTGACAATCCAAAAATAAGCTCTTAAAGGGTCTTAAGGAGAAATAATGCTGGCAACACAGCCAGCCTGTCTGCATCAGTGGTTTTTTTTCAGATGTTTTTGTGCTGGCTTTTTTTTTTTTCCATGAGGAAATGTTTTCTGCTCTGAATTCCTTTCTTCTGGATATTATAAAACTTTCTTCCATTTTGATTTTGTTTTAAATATGTTCAGTAGTCATCTTGCTACACATATTATATATATAGCAGAAATAGTTTATATTTCAAGTAGCAGCTTCTCTGAATGAAGAACGAAGGCATTTTCAGATGAAACAGGCTGCTGAAAAATTGGTGATGGCAGCCTGCATCTTAAAGTCAGTTTCCTGAGCTGAAAGGAGAAAGTTCCTACAGGAAGTTTACATTTGGCTTTAATTTTACTATCCTGAGAAATTTTTAAAGATGTGGACACAAGAGTTCGACGTCAGAATGATAGACATTTGGGAAAAAGATCACTTTATTATTTACCTTTATTTTATGGCCCTTCCCTAAAGTAATACTCTTTACTGGTGGCATAGGAGATAACAAGGCTACATGGCCTTTGGTCTGACCTCGTGCAGCTGTTTTTACATATACAAAACACTTTTTTTCTAACTCAAAACACACATTACTAACGTTTTTCCTCCTAATGTATTCAGAACTTTAATTATGTAATTCATATAAGTTCTAGTTTTCATTTTTGCTTAAGGCATATTACATATGTGCTTTTGCTAGTTTCTTTCAAAAAAATTTTTAATTAAACTTTTTCTTTTTTTATATTCTTTTCTTTGAAAGTGATTTTCTTAAAAAGTTGCTAAATGTAAATATTAATGATCTATTTCATAGAAAAAATGCTTTTTATGTGTTTTTCATAGAAATCAGCTGTTGGTGTGATAAAATTAAAACAGTCATCTTCTAGATCTTTAGAAATTAGAAATTATATGATATTGTTTCCTTTATTTTAATAAGTTATAAATTTGATCATTAGTAATGTTTAAACGTGTTAAAGAACCACATGAATACTATGGAGGCTGTCCTCTGATCCACATTATTATTTCAGACATTCATTTAATTAAAAATGCATAACTTCAGAAAATTCAACACTCATTTGGAACTACATTATCAAATTAACATTTTGTTGAACAGCAAATTATACCTTCAAATGCATTTCTGTTCTTGAAAATGTCCATGTTTACTAAGTGGAGGATGTTGTTACGGGGAGACTGTCATTTTGGTGTTTTTCTTTTTGAAGTAAAGCAGTAAGTTTCAATAATCCTGGAAAAGAGCTCTAAGAAATCAACCCCCTGACTTAACTGTATAATTCACACTATCTTTCAAAAGGGTTAGGGCATCAAGAAAAGTTTTAAGACATCCCTTGATGCAGAGGTCAGATTGCCAAGTGTTATACCTTTGTGTGTGTTATACCTCTGTTATAGCCTGGTCCTTGTTTCTTGTACTTTGATGTTGCATTGCTGTTCTACCACAATAAGGTACTTATTGTTATGGAGAACTGTTGTGAGAGAAACCTCATACAGAAGGCAGGATACCTTAAAGGGTTTTGATGGGAAATGAGGATTTCTAATTGCTTTGTCTTGCTTGCATTTTTACTGTAGTTTCCTGTAGCTCTTGCTCTCATTTTTCCTGGATTTATTGTCTTGTGCAATCCACGTGCATAAATACCTGCAAGGGAGAGGGCCAAATTACTTTTCCGGTGGTGTCCAACATCTGCAGTCTTTGGAGTAGAAAAAAAGCATCTTCCTGGAAATGCTGTAGTGCAGACCAAGACTGGAACTACAGACTGGCTCTGTGAGGTGGCTTGCCTGGTTAATCTGTTCTTCTCACAGATTTGTATTGAGACATTCTCATCCTCATTGACTTTTTCCTCTGGAGTGCAGTTGGGTTCTTCTCCCTCATCCTTTTCATGAAGATATCAACGAGACTGCTAAAAAGCTTAGTGAGATGGTATGGTCTGAACTCCTTTTTGGGTACTGGTGGTATCCAAGTGAATATCTCCATGACCTTCTGTAGGAGGACTAAGAGGGAGGGACTCAAGTATTCTGGCAAGCAGTGGCTCTAATGTGTTTTGTGTGCTCTGTATTACACAATGCTGATAACACTGTCTTCTGTGAGCAGAGCTGATTTTGTTTTTCTTAATGCCAAAAGAAGTCAGTACTAATCAGAAAGCCAGAAGCTTTGATATCTTGCATGACAACAGAATATTAAAATAACTATTCAACAACTTTCTTCCTTTTTTTCCCCCTATGGTCAGAAGAATTAATATGATAAATTCAGAGAGAGTTTTCACACTGACATTTAATTAAAATGAAATTACCTATCATTGTTATGGGCTACATAGAAGCTATTATTTATGTTTATATTATTCTAATGCCATATTAGACTAGGTTTGCATTTGCATCAGTTTGTTAGCATGACTTGAATTATATCTTTCTGCACTTGTAACAGCAAGTGCAACCTGCAATATTAAATACTTACAGAAAAAGATATTACAGTTTTCTTGAAAAAGGAAGGGGAAGTGTTCAGCCAGAGGTTTCTTGTTTCCCCTGTTCTCAATTTAAATTTTATTCAGTTTACTCCATTATGGCTGCTCATTACAGAGGCCAGCAGAATGGCTGAAGGACTCTTGTTGATAGAATTTTTATCATGCTAGGTAGCTGGACTAATTCCCTGTGCATTAACGGATAAGATCATCTTTTAATGCAGCAAGACTTCTGTGTGCTAGTAGTTTTGTTCTATAGACTATAAAAATATAGCATGATATATAGTAAGATCACTTAGAGAACAGTGTTTATTGAATGGACCATACCTTTTCTTTTGAAGCAACAGGAATAACTAAAGAGGGAGGTTTTGGAGGGGTTATATCTGTGATTGTCATGAATTTTTCAAAGGGCAAAATAATCTGATAGGCTTTTTAATTCCACACAGAGTAAATTTAAAGGTCTAGGTAAGAGTTATGGTCTTGTCAATCTGAGAGTGCACAGTCAGCTGCTCCATTTCCAAAACACCTGCTCCACAACATTCTGCCACTTTCCACCTGCATCCCACTGCTAACTCCCCCATTTTCAAGAATTCCACTGAAGCTGTTAGCAGGTCACAAGTGTTCCTGCTCTCAAAGAGAGAAACTACCAGCAGAAACATCTTGCTCTGGCTACTTTCTAATTTTCCTTGAACCTCAATATTCGTACTATATCTTTTGACCATCTGCTATGGCTGTTGGCCTTGGGACTATCAGGGAACAATATTGGTGGGCGTTGCTCCATAAGGGAAGGCAAGCTGGGAGCCAAGTGTGATACCAAGGCAAGCAGGGACAGCAACTCAAGGTTAAAGGGCAGTCTCACAATAGGGGCAAACAGACCAAGTGACAGTAATCAGCTTTAGTCAAAAACCCCCAAACTTAAAAGTCTGTAAGTTCTGAGGCAGGACTGAGATCAAACCATGAGGCAAAGTCAGGGCAAGCTTTATGACCTTTGTCCCCTCTAATTTCTGGATAAATAGCTGCCTTATATTTTGGAGATGGAGTGTCCATTTGTAAGTCTATGATAAAACTAAACAAATTCTACAGGCGGTTGAACAGAGAGTAGGAGGAGAGAACAGAATGTGCTTGCAGCTCTGGGATTGAGGGCAGAGGCTTCAATACAGGTAGCCACTGGAAGGCATTTTTATGGCAAGAGGAGTAAGAATTATTCCTGTTTCAGAAAGATACTGAAAAAAGAAGGAACAATTTTCCACAGCTTCAGTTTATATGTGACAGCAAAAAGGACTCTTCTCGGGACAGGGTACCAACAAGATTTTTCTCAGTCACCGTTGCCGCAGACCACTTTGGATGAAATCCTGCAGGTACGGCAATCAAATCCTGTATGGTTCTGTAGTGAATCACAGCATACATCTGCTTAAATCATTGGCATAACAATATATTTGGAGTTTAATTGGGGATGACATGAATGTAGATGAGCTGTCAGATTGGCTGAATAGGTTGCATCAGAATCAAGTAAATTCTTTTTAAAGAAAGAGACTAATTAATGAAAAATAGTCATGCTTAAGCATTTGCAGTAACTGAAACTGATATTTTAGTTCTATAAAAACTTAGCGAATAACTAACTAGGTCTTGAAGCACACAAACCAAGGATCCTTAATGGCCTGGGTTGAACAGGGAAGTGGCAGAATTCTTTATTTACAGGGATGGAAAATTTCAGATGTGCTCACTTTGGGAAACCTACTTTTCACTAAATCCTGACACCTGCAGTGTTTTTTACTGTTAAGAAGCTCAGCAAAGTAAAAAAAAGGAAATTAATGATGAACTGCATGTGAACTAATTCATGTGCTAAACCTGCCCATCAGGAAAGTTTTTTTAAATATTGAAAGAAGCATGGCTTTGGGTTATGGGGAGAAAAGTAGTAGCCTACAGTATATGAAATGAAGGACAGGTAAATCTTCCAGGTTTTATGGAAGTCACAGACAGAGCTGCATTGGCTTTAAATGTCGAATACAGGCACAGATGAATTGGTAATTATATACTTTAACTGCAAGCACAGAAAAGACAAACAAGTTAGAACATTTAATCTCCATTTTCTTGATAATAATGTATTAAGATAAACTGTAGAACACTGAAGCTGAACATTGCCTATTGCTCAAATGCTTACCCAAAACCAGACAACCATTTAGTAAGTGGTATGTGTGAAAAGCCAAAATATGCAGCCAAAATGAGATTTAAAAGCTTCCATATGCAAATAAAAAGCTCTTTCCTGTTACGTTTTCCTCCATAGACTTCTATATTAGCATTTTGGTAGCATACTTATGTGTTGCTTTATTTTTCTTAAATTTGCAACTGTGGTACTTGCAGAGTTGGAAGTACTACCCAGGTTCATTAATGCAGCATTTATATTCTGCAACTGTTCATGTAAATACTGGGTTTCAAGGCAGCATTATGAATATTTCACGTGCTTTTGAAATAGTTGTGAGGCATTTTTCCTCAGTAAGGAGACTTTTATGGTTAGTATGCTGCTTATCTAAAATGATTGGTTCAAAAATATTTCAGTTGTATTTTCCTTCATTTGACAAGCTTTCTTCTATTGCAATGTTCTTTAATTATAAGATTTCGGAAATTATGACATGATGTCATCTTAATCTTAGTTATTTTACAGTTATACCCTCTGAGTTAGGAACCCATGAAGACAAACCGAAAGCTCTTCCTCCTCCAGAGTAGTGCCATGTGCGTAGCTCGCACTGGTGGAGACAATTGCTGATGTTATAGCAACTTTGGCAGTCTCTTATTTGAAGCAATGTGCAATTCAAAACATTTAACATTTGTTTTGGTTTTTTTAAGAAACTATCAGACAGGTATTCCCTATTTCAAATGTAAAGATACCCATAAAACCTGTGGCGATAGATCACAAGCTTTGCAATATACCATGGCGATAGCGTCAAGGTTTTTCACTGACTAGGTGTACCCAGGGCATTTGAAATCTCAGCTGAGGGAAGCTGTTTCCCCAGTGCTGTTCCTGAACTCACATTCAGCTCAGCTGGAGGCTGCACTCTGGTTGCCTGAAGTTAAATCCTGGATTTTGCTGTGCAAGTGTAACAGTTGAATTTCAGTCAATGTATTTAACTCGGTCTAGAAATTGTCTCTGTTAAATAATTGGTTCTCTTTGGGTGTTCATTCTGCACTGAGAGGATTTTTCTGTTTCAGTCTGCAAGGCCTCTATTGTCCCCTGTACAAAAAACAAACAAACCCGACCCTACTATACTGTGGGTGTACTGTAGACCCAAAAAGTACATAACCTTTTGAATTGCACTGCACGTAGAAGGGACCATTAATATCAGAGTCAAATATTCAGCTGACAGGCACAGATTCCTTTCCTCTAGTGCTAACACATGCTAACTTAGGGATTAGATAAACGAGCACAAGTGGAGCTGCCTGTTACTGTCCGGATAGTCACTTGGTCAATGCTCCAGCACTTGGCCTTCATTTCAGACAAATAAAAAAATGTGTATTGCCATGCCTTAGATGAACTGTGTCATGTATGACTTAGTAAGTATGCAAAAACCCCAAGAGTTCAGGACGCTAATCAGAGAAAATACTGTATTGGGGTTACAGTAAGGAAGGGAGGTATTTTTCTTCAGTAAGATGTATTTCTCAAACATGAACTGGACGAGGACCTGAACTAGTTATTGCTGATTCGTGAGAAAGAGACATAATTTCTTTCAGTGGTGTTAAGTAATTTAGGTCTTTGTTGGAGTCTAAAGATATTATGGAAGAAATTTAGACACGAAGATGCTCATATTGAAATATTAGTTTATTAAAGTCCTTAAAAAAACCCAGTAATTGAAAATGGTGTTTGCAGTAACAATATTTCAATGTTCTTTTAGTAGAAGTTATTTCAAAAGAGTATTCAGAGGGTCATCTGAAGAAAATATGGAAATAAAAAGTAATTTAGAAAGAAATTATTCTACAGGTGTCCATCTTTGACACTTCATGCCTCAAATGTCTGTTTTGTTTAATTCCCTTGTAATTCTTCAGGATATGGACAATATTGCTCCACTATTTGAAAGTGATTTTTGTTGTGAATCTCCCACTACTGAAAATACTGAAAATGACTGAAGCTACCCAAAAGAGGCATTCCCATTGATACCTCACAAAACAACAGAAGGGAAGAGAAAAGGAAAAGGAATGGCTGAGAAAGCATATGTATTTTCTTGGGGTTTAAAAATGAGTAGGGAAGATTGGGTTCTAGACATGTCATCTTACCAGCATTTACTTGCCTAAAGAAAAGTAATGGAGAAGCATGATATTTTTCTCAGGGTAAAAGTAAGAACATCCCTCGTTGGAAGAAACATTCACACTTTAAAACTTGTCACATTTTAACTTTCCAAGAGGTGATTGCTGGAGACTTCAGGAGGAAGACGGAATTTCTGTGTGGTGAGATACCACTTCAGTATGGATGGAGAGAAAACTTGGACTCCGCGTGGTATCTCTCAGTGGTGCAGATCTGGAGGAAAAACATGTCCAGCTGAGCTCTAGCTGCACTTGAGTGGCAGTCCAGTCAGAATTCTCCTGGGTCAGTATGGGGCCTGTGGAAAATGTTAATGTTTCCCATCGCTCATATCCAGCTTTGAGTTAAACTATTCAGGACAGGAGGTGTGAATAATTTCTCCATGATACATCTCCCCCAAGAAAATTATACCTCAGTTAAAAGGTATATAAATACATCTTACTGTCTAGGACTAAAAATTTATTTCTTTAAGAGTCTGTTGGGAATGTGGTAATATTTCTGAGATCCTTGAAGTGCCTATTTACATTTAAGTTCAAAAAGCCTTTGTAAGACTTAGCAAACAGTCTCCTTTTACAAAGTGTTGGAGGGAACTTCTATGAACAAGTGGAAAGGGAGGGCAGCAATGGGAGAAAAATCTTTTCATCTCTACAGAGCACCAGATATTACCACTGCAGTGTAACTTACAAAAAATCAATCTTTCCCAATGAGTATATTTTGACTGCCTGTGGCAATGACCTTTGTTCACTGATTTTAATAGTGTGGATCTTGGTTCTAAACCTCATTCACAACCGGGGAGAGAAATTTTTAATGCCAGGTCATTCATTAGACTAATTTAAATATTAACAGAATGATCATACCATCTTACCCAGTTTTACTCTGAAAAGGGAGTATATGCATTTGCTGTATGACAAACAATGTCAAACATATGCATGTTTGGCAAACAGACTATTGTAAAACCTGAAGATGTAGTGAGACTGCACAGTAACTACTTGTTCCCAGTACCCTGCTGCCGTCTGGATGAACCATCCCATGGTATCTCTTCTAATTCCTGCATAGGCACTCCTCTTGCAGAGCCAGCATCCTAAAGAAGTGGACTTCTGCCACGTGGAGCTGTGTTAGGAAGCCTAAATTCTACACAAGTCCTTTGCCTAAAAATAGTGGGATTTTTGTAATCGGTGTCCTGAGATAGCCAGTTAGTAAGAAGCTATCTGGTAGGAAAAAAAGGGACAAAACTTTAAGATTAATGGTGCAGAAAACTGAAAATATCTGACTTCATAGTATCCATGATGTTCTGTTTGCAGCCATGTAAATATTACCTGTAGGCAGGGGAGAATCTCTTGAATTTTATTTTGCTTTTTTAAAATAAGAAATGCAAAGGATTTTTTTTGAGGTCATATTCATGGATCTCAACTTTATCCTTACTCTGATTTCATTTAGTCTTGATTTTTCATCTTAAGAAGACTTTCAGACACTCAATTCATATATAACAAGCCTGACTATCGAGATGAATCTTCAATATATTCTGAAATTTAAACATTTTTTTTTAAGTGTTTGAAATTAGGCAGATGTCCAAAAATTGGCATTTACATCTGGGGGAAAAAAAAAGGTCTTGGTCTCCACATTTCTCCTTTTCTTTAAAAAAAAAAAAAAAAAAAAAAAAATTAGTAAATCCTGTTGTCCATATCTAGAAATATATTTTTCTTCCCTTTCAATTCCTGGAAGCAGTGCTGTTGCTGCAGCATTCCCATAAGAGTTTTTCAGTGTTTCAGGGGTAGTTATGCTCTGTAAAGAGTAACAGTGAGCAACTTTCCTCTCAGCCAAAGCAGTGGTGGTGGTGTGGCACACGGGCAGCAGTTACAGCAGATACGGAAAAGTTTCAGTGCAGGGAAAGATCTGCAGATGGTTCACTTAGGGATTCGTTTCCCTAGATAATCCTGGCAATCAGAACGTTTGCCTGTCTTCACTTGTTGATTTCCCCAGAAACAGCAGCTAATATTGAAAAATATTTATGATAAAACTGTAGGAAATAAAAAGCCAATGCCTTAAATTAATTTTCAATTTAAAACCATATGCCAACCTAAATTGAAAGAGAGTAGGTTTAGATTAGATGTTAGGAAGAAATTCTTTATTGTGAGGGCAGTGAGACACTGAAACAGGCAGCCCAGAGAAGCTGTGGATGCCCCTTTCCTGGAAGTGCTCAGTGCCAGATTGGATGGGGTTCTGAGGAGCCTGACTCAGTGGAATGTGTCCCTGCTCATGGCAGGTTCCTTGGAACTATGTGACCTTTAAGGTCCCTTCCAACCCAAACCATTCCTGGATTCTTTGATTCTATGGTATTTTTTGATTTTAGACATTGATTTTATTTTATTTTAGTTATTTTATTTTATTTCAGTGTTATAAAGAAGTTAAACATTTTTAGTTACAGAAGAAATCTCATTAAGAATAAAGGACAAAATAGAGTTTATTTTTGTTACTCTTGGTTGGGTGGGGTTTTTCCTACAATAATTTTCTTGTGCAAATATACTTTGATATGACCACTATCTTTCTTGTTGTGAGACAAGAAAGGAAATACAGGTGTCTTATTTGCAAGTGGTTTAATGTGGTGCATATGTATGACTTAAAGATAAGCTCAGGTGTAGATCCATTGCTAAATTGGTCCTAGCTTAGAAAATAAATGCTATTATAGAAAAGAAGAAAGATGTGATGGGCTGAACCTGGTCAGCAGCCAAAAAGTCTCCCCATCTTGACTCCCTGCCCTCTCCTGGGGAATGGGGGTTTGTTGGGGTTTTTTTGGTTGTTGTTTTGATAAAATGTCTCTCCTATCTTGTCTGGAGCCATTTTTTTTCCTAGTTTTAGTCATACATAGCAAAATCTCCCTGGGTAATCAGAGGAGCACGTGACTATTCCTTCATTGTCGTGATTAAGAGGACATCCCTTCCCCCTTGCTGAGCTCACCTAAGTAGTGAAGATGATTAGCAAGAGAAACTTGTATAATGTACTAGAGTGAAGCTTGATAATGCCAGCACCATAGCAAATGTGTGAAATACACACGCAGATTTTAATTTGCTGTAGTTCTGAAAGACTTAAGTCTGTGCTCTTCTGCCTTTGCCTGAAATACTGCCATAAAAATAGTGTCAGTGAATTTTCTCCCTATAAGGGAAATTTCTTATCCCTAATGGAAGAGGAAATATTAATTTTCAGTTGTTAAGTTTTAAAGCAATCTTTGAGACCGAATTTAATTAAGTTTTTACTTTTAAATTTCTGTATTGAAATTCAAATATTTATTTTAACCCAAATTCTAAGTTATTTTAAACCACAGTTCTAATAAATTACTCTAGTGTAGAGGGAGATGCTTGGGTACACTATGCACACAATCTATAAGATTAGCAAAATGTCCTCTTTATTAAAAGAGTTGTACTTCTTTATAGTGCCTTCACACAGTGTCTCGTGACCAGATGCATACAATAGATTACAGGGTTCTGTCCAGATGTAAACACACATTACACATACACTCCTAATTGGCTTATAACAGGTATGTGACCAGAATGAGGTAATTATTTACTTTATCAAACCCTGCCTTCTTCTTGGTACAAAATTCTTGTTGTTCTAACTGTGAAACTTTCAGCCATCTTGGTACTTTACAATATCTATAAAGCTGTATTAAAGCAGAGTTTCTAAAAACTACAGAATGCAATAGAAATTGCTCATAAATACATCATGTCCTGCAACACTCTAGGTAATCTCTCATGTAGACGCTATCAGCAGTTTCTAGCATTCAGCATTATGGAAGCTCTAAAAAATATTTTGATCAAAATTAGTTCTTCTCTTTCTCCTGTAACTTGTAAAATACAAAGGGGATATTTTTGCTAAAATATCCATGGTAACAAATCGGTAGATAAAAGTTTAGAATTCCTTAGAAATGCAAAGACATATAAAAGAGATGTGCTTTTTACTATTATTTTAAAGAAATGCCATTTTGGGTCAAATATGTTTTTGGTAATATGTGGTTTTCTGCAAATTTATATATACAACAATAGATAGATAGATAGATAGATAGATAGATAGATAGATAGATAGATAGATAGATAGATAGATAGATAGATA